>CM040118.1:107667140-108080721 GCA_022559845.1 Amorphophallus konjac
CACGCAGGGAGGTAAAGGGCTACAAGTGGGGCCCGGGAGTAGTGAGCTCGGGTTGACGGGCAACAACTTGGACAGCTCCGGTGGTAGCACGCGCCGACGATCGTGGGGTCCACGTCCTGGTAGGTGGGCCGAGTAGGCCGAGAATGGCACTGCTGTGACGGGGACTCCTGGAGGGACCATCCCTGGGAGGTAGATGTGCTGGTTCACCTTGTGGAAGGCGAGGCTGCCGGCCTGGCGGTCTATACTGCTTGCTGTCCACGGACTGGTTCTTCTGTTTCTACAGTGCGCGACCCGGCGAGAACACTTGCTGCGATCAGCCCCGACGTCGGATCAACGCGAGACAAGCGCCGTTGGAAAGCTCTTTTGACGATCTACGATCCAAGGATAGAAAAGGAATTTTGTCGGCCTCTGTAATAACCTTGGTCGAATTTATAACCTGTTGGTTCACAGAACCAGATCTGGCAGGATATATTTGGATCTTCCTGAGAATGGGGTTTGACTGGAGGGAAAATGGCAGATTTGGAGGTTGGAATTTTTATGAGAGATAGAGGGAGAAGTGAGGAACACGTCAATATTTTTTGTGGATTTTCTTGAGGTGGTTTGACAAGGGAAATGGATTTTTGGGTGGTCAGGGGTCGGATCTAGACTGCAGAGGGCAGAACAGAATCTGGACTGAGCACTAATTTTTCAGAGGGGGAAAAGAACTCCTAAATTCGTGAAAAAATTTGTGAATGTTGGTTTTGGTGGACAGAAGTCCCAATTAAATTTTTAGCTCATTCAGAAATGGGTAAGGGGCTCAAATGGGGCGAGAAATGGGCTGCTAGAACAAGATCTGCACAGGGATAATTCTGTGTAGGTCTAGAAACTTAAATGGAAAAGAAAATGAAATGAAGACCTAAAATCATGAGAATTTTTTTGGAGATGGGGATTTATGTGGGGAACCTACCCTCCAAATCGCCGCCTTGTCAGATCTAGGATTTGGGAGAAATAATTCCAGAAGTAGACCTTTGTCCAGCAAGACAGCACTCTGGACATCAACTCGGGAGATGCTTCGCGGTGGCTCGTCGGCGGCATGAATGGCGGCGGCGGCGGCAGTGATAGATCTCAGGTAACCAGAAGAGAGATAGAGATGGGCTTCACACCCTGGAGATTGGAGGAGGAAGGGGAAAAACCAGAGAGAGAGGGGGAGGGCGCACCTTGGCTCCTTGCAATTTTCACTTAAAATTCTTTCATTAATTCTACAAAATAGAAAAATACAAGGATATATAGAAATGTGAAAAAGACCAAGCCTACCCCTAGATCTAGAATTTTGGGAGGGAAAATAGGATATTAGACATTATTCCCCATGTGGTCGATCAAATGGCCACATTAAATAAAAATACACATAGAATAAACTATAATATAAGGAGGGCGTCCCCTTGACTTAAGGGCATCCAATTTTGAATTTTTTTCTACCTTGTCCCCCCTTGGTCCAAGTCCAACCTTGGACCTTGAACCAGCCCCACATGGGCCTTAGGACCTATATGGACCAATGGGAAATAGGGTGGGGGACCCTGCTGGACCCACTGGCATATTACATAGAAACCCGAAGACTTTAAAAGACTAACCATTTGGCTTATAAAGTCTTATAATTACAAACCCAATTAGCCAAGGGTATAAATATAAACAAAAGTACGTAAATACAAAAATAAAATGTGTAGGCTCAGAGTTGATTCCCATCAATTCTCCTCGGGTGGGAAGAACTCAACCTCATCGAGTAAGGGGTGCGGCTGCTCGAGTAACTCCGGCGGATCCGTCACCGTACCAAGTAGCGCGGGTACGCTCCACTCCAAGTAATCGTCACCTGCTCATTCCGTATATACTCGATATGCACAAGCTGCGGTGGGAACGAGGCTAGCGGTGGACACTCTGGGGTGGGGTCACTCTCAAAGGGGAGGAGGCGGCTCGAAGACTCACTAGAAATCACCGCTGGGTCCCTTTATGTGACTAGATCCGACACATAGGTAGAACTGAACCCAAATTCCGACAAGCCTACAACATACGCATTGGATCCGACTTGCCTCGTACTCAAAAGGGACTAACATCGCGAGCTTATGACTGACTCAAGAGATACATGCAGACTCTAAACAAACGGAAAAAGCACACTCCATATCCTAGTCAGTTCTAATGCTATGCAGACCCATGCAAAGGTGGACCAGGACATCCGAATGTGTGACTCGCATGCATTTGACATAATCGGTGGTTGGTGGCATGGGAGACTCCTAGGCACCCAAGTATGAACCAGTCTGGCAATAACTTCCTATTGGACTTGGGTGTGGGAGGGCCAGGAGAGCAAAATTACCTTCTTCATCACCCATATATGTATGGATCTCTCTGTGGACGCGGATTTTTTCGTCATCGTCATCCATGTGTGTGGATGAGGATATGAAGTCTTTGTTTATTTATTTAATTTGGTTTATTGGGTTGATTGGTTGTTTATTGATTTATTGGTTTATCTATTTATTGGTTCATTGGCGTGCCAGTCACCGAAGTGACAATTTTATTGTGCGCTCGATCTGACATGGTCAGTCGATTGTGAATGATCGTGTCTGGACTAGAAGTCCGTCATACCCTGAACGCTATGACGTTAATTACGTCCTCCCTAAGGAAGACAACCCTTGATTAAACGCTAGAGGTAGGAGGAAGACAGCGGTAAAGCCGTATGCTCAAAGGAGACAAAATTCATCTGTTTGCAAGACGTTAAATGTATTCGGGCAAAGCAGAGGTTTGTTAATTACGGGGACAAATCCGACGGCATATTCCCACCATCTTGGATGATGCCAAGTGGGGAATAGGAAACCACCCATGCAGTGGCAAAGTGGGAACCGTAAAGGATCGGGCATAATTGACCCGGAGTCCGAATAGGGACCAGCATGCCATGGCACGCCCCATATGGGTGCGGTAGCACGTTTATATCCCCCCTTCGAGGGGACCATCGGAGGGCATACAAAGGCATGACTCCATGGGCCGACGGGGTTGAGAGATAATATCACAGTGACCTGGCCAGGTGTGTGTGAATTTCGGCAGCATGTCCCCTTGACTTGGATTGTGCCAAGAGAAGATAGGTCATCACCCACGGAATGCCGGGATGACAACCGAATGAGGATGGGCACCGGGCCCTGGGACATCGCTTGCCTCTGTTTCATCGGTCAATATCCCCTTGAAATCCTTCAGAATGCTTGTAACAACATGGCCCTTTAGGTTCATAAGGGTGGAATCCGGATCGGGAATGAGGGCTGTAGGGGAGGGAGGTCCTCCCCATTACTGTATCTTCTCAGATCATTCATGACGGTCTCATGGCAGTGGGGAGAAAGTCCCCTGACTGGGCTTCATTGGGCCAAGAAGAGGGGTCTCGGCGTGGCTTACTGGTTGGCCAAGGGGGGTTCTCGGCGTGGCTTCTTGGTTGGCCAAGGGGAGCTCTCGGCGTGGCTTTTTGATTGGCCAAGGGGGCTCTCGGCGTGGCTTACTGGCTGGCCAAGGGGGGTTCTCGGCGTGGTTTTATTGGCAAGAAGATGGCTCTCGGCATGGTTTTAGTGGTTGGCCAAGGGGGTCTCGGCGTGGTTTTATTGGCTTGAAGAGGGTCTCGGCCAGGGGTTTGATCGGCCAAAGGGGTTCTCGGCCAGGGATTTGATCGGCCAGAAAGGGGGTTCTCGGCTAGGGTTTTGGTCAGTCAAAGAAGGGGGAGCTCTCGGCCTAGACATTTGGTTGGCCAAGGGGGGCTCTCGGCCTGGGCATTTGGTGGATGGAGGGAGCTCTCGGCACAAGGCTTCCCGGCGCGCTCATGGCCGCGCCGGGAGCCTAGCGCCGGGAGGCTGTGGGCTGTGGGTGCTTCACAAAAGGACTTGTCGTTTAGCTGAAAGGAGGGGAAGGCCTCTCGGCCTTATGGTTCTCGGCGGGGAAACTCGCACGCCGAGAAGATGAATATGCAGAATGATTTCAGGGTTTCAGAGCTCAAAAATGATGCTCTGTTTCTGGGATTTCTGGGTTTTATGGCTCAGATCGAGGCCGAATCGGGGGAGTATGAGGAGATTCCACGAACACCTCTGCTGGAAGGATGCCAAGGGATCTGAAAGGCCAGATCATCAGGAGGAGGAGAGACCATCATCGGGGCTGAGTAGCCTTTATCTGTATACTGCCAGACGTCTGGGGGAGTCAAGAGATGGCTGTCTCTGATCCCCCGGACTAGCATGGTATCATCTGGGAAGCAGATCTGCAACGAGAGAACCCTTGATGCTGAGACCTCAGACCCTAATCATTCAACGATTGGAATGGGGATCCAGGGTAGCATTCGTCTACGGGTTCAAATGCATCATTTATAGCCGGCGGGCCAGGGAACCAAGAGATTGATGTCTCTGGTTCCCGGACAGCACAAGGGGCTTGAGGAACAGACTCAAATACATACGGAGGGCATGCTATTGAAGCGGGAAGAAAGAAGAGAATAGAACCCAGCAACCCATTGAACAAGGGTGGGGGTTCTACCTTCATCCCCGTTCGAAGAACAGACCTGACTCCGAAGCCTGAGTCATTTCGCCCATGGGGCATTCATACAAATAGTATGCATACATATGGAGGCAAAAGAAGATAGTATTGCCTAAAATCCATCACGGCCATTGCATTTACTTCATCTCACCATCATTTACATCGAGAAACATAGAGGGGAGGAACAGGGAAAGAATCGTATGAATAATCTAAACATCAAGACTTCGACTATTACATACGGAGAATCAGTAAAAAGAAGAAAAAGAAACATCGAACATGGGGGGGGGAGGGTGGAGCATTGACTCCTCTCCCTCCCCCTATCAGCCCACCTGGAGCCCTTCTTCTTTCCTTTCTTCTGCTTCTTCTTTCGACGGAGACTCTCTCCCTCTCTTTTCCTTTCTCTTTCTCTTTCTGGCTATCTGTTCGCTCTTTTCTTCTCCGTCTCTTTCTTCTTTTCTTTTCTGTCTATCCTCTTTCTTGCTATCTCGCTGCTTCTCTCTTCGAAGGGAGGGGGTTTTATAACCCTTTTCCTCTTCCTTCTCGGCAGGCACCTTCACGGCGCGCTTGAGGTAGGCTTCCCGGCGCGCTCAAATTTGATCTCTAGGCGCCAACTTTGGGCTTCGACACAGGCTTTCGACGCCACCTTCATACAGGCCCACTTGGGGTTTCTTTAAATGTATCATCATCCCAAAGGGTCTATCATCTATGACATATCTTGTATTGAAATCGCGATTGCAATCTCCATCAGTCCGCAGACAGGGTTTTATCAGTCCGTAGACAGGGGTTTCATCAGTCCGCAGATAGGGTTTCATCAGTCCGTAGATAGGGGTTTCATCAGTCCGCAGACAGGGTTTTCATCAGTCCGTAGACAGGGATTTCATCAGTCCGTAGACAGAGATTTCATCAGTCCGTAGACAGGGGTTTTATCAGTCCGTAGACAGGGGTTTCATCAGGATTGTCATCTGAACGGTGACAAAGCCGGGTATCATCTTATCAATATCATCACTCTAATGGTGACGAGCTCGGACATCAGCTTTAGTCTGGGAAGACCTCAGCCGGGTGTATAATCTGTGTAGACGATTCTTCTTCTGCTCTATCTTTTCAGGAGCCTTTACTATCTTCATCTGCCGGTGCCGGCTTCATCTTTATCTCATACTACTTCTGTCAGTAAGCCGACATCTGACTTACCCTGACATATCATCTGTGACTTCTTGGACGAAGCAGTAGTACAGCTCTTCTTAAAGGGCTGGAAGGTCTCATTAGTCGAGTGACTGCTGCTTTATCAGTGCTGCCGTCTGAGTGACATTGGCACCGGGCATCGGCTTTGGCCGACAAGGGCTTTAGCCGGGTGAAAGGTTGATAAGCTTCATCATTAGTCTTTCACTGTTGGTCAGACCCTCTTTTCAATTATACTTCCACCCTTGTTCATTTTCCAGGTGTCAACAAATGCCCCCCACCTACGGGCGGCGTAAGCGCAGATTAAGCGCCACGGGGGTTGCAGGTGTCTTTTACTATTGGAGGGTATCTTCCTCAATTTGTCTTCAATTCAGTTCTCAGACCTGATCATCTCGCTGTAACAGTATTCTGCACATCGATGTTTCTTCTCTTCATATTTTCTGTCATTATTTTCAGCATTTGGGGCTTTTCGGCCTGCAGGACCTCCCGGCGCGAAGCTTCTCGGCGCGAGGGGCTCTCGGCGCGGCCTGGTCGGCTGGGCTCTCGGCCTGGACCCTCTCGGCGCGCCCTGGCGCAGGGGGTCTCGGCCTGGGATTTTCTCGGCCTGGGGGCTTCTCGGCCTGGGGGATGAAGCTGTCGCTCTGCCCAGTGGCCCTGTGTTTGATTTATAAATCTTTGGGGGATCTGCACAAGCATCGGACTCCCCGTTCTTTGAGGACCGTGGGTCCTTTTCATTTCTTCAATGCCTGGGTCTGCAGTATATTCCCTGAATTAGCTCCGAGAACCTTGCAGGCGGATACAGTGTCACCCAGGATGATTGAATTTGCCAGCGCTGAGCCTGGTCCCTTTTATGATCAGCTATTTAAAATAAGGGGCCGACTGATAAAAGTACCAGTGGACGCCCCTGGCAGCATACATTTCTGGAGCTTGGCAGCAGGTTCAGCTCCTTTGATTGATCCTCAAAGAGAATGCAAGCTGGAGGAGATAGAGACATATATCCACCCTGTCTCAGGGGTCAACACTGCTCGGCCAATATTGGAACCGGAGCTGGTGAGATGGGCCATGGCAATTCGGCCCAGTGTTTTGGCTTACAGAAAGGGTGGCCTGCTTCTGTTGGAGCCATACTATCCGTTCCGATTTGGGCGGAACTTTGGTTATGACCAGCACATCCCTACATCAGTTGCTCAATTTCCCCTGGATAGCAGGGCCAAGCGCGGGTCCACCATTGTCGGCGACGGCCGGTTGTGGTGGGATTTCTATCATCGTCAGGACGACGCAATCTTCAGGGGTGCCCACCGTCTCCAACCGTGTTCCCCGGGTAACATCAGAATATATCAAATGGTGGAACATTCGGACCGGCTTTTTCAGGGATGGCAGGGGTGCTTTCTGGGATGTGGCAGAGCGCTCTTTCCTGAAACAGCAGCCTGGGCCGGTGTTTGAAATCCCCGAGGCTCATCTGAGAAAGCTTTATTCGCAGAACCCGAGGGAGGCAGAGAACTATCTGGCTCAGCGTCGAGCTCTGAAGGAAAAGAATTCTGAGCTGCCCGCTCCTGTCTTTGCTGCTATTAACGAAGACAGTTTCGTAAAGACCCTGAAACATCTGTGCCATATAGGAGATGATCGCTTGGAGGCACAACAGTATCCATTTCCTGTTGAAGAGCCGCTCCCGGCAGTAGCTCATTGGAGGGGTCCAGTTGATAAATTTCATCCGTATAGGACGTTTGTACGCCGGGAAGATAGAACTTAGACGTACTATAAGCAAACGTCATGGCTGTTCATTCTGCTGAGTTTGCATGGATTATCTGCAGAAAGCCCGATAGCTAGCATTTTGAACAAGCCGCTGTTTATATCATTTCATTATGTCGATGGCTGGGGCATGGACCATCTTGACTTGTTTCGCTGCCTTGATTTTCATGGCCATAATGACCTGGCAGCTTTAGTGGAGAAATGCCAGATATTCGGCGATGTTTGCTGGCTTATCAAGGAGGCTGCTTCCCGCTCCAAAGAAGTGGCTTATCTGTACTGGCCGCTCTCTGTATTTTATGATGGACCAGCAGGTATAATATCTTCCTTTCTGACTGCAGTGTTTTCTGTTTAGCATCTGAATTTTGCATCTATTGATCCCATCATCTTTCTGCCGTTCTTAACAGACCGGCCCGACATAAAGTGGCAGGGGCTCTACAGGAAGATTATTGCGCAGGCCGAGAAGCCTACTTACTTTGAAGTTCCTGCTGCAGCACCGACCACTACTCCCTGCCTCCTGGCAAGAAGAGGAAGGCTTCTGCAGTCAAGGCTGCAATTGGGAAGGCCAGGAAGGCCAAGAAAGCTCAGGCTCAACAATCGGCTTCGGTAGTGATGGACATCGGGACCCCTCTCCCTGACATTCCCTCATTTGATGAGTTCAAAACTCAGAGGGAGGCCGCTCAGGCATCAGTTCAGGGTAACATCAATATTCTGCCATTGCATTCTTCATTCTATCTTGCTGGGTTTCAGAGGAGTGTTTAAATCTGACCACTCCTTCTTGCACAGCCCAAGAGCCAGTCGCGGCGCCCTCCGAGGTGGGGACCAGGTTGCCCTCTCCCACGCCGACTAGTGAGGCGGAGGGTAAGCATGCCCTTTTCATCTTTTTCTGCTCATTTCAGTTACTTTTCATCGTCCCTCTCACAGGCTTTTCTTTATAGTGATGGCCGGGGAGGAGACTGAGATTACAGGAGCGGCTGGCGATATTACTCAGCCGCGGGAGGGTCACAAGACCCAGGCGAAATGGGGCCCCGCTTCCGGAAGGCGCATAGTTACCCGGTCTTCCTCCAAGCAGATGTTAGAATTGATGGCCCCGCCCATGGACAGAGTAGAAATCTCTTCCGGTAGCTCTGCGGCCGCTTCTGAGGCAGGTGGAGAAGAAACAGATTTCAGCGGGAGCGACACGGAGGATGCCTCCAAACCAGAGGCCCCATCCGTATGTACCGCCATTGCTTTATCATTTACACCCCCCAAGCTAGTGGTGCCATTTTCTGGAGAAGAATTACCAGAAGAGTTCGCCGCTCTGGATACCGAGGCAGATATAACTCCTCCTTTTGTGGTCTCATCAGCGGGGCTTTCTTCTTCCCTGCAGTCTTTTGAGGATATTGGCATCACTTTAGAAGTGAGTCTTTTCCCTTTATGGTTTCCTTTTTTCCCATCTTTATCTGCTGCTTGACGCTGCATTGATTCGTTCACAGGAATCCCCCGTTGCCCTCCCGGCTACGAGTGCAGCCGTTGAAGCCACTTTATCTGGCACCCTATTCCTGCTTCGGCAACCGTTCTTGAGATAATTCGCCCTGTGCCGGTGAGGGTGCAGTCCTCCACAGACTTAGCATCATTGGACCTGCGGAATGCAGGGGAAGGCCCGGCTCTCATCAAGGCTTTGGATTTCAGAGCTGAAATGGACCCAGCCAGGGGTTCTGCCTTTATGCCAGCTGCAGTGATGACCATCGCTCCAGAATCAACAGTTCCCACAGTATCAGTCATGGAGAGCGAACCTTTGCCTCTTCAGACCGTGGCCCCCGCAGCCTTGACATTGCAGGGGCTAGGCACCGAGATGGAAGAAGGAGAGGTATCTGTTGCAGAACTGGGAGTATCGCCTACAACGGCCACAGAATCTGCTTCCGTATTTTCAGAATCTGAGGAGGAGATGCCTGAAGTTGCATCCGAGAGTATTCCGATGGCCGCCTCCGAGGAGATGGAGGTGGAAGATCTCCCGGCCACCTCAGAGGTTATGGGCGGAGCTCAGTTGGTGGCTTCGGCAGACCTGCCGTCTTCTTCTTCGCAGCCGGATATCACCCTATGGGCGGATATAGACAGTGAAGTAACTTTTGAAGTAGCTCCTCTTCCTTCGCCTGGCTTCACTTCCCCTGAAAGTTTTGTCTGGCAACATCTGGGCATGATGCGTCAACTGGTGGAGTCCCAACCTGGACTAACTTATTCACAGTTGAAGGAGATAGCCGGGCGCTTCACCACCGGCTTACAGGCGATGGGATGTCCCACAGAAATATGGGCCCAGCGGGTTCTTTTGTTGTTAAAATTTGTTCATCGCCGGGATTTCTTGACACACATCATGTCGAACAGATTGGCAGCCTTGAAGTTGCAAAGAATGGAGTGCAAGTCCGAGCTGGCAAAGATGAACTCTATCCTTCAGGAGCAGCAGCGTCAAATGCAGTCTTTGGCGGAGCGGGAGCATTTCGTGCGCGAACGGATAACTATCCTGGAAGCTGAACTGTCTAATCTCCAAGCTGAGCTGCCACAGCTAACAACTTCTCGACCGCAGCTCGAGGAAGAAGCAGCTTTATTAGAGGGGCAGGTGGCATCCTTTCGAGACCAGTCTGTTCGACTGCAGGAAGAGGAGGCTCGGCTTCATGAACTAGGAGCCGCCCCTTCTGTGGGTCTTCTGGCATTCGAGGATATCTTCCGGCAGCCATGAATCATTTTCTTTTTCTTTTCTTCTTCTCTTTTTTTTGGTGCTCTTTTGTGATACAATGTCCCCTCGGGGCCCTTCATGTACTCACTTCTTAATGAAAAGAAAAATTTTGCTTTATGTGTATCCGCCTTCTTTTCCATGTGATTTTATCACTTCAGGGAAGTGGGGTAGTGGTTTTAGCAACCCCTCATGCGAATGGCTCGTATCTGGCAGGAGAGCGTCCACCCCTTCAGAGAAAGGATGGGGAACTCGCTCCACCGCGTGACGGCATCCGAAGATGTGCTTAAACCGGATTCTGTTGGTAGCGGCAAACGTCCCTCTTGACAATATGTGCTGTGAGGGAGACAATTTGCAGGAATGTGAAAGAAAGGGCCTTATCAGAATAGACGGAAAGTCTAGACTGGGTAGAGGTTATAGCAGGTGGGACGATTACAGGATATGTGGTTTTCATCAAGACAGACGTAAGGTCTGAACTGAATAGGATTTTATCATTGATCGGGCGAAATGCCAGTCGATCAACAGCTGGTTTCATCATCGATATTGGGTTTATATCGATGCAAGAAGAGTTCATAAATTTCCTCAGGATAGACGAAAGGTCTAAACTGAGTAGGGTTTTATCATTGATCGGGAGAGGTGCCAATCGATCAAAAGCTAATTTCATCATCGATATTGGATTTATATCGATGCAAAAAGGATTTATGAGTTTCCTCAGAATAGACGAAAGGTCTAAACTGAGTAGGGTTTCATCATTGATCGGGCGAGGTGCCAATCGATCAACAGTTGATTTCATCATCGATATTGGATTTATATCAATGCAAAAAGGATTTATAAGTTTCCTCAGAATAGATGAAAGGTCTAAACTGAGTAGGGTTTCATCATTGATCGGGCGAGGTGCCAATCGATCAAAAGCTGATTTCATCATCGATATTGGATTTATATCGATGCAAAAAGGATTTATAAGTTTCCTCAGAATAGACGAAAGGTCTAAACTGAGTAGGGTTTCATCATTGATCGGGCGAGGTGCCAATCGATCAAAAGCTGATTTCATCATCGATATTGGATTTATATCGATGCAAAAAGGATTTATAAGTTTCCTCAGAATAGACGAAAGGTCTAAACTGAGTAGGGTTTCATCATTGATCGGGCGAGGTGCCAATCGATCAAAAGCTGATTTCATCATCGATATTGGATTTATATCGATGCAAAAAGGATTTATAAGTTTCCTCAGAATAGACGAAAGGTCTAAACTGAGTAGGGTTTCATCATTGATCGGGCGAGGTGCCAATCGATCAATAGCTGATTTCATCATCGATATTGGATTTATATCGATGCCAAAAGGATTTATAAGTTTCCTCAGAATAGACGAAAGGTCTAAACTGAGTAGGGTTTTATCATTGATCGGGCGAGGTGCCAATCGATCAACGGCTGATTTCATCATCGATATTGGATTTATATCGATGCGAAAAGGATTTATAAGTTTCCTCAGAATAGATGAAAGGTCTAAACTGAGTAGGGTTTCATCATTGATCGGGCGAGGTGCTAATCGATCAACAGCTGATTTCATCATCGATATTGGATTTATATCGATGCAAAAAGGATTTATAAGTTTCCTCAGGATAGACGAAAGGTCTAAGCTGAGTAGGGTTTTATCATTGATCGGGCGAGGTGCCAATCGATCAACAGTTGATTTCATCATCGATATTGGATTTATATCGATGCGAAAAGGATTTATAAGTTTCCTCAGAATAGACGAAAGGTCTAAACTGAGTAGGGTTTATCGCAGGTGGGACTTTGCCAAGAAATGCGTAGGTTTTATCAGGGCAGACGTAAGGTCTGAGCTGGATAGGCTTTAGCAAAACGGTGATGGGCTTCATTGTTGGTGGGATTTGCGAATGGGATATGTGGATTTCATCAGGGCAAACGTAAGGTCTGTCCCAGAAAGGCTTTATCATCGGTGGGGCATGGAGCCATATGACCGACGGAAGGTTTTACCGATGAAGGTAGATGAAGGTATAGTGCCGGTTGGCACGGAACTTTTTGAATTACCATATTACTGACCCAAGTGCCCTTTCGGGTTTTCACCAGAGCCAGCCCCCTCTTGCTTTTACCCACGCGTCCTTTCGGATTTTCACGTGGCGGGGTACCCGATTTTGCCTGCAGTGCCCTTTCGGGTTTTCACCACAGCTGGGTTTTAGTCATTTTTGCCCTCGTTCAGAATGCCTGAACAAGACTGGCGGGGTATCTCTATTTTTAACCCCATTTTGTCTCTTCTTTTCTTCCCTTTTTTTTTATTGAAACTTTGATTCTATAGCTGATGGACGCAGCTTGTGCATATGTCATCATCGATGTGGGTGCTAACATCAATGCAAGGGTTTCATAGGTCTCATCAGGATAGACGTAAGGTCTAAACTGGACAGGTTTCATCGTTGATCGGGTAATGCGCCAATCAATCAGCAACGGGTTTCATCGTTGGTATTGGGTTTATACCAATGCAAGGATTTTTATAGGTTTGATCAGGATAGACGTAAGGTCTAAACTGGACAGGTTTCATCGCGGATCGGGCAATGCGCCAATCAATCAGCAACGGGTTTCATCGTTGGTATTGGGTTTATACCAATGCAAGGATTTTTATAGGTTTGATCAGGATAGACGTAAGGTCTAAACTGGACAGGTTTCATCGCTGATCGGGCAGTGCGCCAATCCATCAGCAACGGGTTTCATCATCGGTATTGGGTTTATACCAATGCAAGGATTTTTATAGGCTTCATCAGGATAGACGTACGGTCTAATCTGGATGATTTTTTTATCACGGCGGGACGTAAAGAGATACGTGGGTTTCTTCGTGGTTACCACATTACCGACCCAAGTGCCCTTTCGGGTTTTTACCAGAGCCAGCCCCCTCTTGCTTTTGCTCACGCGTCCTTTCGGATTTTCACGTGGCGGGGTACCCGATTTTGCCTGCAGTGCCCTTTCGGGTTTTCACCACAGCTGGGTTTTAGCCATTTTTGCCTTTGTTCAGAATGTCCGAACAAGACTGGCGGGGTATCTCTATTTTTAACCCCATTATATATATATATATTTTATTTTCTTCTATCCCCCCCCTTCCTGTTTAGAGGGTGTCAGATCGTGGCGACACAAGATCACGATAAGTGGCAGCCTGGTTAGGACGGAGTGTCACTATACCAAGGAAAGGATATCTTGGCTAGGGCGGAGTGCCATTATGCCAAGGAAAAGGTATCTTGACTAGGGCGGAGTGCCACTAGGCCAGGGAAAGGGTATCTCGGCTAGGGCGGAGTGCCACTAGACCAAGGAAGGGTAGCTCGGCTAGGGCGGAGTGCCACTAGACCAATGAAGGGCAGCTCGGCTAGGGCGGAGTGCCGCTAGGCCAAGGAAAAGGTATCTTGACTAGGGCGGAGTGCCGCTAGGCCAAGGAAAGGGTATCTCGGCTAGGGCGGAGTGCCGCTAGGCCAAGGAAAGGATATCTTGGCTAGGGCGGAGTGTCGCTAAGCCAAGGAAAGGGTATCTCGGCTAGGGCGTAGTGCCGCTAGACCAAGAAAGGTATCTCTTGCCCGATTACTCGGGGAATATCAGCTGTGCAGCATGATACAACTTTAGGTGTTTACCGTTGAGTGGTGAGGATTGGATCTCCCCTCTATGATTAACAACTATGTAGGCCCCTCCTTCGTAGACCCTTTGTATCACATGTGGACCTTCCCAATTGGGATTTAGCTTTCCCTTCGGGTTGGACGCCATGACTTCTTTTTTCTTGACCATGACGAGGTCACCTTTCTTAAATTCTCGTCCTTTTACGAGTTTGTTAAATGCAGTGGCCATGCGGGCCTGATACATTTGGATATTCTTCTGAGCTTGGAGGCGCTTCCCTTCCAATTCAGCCAATTCTTCTAATCTTCTTTCTGCATTGGTTTGTTCGCCATGGGCTAGGTCGTATTGGACTGCCACTCTGAGTGACGGGACTTCCAGCTCTAGTGGGACTACTGCCTCTGAGCCGTATACCAAGGAGTATGGCGAGCACCCTGTAGGTGTTTTGAAGACGGTGCGATACGCCCACAGAGCTTCATACATCTTTTCTTCCCAATCCTTCTTATTGGCACTGACGACTTTGGCCAGCAGGGTGCACAAAGTCTTATTGAAAGCTTCTGCCAATCCATTTGCCTGTGGATTGTAAGGAGTGGAAGTCCTCCATTCGATCTTATATTTCTCGGCAAGCCGATAGATTTTCTGATTTCTGAAATGACTCCCATTGTCAGATATTATTCGACTGGGGATCCCAAACCGGAAGATGATGTTTTGCTTGATGAATCTGGCGACCAGCTCACCAGTGACTTCTCTTAGTGCTATAGCCTCTGCCCATCGGGAGAAGTAATCTGTTATGGCCAGTATATACTTATGCCCGGCCGAGGAAGTCGGTAGTGGACCGACTACATCAGTTCCCCATTGTGCAAACGGCTAGCTAGGGACTGTAGGGTGTAGAATCGTAGGTGGCCTTCTAGGCACAACAGCATGCTCCTGACACTTCTGGCATGACTTTGCAAATGTGCAGCTGTCTTCAAACATAGTGGGCCAATAGTAGCCCAGCTTCTTGATTTCTATCTTCATCTTGGGACCAGCCTGGTGGGCACCTGCTGTCCCAGCATGTACTTCTTTCATCGCTTGCCAAGCTTCTTCAGTGGACAGGCAGCGGAGCAGAATCTTCTTGCGTGCATCTGCCATTATTCGGAACAGAGTCCCGTTCCTGAATTCATAAGAATCTTTGATTCGCAAGAGTTTCATCTTTTCTTCTCTTTTCTGCGACAGCTGTTGGTGTAAAAACCATTGTAGCAGGTGTTGTCTCCAATCAGATGCCTGTTCTGTACTGATCGTGGTGACTTCATTTTCTTCGGGGCAGCCTTCTAGCATGCTGGGGACTTGCCACCGATTTATGACAACAATGTTCAGTGTCTCATCTGGTGGGACTGCTATTGAGCTGGCTAGCTTTGCCAATGCATCAGCCTGGGCATTATGTGCACGGCCCACATGCTTGAGCTCAATATGATAGAATTTCGCCATGAGGCGCACAGCTTTTTGGTGGTAGGGGTTCAACTCCGGCTTTCGCACTTCGAACTCACCTTGGATTTGCTTTATTATCAACATTGAATCCCCGAATACCTGAAGCATCTGGATACCCATGTTGAGGCTTATATGCAGTCCGATTATCAGGGCTTCATACTCGGCTTCATTATTAGTGCAGGGCTTGTTTATAGAACAGGAAGTATGCACAACCTCCCCTTCCGGCGATTTCAGCACAATACCGGCTCCGGCCCGTATTCTGATTTTTCCATCGAAGTCCGTCTCTGTTCTAGATGCTCCGTCAAAGAATAGCTGCCACATAGTTGACTGAGCTTGGCAGGCTTCTAGTGTCTCATCATCGGGTAACTCAGTCCCCAACATATCATTCTCTGGCACAGGATGTTCTGCGAAGAAATCGGCCACAGCCTGTCCTTTTATTGCCCTCTGGGGTATATATGTGATATCGAATTTCATCAGAATTACTGCCCATTTGCCCAAACGGCCTTTCAGTACTGGTTGAGTCAGTATGTATTTGAGTGGATCTGCTGCAGATATCAATCTGACTTCATGTGACAGCATATAGTGCCGGAGCTTTTTAACGGCAAAGACTAGTGCCAAGCATGTCTTTTCTATATAGCTGTAGCTTTCTTCTGTTCTGATCAGCCTCCTACTCAGGTAGTATAGAGCCTGCTCTTTGTCTTCTTCATTTATCTGTGCTAGCATTGCCCCCAGGGAACAGTGTGTGGCTGCAATGTACAGTATCATGGGTTTGCCCTTAATAGGTGCCCCCAGCACTTGAGGGGTCTTGAGATATTCTTTCAGCTTCTCAAAGGCCTCCTGACAGCCATCGTCCCAGAGGAACGGCACATCTTTCATCATGAGCTTGTGAAAAGGGTGGCATCTCCCCGACAGATTTGATATGAATCGTCGGATGTAGGCCAAACGCCCTTGTAGAGATCTCAGCTCGTGGAGATTCCTTGGTGGAGGGAGCTCCTGGATAGCTTTAATCTTGGATGGGTCAATCTCAATGCCCCTATGACGGACGATGAACCCAAGGAATTTTCCACTGGACGCGCCGAAGGCACATTTCATAGGGTTCATTTTGAGCTCATATTTACGCAGCCTCTGGAACACTACTCTCAGATCCTGCAAATGGTCTTCTTTTCTGCTGGTTTTCACCACCAGGTCATCAATGTAGCACTCTACCTTTTTGAAGAGCAAATCACCAAAGATCTTTGTCATAGCTCTTTGGTAAGTAGCGCCGGCATTCTTGAGGCCGAACGGCATCCTTTTATAGTGGAATATCCCCTTCGGAGTGCGGAATGCAGTGTGCACTCTGTCTTCTTCAGCGATCCAGATCTGGTTATATCCGGATGACCCATCCATGAATGACAGGGCTTCATGGCCAATGGTTGCATCGATCATTACTTCAGTAATTGGCACTGGGAAATCATCCTTCGGGCAAGCCTTATTCAGGTCCCTGAAATCTACACATATTCTGATCTGCCCATTTTTCTTCTTCACGGGCACTATATTGGCCAGCCATGTAGTATATTGGTTCTCTTCAACAAAGCCCACATTGATCAGCTTGTCGACTTCTTTGTTGATCTGATTTATCAGTTCGGGACGCATTCTCCTTGATACAGGGCTTGCCCCCGGGTTTATCGCCAATCGGTGCTGTGCCACATCAGAGCTCAGTCCCGGCATCTCATCATATGTCCATGCAAAGCAGTCTCGAAACTCTTTCAGAAACTGTATGTACTGTTCTCTGGCAGCTGGTTCTAGCAGTGCACTGAGGAATGTCGGCTTTGGCTCATCCGCTGACCCCAGATTCACTTCTATCAGCTCATCGACGGTGGCCTGGCCTCCGTCCTCAACTTCGGGTGGGGCTTCTTGCAAATCAATAAAGCCTCCCGGGATATAATTCTCTTCAGTTTCATGTTCTTCTGTATCGTCATCCTGCTCATCAGCGGATGTCGGCTTATCATATAAGGCTGATACCATCGGATTCTGTTCAGTCTGCCCCGAGGACGAGACTGGTTCAGAAGAGAATTCAAAAGTGGAATCTTCCGTTCTTAGGGATCTTTCTGTTGCAGGCTCCCCTGAAAGGTCATCTTTCTGTAGAGCCCGGACTTCTTCCAGAATGCGCTCAAATTCCAGGCATTCTCTCAGTTCTTTGGCCATCTGGTCTTCATCCGGGGTTCCCGTATCAAATTGTGCTTCGGCCTGGAATAGATCCTCCTTGCAGGACGGGTCCTTCCAGCACCGACCCCTCTCAGTTTTATCAGACATCCCTGCTTCTGGCTGGTCATCTTGGGCTTCATTGTCTGTTATGGTTTGATACATAACCTCTTCATCCTCAAAGGGATATTGATCATATCCTATCCCAGGGGAGTCTCCATGCTGGTAGAAGGTAGAGATGACATCCACCTCGGCTTCATAATATTCTTGAAGGGTATAACCCAATCCCGGATGCTGTGTGATCTTCCTCAGTTCCTTATTATCTCGAGGCGGATCCCATAGCTCCCTGAATGCTTTCTTCTGGGCTGCAGATTGTAGTGATGGCATTTGCATCTTGGAGAACATCTGCGAAACCTGCTGGGTAGTATACTCCAGGCCTGTAATCGGCACCATCCGGTTTGCGGCTTCTTCAGGGACCATGCAGTCTTGATCGTCTTCTTCGACTGCCTCCCCGGTGTAGAATATGGTAGGTGGCTCGCAGAAGCGAGGGATTTCCATAGTTTTCAGTGGCAGCACTGTTTGGTATTCTAGGCTGGCGACGGGTTTGATTAAACCTCGTGGGACCTTCACCTGTATGCACCTTTCTTTCATTTCTTGATCAGTGCTATCTGGATGGATGCTAGGAGGGGTGATCCGAGCAAAATCATCAGCATAAGAGATGTGAGCTACTTCATGCTTTTCAACATAGCCCTTGGGTGGCGGTGGAGACCAAGCTTTTGCCTTCGTCGCCGGCTTCTTCTGGCTGATCACAGCCTCTTTCTTTTCATCCTTTTGTGACACCTCGGTGTAGTAGGAGGCATCGAGCATATGGCATTCGAACACTTCAAAGGGATGTAAGTCTGCAAACACCCTTTCTTCCTTTCCTTCATGGCAGTATTTTATGCATTGGTGTAGCGTGGATGGCACTATCTGATATTCATGCAGCCACGGTCTCCCCAACAGGGCCTTATACGTGGTGTTGGAGTCGATCACATAGAATCGTACCACGGTAGTGAGGTCGCCCAATGTGAGGTTGAAATCAGCCACCCCGAGAGGTGTTTCACATTTCTGGTTGAACCCAGCAATCTTCATGTCTCTGACCTTGGTAAGCTGCAGATCAAAGTAGTATTTCTGATAGATGCGATACGGGAGAATATTTACAGCAGCCCCGGGATCTATCAGTATCCTGCTCAGCGACTGATAGTTCAGGGAGCCCCTCATATACAACGGTCTGTTGTGACTGGCATTTGGGATCAGCATATCATCTTCTGTGAATGTGACTGATGGTCCAGCATTCACTTCTGCCAAGAGTGCTTCATATTGTGCCGGCGACTGCAGGGCATCCACAATTGCTTGGCGGGCCTCTTCACTCAGAGAGAGTATCTCCCAGATGGAGAATCTGGTGGGGAGCTTCTTCAACATTTTCATGATTCGACTGCCAACCCGAACATTAGACAGCCTCATCTCCTCTGCCCACCGGGGTCTTGGAGGTTCATGTGGTGCCTGTGGCCTTTGCTGCCCAGTCCCAGTTTCATTTTCTTCATCGGTCTCCCGGAGGGCTTCTTCTGTAATGACTGCCCCTGGCTTTGCTAGAGGGCTATTTTCTTCATTTTCTTCATGCTGTTTCTACTTTCCAGTTGCTGTCTGCTGGCATTTATCGCTTTTAGCTGGAGCAGTATGAGACGGCTGCTCGTTTTCTAAGCTGGACAGGAACTCCAGGAATGAAGGGGCTCCTTCTGCTTTATCTTTTCCTTGGTACAAGCTGGCAGGGGGAGGAACCTGGACACCGCGCACCTCTGGTTTCGGGATCTGATAGGGTTGCTCCCCTCTGAACATAATATTATGGTTAGCTGGTGGCGGACGCCCCCATTTTCTCCCAGACCGTGTTGCATGGGCTGAGGTAGAGGCCTCAGCATGATTGGCTTCTAGCGGGGCATCTGATGCTTCTTGTTCATCATCCTCCCCGGGCAGAGAAAAGAGTACCGACAGAGTATTGCATTGTACTGTCGTGACCTTCTTTCCCTTTTTGGCCTTAGGCTGTCTCTTCTTTTTCTGGGCAGTTGGCTTTGCTAATTCCTGCCCCCAGAAGGACTCAGTCTCATCTTTTCTTTGTTCTGCCTCCGGCTGCTCTTCAATTTTCAATTCTTCGAGCTGCTCCCAGAGTATACAGTCTTTCACCAATAGGTGTTTCGGCTTTTTCTGCTCATACTCATCAAGCTCATTAATATATTGCTGCAGACGCCTGGTTGCAGGACTTTCTTCTTTATGTGCAGGGAGGGGAGTTTGTCTCCTCCGGTTGCGAGTATGGATCCGGATGACTGGTCCGGTCTCAACTGTAGGCCATATTGGCTTTATTGGAGGCGACTCAGGCCTTGGGGTGACACCCCGGATAACTGCTCCGTTGGTTTTAGCTACGGGAGTCTTCTTTCTACTTTTTGTGGGTACCGTCTGCCATCCTTCCTGATCTCTCAATGGGGTGAGGAGGCAGGCTTCATAGGTGTGCCTGGTGCATTCTTCAATGGCTTCCTTAGGCAGCTGTTGATAGATTGAGATCATATTAGCGGCCACCCTCCAGGGCGGAAGTTCATGTGGCCGAGGAGGCTTCACCTGGTAATCTCCCAGCTGCAGTTCACCCTTCTTGACCATTCCTTCCATGATATCTTTGAAGACATAACAGTCCTCAATTGGGTGCCCCAACACCCGGTGAAATGGACAGAACATCGGATCATCTTTCTTTTCTGCATCTTCGGGCTTCTTCGGTTCAGGCAATGTTACCTTATTGAACTTATATGCCCAGTTAAATAATGCTGCAGTCTTATCCTTGGGAAAAGAGTAAGCCCTTCTCATCCTGTCCCTCAGAGAGACTTTGTCTCTTCTTTCTGCTGTATCTGCCATCGGGGGAGCTTCATCTGCCCCTTTCTTCCCTTTTTGTTGCTCAAAGGTTCTAAAATCGACGGTGTTGGCCTCAGAGTGTGACGGCCGCCGATCATTGGATTTACCTTTTGGCATGGCGGGAGCATTGACGGTCGGACGTTTGGACAAGAACGCCTCGACCTCCGCCACTATATTGTTCAGTCGGTCAAATGTTTTGACATCTGCACCGATCATTTTTTCTAGTACCTCCCTCCTGAGGTTCTGCTTGCATATCTGCACTGCATCCTCCTGATGAGGAGGTCTTCTGCATCTCATGGCTAGATTTCTCCATCTTTTGATGTACTCCAGTGCAGTTTCATCCTGTTTCTGCCTGGTAGCATACAGTTCTGCTATTGTGATTTCCCTTTCCGTGACATGAAACCTGTCGCGGAATTTTCTTTGCATATCGGGCCAATCAACCACTGATCCTGCTGACAAGCTTGAATACCATTCAAAGGCCAACCCAGTGAGGGACGAGCCAAAGAACTTGAGCAGATAGGCTTCATCGACTGCTAGGTCGCCCATGATGGTAGTATAGTAGGCTATATGCTCTCTGGGGGAGCCCTGGCCATTGAATTTCTCAAACTTTGGCGGCTTGCTGACGCCTGGAGGTAGTCTTTTGGCAGCATACTGGGGGGGATACGGTACCTTGTACACATCATAGGCACTAGTATCATCTCCAGTCTTCTCTGACAGCTTCATTTCCACAATTCTTTCAATCATCTGCTTGTGGGCTACAGCTGGAAATATTTCTTCTGGGAAGAAGTGAGCTTGTTGCTGGCTGTGAGGAGTTGTCATCACAGTGGCGCGCAAGATGGGCGCGGTAGGCTGTGTCTGAGACACAGAGGGCTGAGCTATCGTTTGCTGTGGAACAGGTTGACTTGGTGCTTTGCCCTTATCAGCTAAGAGAGGATTAGCCAGGACAGTTGTTTCTGTGGAGCTGGATGTCTGCCCCTCAGGTTCAGCTTGCTTCGAGACTGATGTAGCTTCCTGTCTCTCATTGAGCTATCTTCGGAGAGCATTGATCTCCTGTTGGTATCTTCTGAACATCATCTGGATCATGGGATCCATGGTTGATGGGATTTGTATATCTTCAGAAGTCCCTTCAGCATCATCAACGAAGGGGTTATCTCCATCTTCCGCTGTTACTACATTAACTGTCATAGTGGTAACCCTGCGGGCTTTATCATCAATTTTCATTTTATCTTTTGCTGCCTGGCCTCTTCTTGTGACAGGACCAGGTCTAGTTGCCAGCCTGAGCAATTCATCTGGCTGAGTTGGTAGTATATCTTGCCCCCTGGCCAGTCCAGCCATATTGCAGGCGAAGATTCGCATCTTTCCTTTCCGCCTGTAGACCTTTCTTTTTATTTGACTAGGATATCTGAGCCGGTCAAAGACCGATATTCTTTCTTTGGCTTCTTTCTCGTACAGGTCTTCTTCATTATATCCGACCCTGGGGCCTTCTTCATAGTCATTTGAATCGGAGGAAGAGGCTTCGATCATCATTTCTTGGAAGGTTTCTCCTTCTTCATCATCCCTGATGCCCAAGGCACGGGATAGTCTTTGCTGGCCTAGGGCAGAGCTCCCTAGGTAGTGGAAGTAATTTTGGACGACTTGCTTAGTCTCCTCTGGGTCGCGCCTTTTCGGCTCAGGTCGGAGCATCAGTCTGTCCTGGCCCTTTTGCTGCCGGGCTAGTCTTGTCACCCGAGCATTCAGATGTTCGGCCCTGGGATATTTGAAGATATCAGCCTGTCTGGCACAGGCTCCTGATCTTCTTGCAGTAAGCATAGTGACTGGTTCACTTCTTCTCATAACGCCAACTTGGCAGCGGTTGGCAGCAGCATTGTAGCTCTTCTCTTCCCATCTCTTGCCCCTGGCTATGGGATGGGTGTTGGTGAAGTTTTCCCTGGTCTCATATCTTCCGCCCCTCATCATGGGACGAACAGCAATCATATTTCTTTCTTGACCCTCAATCTCATCTCTCTTCCCCCGGGTCCTGGGGTAGACAGCAGTAGCATTTCTTTCATCTTTCTTCATCTCCCTTCTACCCCCTGCTCTGAGGCGGGCAACAGTGATATCAGTGAGGTTCTCTCTGTCTTCAGCTGAGGCCCAGCTTTGGATCCTCTTTGGTCGCCAGACCTGTTTGTATTTTGCTGGCTTGGGCGCCAGCGGCTTCTTTTCAGCAGCTTCCCAGTTGGCCCTCCTAGCGGCCAAAACCTGGAACTTGTTGTCAGTTGGGATGGTCGGGACGATTCTGTCCGGCCGGACTCCCCTGGGGCGACCATCGAGGTTCGCCCTAATAGCACCCATCATTATCGTCTTTCCGGAATTGGAAAGGCGACGATCAACAGCAGTAGACCGGCTCCTCCGGTTGGTTTTCTTCCCCTTCTGGGCAGCAGTGGGGACCATGTCCCTTTTCTGGATATGATGGACGTAGCAGGCGACGGCCGTGGGGGCCGTTTTCTTCGGTAAGCCATCCTTGCGATCAGCGGCCTCCACTGGGGCGTTTGCAGCAGCGCCTTGCTCCTCGTTATCGACCTGTAGAAGGTCGGTGTAGACAATGCCCAAGCAGTTGGGCAGCCCGACAGCTGGGGGAAATGAACCGAACGCCAGTGGTACCGCCAGGTACCCCTCCTGGACGTGCATGTCCACCGGTTGCTTGTCAAAGCATACAGACGCGATTTGTGTTGTCATCGTAGTTTCCTGGAAACAAGGAAACACACGGAATCAGAAATTTGAGGGGGGCCCACTGGGCCTCCTACCTTAGCGTAAAGATGAAGGGAGACTAAGTCCCACCGGGCGTGCCAGACTTGTGGACGCGGATTTTTTCGTCATCGTCATCCATGTGTGTGGATGAGGATATGAAGTCTTTGTTTATTTATTTAATTTGGTTTATTGGGTTGATTGGTTGTTTATTGATTTATTGGTTTATCTATTTATTGGTTCATTGGCGTGCCAGTCACCGAAGTGACAATTTTATTGTGCGCTCGATCTGACATGGTCAGTCGATTGTGAATGATCGTGTCTGGGCTAGAAGTCCGTCATACCCTGAACGCTATGACGTTAATTACGTCCTCCCTAAGGAAGACAACCCTTGATTAAACGCTAGAGGTAGGAGGAAGACAGCGGTAAAGCCGTATGCTCAAAGGAGACAAAATTCATCTGTTTGCAAGACGTTAAATGTATTCGGGCAAAGCAGGGGTTTGTTAATTACGGGGACAAATCCGACGGCATATTCCCACCATCTTGGATGATGCCAAGTGGGGAATAGGAAACCACCCATGCAGTGGCAAAGTGGGAACCGTAAAGGATCGGGCATAATTGACCCGGAGTCCGAATAGGGACCGGCATGCCATGGCACGCCCCATATGGGTGCGGTAGCACGTTTATATCCCCCCTTCGAGGGGACCATCGGAGGGCATACAAAGGCATGACTCCGTGGGCCGACGGGGTTGAGAGATAATATCACAGTGACCTGGCCAGGTGTGTGTGAATTTTGGCAGCATGTCCCCTTGACTTGGATTGTGCCAAGAGAAGATAGGTCATCACCCACGGAATGCCGGGATGACAACCGAATGAGGATGGGCACCGGGCCCCGGGACATCGCTTGCCTCTGTTTCATCGATCAATATCTCCTTGAAACCCTTCAGAACGCATGTAACAACATGGCCCTTTAGGTTCATAAGGGTGGAATCCGGATCGGGAATGAGGGCTGTAGGGGAGGGAGGTCCTCCCCATTACTGTATCTTCTCAGATCATTCATGACGGTCTCATGGCAGTGGGGAGAAAGTCCCCTGACTGGGCTTCATTGGGCCAAGAAGAGGGGTCTCGGCGTGGCTTACTGGTTGGCCAAGGGGGGTTCTCGGCGTGGCTTCTTGGTTGGCCAAGGGGAGCTCTCGGCGTGGCTTTTTGATTGGCCAAGGGGGCTCTCGGCGTGGCTTACTGGCTGGCCAAGGGGGGTTCTCGGCGTGGTTTTATTGGCAAGAAGATGGCTCTCGGCATGGTTTTAGTGGTTGGCCAAGGGGGTCTCGGCGTGGTTTTATTGGCTTGAAGAGGGTCTCGGCCAGGGGTTTGATCGGCCAAAGGGGTTCTCGGCCAGGGATTTGATCGGCCAGAAAGGGGGTTCTCGGCTAGGGTTTTGGTCAGTCAAAGAAGGGGGGGCTCTCGGCCTAGACATTTGGTTGGCCAAGGGGGGCTCTCGGCCTGGGCATTTGGTGGATGGAGGGAGCTCTCGGCACAAGGCTTCCCGGCGCGCTCATGGCCGCGCCGGGAGCCTAGCGTCGGGAGGCTGTGGGCTGTGGGTGCTTCACAAAAGGACTTGTCGTTTAGCTGAAAGGAGGGGAAGGCCTCTCGGCCTTATGGTTCTCGGCGGGGAAACTCGCACGCCGAGAAGATGAATATGCAGAAGGATTTCAGGGTTTCAGAGCTCAAAAATGATGCTCTGTTTCTGGGATTTCTGGGTTTTATGGCTCAGATCGAGGCCGAATCGGGGGAGTATGAGGAGATTCCACGAACACCTCTGCTGGAAGGATGCCAAGGGATCTGAAAGGCCAGATCATCAGGAGGAGGAGAGACCATCATCGGGGCTGAGTAGCCTTTATCTGTATACTGCCAGACGTCTGGGGGAGTCAAGAGATGGCTGTCTCTGATCCCCCGGACTAGCATGGTATCATCTGGGAAGCAGATCTGCAACGAGAGAACCCTTGATGCTGAGACCTCAGACCCTAATCATTCAACGATTGGAATGGGGATCCAGGGTAGCATTCGTCTACGGGTTCAAATGCATCATTTATAGCCGGCGGGCCAGGGAACCAAGAGATTGATGTCTCTGGTTCCCGGACAGCACAAGGGGCTTGAGGAACAGACTCAAATACATACGGAGGGCATGCTATTGAAGCGGGAAGAAAGAAGAGAATAGAACCCAGCAACCCATTGAACAAGGGTGGGGGTTCTACCTTCATCCCCGTTCGAAGAACAGACCTGACTCCGAAGCCTGAGTCATTTCGCCCATGGGGCATTCATACAAACAGTATGCATACATATGGAGACAAAAGAAGATAGTATTGCCTAAAATCCATCACAGCCATTGCATTTACTTCATCTCACCATCATTTACATCGAGAAACATAGAGGGGAGGAACAGGGAAAGAATCGTATGAATAATCTAAACATCAAGACTTCGACTATTACATACGGAGAATCAGTAAAAAGAAGAAAAAGAAACATCGAACATGGGGGGGAGGGTGGAGCATTGACTCCTCTCCCTCCCCCTATCAGCCCACCTGGAGCCCTTCTTCTTTCCTTTCTTCTGCTTCTTCTTTCGACGGAGACTCTCTCCCTCTCTTTTCCTTTCTCTTTCTCTTTCTGGCTATCTGTTCGCTCTTTTCTTCTTCGTCTCTTTCTTCTTTTCTTTTCTGTCTATCCTCTTTCTTGCTATCTCGCTGCTTCTCTCTTCGAAGGGAGGGGGTTTTATAACCCTTTTCCTCTTCCTTCTCGGCAGGCACCTTCACGGCGCGCTTGAGGTAGGCTTCCCGGCGCGCTCAAATTTGATCTCTAGGCGCCAACTTTGGGCTTCGACACAGGCTTTCGGCGCCACCTTCATACATGCCCACTTGGGGTTTCTTTAAATGTATCATCATCCCAAAGGGTCTATCATCTATGACATATCTTGTATTGAAATCGCGATTGCAATCTCCATCAGTCCGCAGACATGGTTTTATCAGTCCGTAGACAAGGGTTTCATCAGTCCGCAGACAGGGTTTCATTAGTCCGTAGACAGGGGTTTCATCAGTCCGCAGACAGGGTTTTATCAGTCCGTAGACAGGGATTTCATCAGTCCATAGACAGAAATTTCATCAGTCCGTAGACAGGGGTTTTATCAGTCCGTAGACAGGGGTTTCATCAGGATTGTCATCTGAACGGTGACAAAGCCGGGTATCATCTTATCAATATCGTCACTCTAATGGTGACGAGCTCGGACATCAGCTTTAGTCTGGGAAGACCTCAGCCGGGTGTATAATCTGTGTAGACGATTCTTCTTCTGCTCTATCTTTTCAGGAGCCTTTACTATCTTCATCTGCCGGTGCCGGCTTCATCTTTATCTCATATTACTTCTGTCAGTAAGCCGACATCTGACTTACCCTGACATATCATCTGTGACTTCTTGGACGAAGCAGTAGTACAGCTCTTCTTAAAGGGCTGGAAGGTCTCATTAGTCGAGTGACTGCTGCTTTATCAGTGCTGCCGTCTGAGTGACATTGGCACCGGGCATCGGCTTTGGCCGACAAGGGCTTTAGCCGGGTGAAAGGTTGATAAGCTTCATCATTAGTCTTTCACTGTTGGTCAGACCCTCTTTTCAATTATACTTCCACCCTTGTTCATTTTCCAGGTGTCAACACTCTCGCCAGTGGACGGGCTCCTGGCTGAGTGTAGGTTGACTGGCCCGAGTGAGAGGGGTGTGGTAGGGGACTTCCCTGTCAAGGTATAAAGGAAGTGATGGGTCACGAGGCCCACTAGGGAAGGGGTCGAATGGGTCAAAGAATGTGTGACCCCTCGTGGCAGGTTCCTCTATTACATAGTCCCATGTTTGAAATTCATGAAGGTGTAAATGGTCACCTTCATCCATCGTGGTAGATGGGACAGTGTATAGAAGATATGGTTCCTCCCTCGGGATAAAGGGAATATAGTTAGGCTCGGCCAGTAGGGGGAGGAACAAAAGAACCTCCGTGGTGACATGACCCACGGTGTGCACGGAGGTAATGGACCCCAACGCGGTATGCGTGAAGCTACGACTCGTGGACTGGTCGAAGCCTGGGGCCAACATATGCGTCAACATCCATTGGCAGTCTAATCCCTTGAGAAGGTCTTCCAAGGTATCTATGTGGTGACTAGACCGGAACGTGGTATGGAATGAGTTGACCGGCACTAATGGTGGGGTGGGGTCCATAGATGGATAAGAAGGTGGGACCGAGCCTTTTTTGAGCCAATTAAGTAGTGGTTCGGCGATGAAAAGCTTTCCCGTTAGAAACACGGATTGCTCGGGCTGAGATGGCTCCAAATGAGGTGACTCCGAATAAAGATCGGACGTAGATGGCAATGGAGCTCTAGGGGAGGGGTTCCCCGACTAGGCTGGGGGAGGCCGTGGGGTAGGCTATCCGATCTGTTCGGGACTCGGCTGAGAGGTAGATGCTTGCCGAAGGGCGACATCAAACCTTGCCTCGAAAGGCTCAACCTCTAGAGCGACCAGATAAGACTGCGCCAGAGTGAACGCGTCGCGGCAAAGACATTCAATCTGAAAGTGAAGCCGCAAACCTCTCTGGAACTGAAAGGCAGTCGTGGTGCTCTCCTCTCTAACTCCATATTCCAATCGATACTTATCATAGTCCCGAATGTACTCAATCACGGACTTGTTGCCTTGGACGGGTCGGCATGGTTGGCCATAGTGGCACAAGATGGGGTTGGATCCCCTAGGAATGGGCATGCAATGGTATTTTTTTATTTTTGTTGTTATATGCAAAAGTTTATGCAAACTAAAACATCTAGACCCGACTCGAAATGGTGAAAAGGGTAAAATGCGGACTCGACTACAAACCTAGACTCAACCCATATCCGGTACTAGGCGGAGTTCCGAGATCCGAAGATCCTCTCACACAAGTGTGCGACCTTCCCGATAGGGGTAACCTAACATTCGGGCAACACCTTTTGATATACCGAATAAAGGTATGCAAATGCAACCTTGGATTGACTTAAATGACTCCATTTTTTTGTTTTTAAACAAATACTACCCTAGACTCAACCTTCCGCTCTGATACCAATTTGATGCGGGACGGACACGACTCGACGCCAATAGATATGCAATCGTTGGACTTTAAGCAAACTCGCGATCATCCATGGCGAAGGAAGGATACGGACGTGCGCGGTTGAGAAATTGACAAAGAACTATATTGGTCAACTCACACTTTCGTGCCCGGGTCGGGTCACGGGACGGTCTCGCTCTCTCTCATAACAGTGATTGATATATGATAACGAGCTAATTTACCTTATCACTCATGCAGCGGCATATGGAAATATACGAAATAAAGTAAAAATGCCAAGAGGGGAGCGGAAACGATACCTCCACGCTACCGGGCGTGGGGAAGATGACCCTGGCCGAACTCGTACTCCCGGTACAATAATTATCAATAATTACATAAATAATTTTTTACTGCCCACTCCATGCAGGGAGGTAAAGGGCTATAAGTGGGGCCCGGGAGTAGTGAGCTCGGGTTGACGGGCAGCAACTTGGACAGCTCTGGTGGTAGCACGCGCCGACGATCGTGGGGTCCACATCCCGATCGATGGGCCGAGTAGGCCGAGAATGGCACTTCTGCGACGGGGACTCCTGGAGGGACGATCCCTCGGAGGCAGATGTGCTGGTTCGTCTTGTGGAAGGCGAGGCAGCCGGCCTGGCGGTCTATGCTGCTTGCTGTCCACATACTAGTTCTTCTGTTTCTACAGTGCGCGACCCGGCGAGAACACCTGCTGCGATCAGCCCCGACGTCGGATCGACGCGAGACAAGCGCCGTTGGAAAGCTCTTTTGACGAGCTACGATCCTAGGCTAGAGAAGGAATTTTGTCAGCCTCTATAATGACCTTGGTCAAATTTACAACCTGCTGGTTCACAGAACTAGATCTGGTAGGATAGATTTAGATCTGCTTGAGAATGGGGTTTGACCGGAGGGAAAATGACAGATCTGGAGGCTGGGATTTTTATGGGAGATAGAGGGGGAAGTGAGGAACACGCCAATATTTTTTGTGAATTTTCTTGAGGTGGTTTGACAGGGGAAATGGATTTTTGGGTGGTCAGGGGTCGGATCTGGACTGCAGAGGGCAGAACAGAATCTGGACTGAGCAATAATTTTTTAGAGGGGAAAAAGAACTTATAAATTCGTCGAAACATTTGTGGATGTGGGTTTTGGTGGACAGAAGTCCCAGTTAAATTTTCAGCTCATTCAGAAATAGGGAAGGGGGTCAAATGGGGCGAGAAATGGGATGCTGGAACAAGATCTGCACAGGGACAGATCTATGTAGTTCTAGAAACTTAAATGGAAAAGAAAATGAAATGAAGGCCTAAAATCGTGGGAATTTTTCTGGAGATGGGGATTTATGTGGGGAACTTACCCTCAAAATCGCAGCCTTGTCAGATCTGGGATTTGGGAGAGAGGATTTTTGAAGTAGACCTCTGTCCAGCAGGACAACACTCTAGACAGCAACTCGGGAGATGCTTCGCGGTTGCTCGTCGATGGCACGAATGGCGGCGGCGGCGGCAGTGATAGATCTTCGATAACCAGAAGAGATATAGAGATGGGCTTCACACCCTGGAGATTAGAGGAGGAAGGGTGAAAACCAGAGAGAGGGGGGGAGGACGCACCTTGGCTCCTTGCAATTTTCACTTAAAATTCTTTCATTAATTCTACCAAATGGAAAAATACAAGGATATATAGAAATGTGAAAAAGACCAAGCCTACCCCTAGATCTAGGATTTGGGGGGGGGCAAATGGGATATTAGACTTTATTCCCCCATGTGGTCAAATGGCCACATTAAATAAAAATACACATGGAATAAACTATAATATAAGGGGGGCGCCCCCTTGACTTATGGGCATCCAATTTTGAAATTTTTTCTATCTTGTCCCCCCTTGGTCCAAGTCCAACCTTGGACTTTGAACCAGCCCCACATGGGCTCTAGGACCTATGTGGACCAATGGGAAAGAGGGTGGGGACCCTGCTGGACCCACTGACATATTACATAGAAACTCGAAGATTTTAAAGAATAACCCTTTGGCTTATAAAGTCTTACAATTGCAAACCCAATTAGTCAAGAGTATAAATACAAACAAAAGAACACAAATATAAAACTAAAATATACAGGCTCGGAGTTGATTCCCATCATGATTCAACTCCACTTCCACTTTCCAAGGGCAAAGAATGCCGTAAAGAATGAGGTGCATAATATATATATATATGTATATATATATGTGGATGTTTTCGTTTTAATTTTCTCTGATCCATTTGGACTAAATAACACATGGTGATCACGTAGTATACATATGGGACAGCATAACCCCCAAGGGAGACGGATAAGATGTCCACGCCGTCGACGATGGCGTCATCGAAGGCCTCCAAGATATCGACATCGGTGCTGCTAGGGGTGTCAACGGATATGGGAGCTCTGAAAACCCGATACGAATCCGAAATTTTTTTCAGATTCGGATCGAGCTATTGATCCGAAAATTTGAATTTACGGGATTCTGAGGTGTGCTTTCTCTGATCCGAACACAGTGACTTCGGATTAGATTTTTAGGGCGCAATAAAACACCCCATTTCGGGGCGACCATTGCCCCGATCGATCTTTGGCCTTCCGCCCTTCCCTGTGTCGAAACCCTTCCTCTAGGTTTTCTCCGACGGCGGTGATCTTGCGACGATGATGCGATCTTCTAAGCCAGCCGCGACCACGACGGCGATGGCGACCTTCTCTCCGATCGGCGAGGAAGAGAAGGCCAGGGAGAGATTGGACGGAGAGGAGGCGGCTGGGAGGCGCGGCATTCTCAGGTTCCTGGCCCTTTGAGCTCTCCTTTGCGGGTTCTTCCTCCTTTTTTGTCTGTTGTTTCTTTCGGGGTGTAATGGGGGGCGTGAGCGCGTAGATCTGCAAATCCGGTAGGTGGGTTTGGTGGGTTCTTACTGGGAACCCTTGTGGTTTTCAATATCGGGGTGGGTTTTGGTCTCATGAGTACGGCATTGGGCATTTTTCCTCTTTTGGGGTGAGCTCTGAGGTGAGAGGTTGTGGGGTTTTGATGTGGATCTTCCGGTTTGGTTTGGCGCAGGTAGGGGCCTGGTAGTTCAACAATTCTACCATTCTTACTCGTCATCGTATTTTAACGTGGTAGTTGTCTGAAATAGCATGGCATAGTTGCGGGGTTTTGTTGTCGAGTCATTTTAGTTGTCCTGCCAACTGGATTTAGTGGAATTCTAACTTGGATTTCTTTCCTTTTATCACCATGGCATTGCTTTCCTTGGGGGATTCTCAAGAACTTTTGTGTTTTGACAAACTATGGGCTTTGCCAGCTGGTATGTCTCTAATATATTGCTTCTAGACATAAAATTTATCCCCTTAATTTCATATAACGTGTTTAGTTTCAGATGGAAAACAAAGGGATTTTTGGGTGTGCTGTAATATTAACATTTGCTGTGCAAACCTTTCAAAGTTTCTCCTGTGTTGTGTACCAACCATTGTCCTAATTTTCAGGAGATTATGTTTGGCCATTTTTGGCTTAGAGAGTTTATGATATTGTCACAAATCTTGTTGTATCTAGGCTCTGTTTCCTACGTTTCTCTCTTTTTTAAGCAAGAGTTCTGTGTGTTTTTTGGCCTTGTAGGTATGTATAACACTTATTTAACATGAAGACATTATTTTGTTGGCTTTATGTTACCATCTGGTGGAATCTTGCAGCGTCCGTCTGGGTAAATGGCAACCTGACCCTAAACCCTAAACCCTAATCCTTCTTTTCCTTTAAAGATGATCTATGATGTAGCTTTTATTTTTGATAATCATGAATTATTGCTCATATTTGATTAAAAAGAGTAGCATCTCTATTGTAATCAACTCATTTCAAGCTTATGATTTTTATTATGCAGTTTAATGGATTTTTGAATACGATTTTTCTGTCACCACCAATTGTGAGATTTCCCAAAAGGCCTCAGGGTTCTCCTCCTTGTTGAAGACAGCTCCTCTGCTGTAGACATAAAATTCAAGCTAGTGCACATGGACTTCATTGGTATACAAAAAATCTTCATTGTGTAAAGTAACCTTGTTTAGTTAACAGGTTAGATAAAAGTTGAAGGATGATCTCCTTTGGCCCACTAGTGAGGTAAAAGATATCACAAAGTTCAGTTTCAGATCTGACTCGGATCTGAAATAAAAGGTGAAGTTTTGGGTCTAATATTGTTTGTCCACCTTGTTTAGGCTAATATGACTTTTGTTTTCCCATCCACTTCCATGAGATGTCATATTCTCGTGTAAGGAGGTTATAAAATTTAAATTTTGATGTTGCTTATGATACTCATATTAGTTCCTATTGTTGGAGAAGAGAAGCTGCTTAGCATTAGGCTTTTGGCAAGCTGTACTGATTTATTTATGTTTTCTTCTTTATTCTCTTCTATTTGATATTTTTTTGAGTTTGTGTTGTTTAAGATTGTAGAAATAAAATGTTATGATTGACTGTATATTGATCAGATATCTCAATAATGCAGATTTTTAGCATAGCATGGGCCTCTTGTGTACTTCTCTCAACCTTCACTCTTTCTCTTTTCATATCTGATTTGAGGATTTTTGAATTAAAGCAGACCAATGATGTAGATATGAAAGATGCACAATCAGCCAAATCCCAGCAAAAAGGGGTATATATTCTTTGTCTTAATGTCATCTTTGTTTTTATTTGTTATGCCCCAATTGATACAAACCTCAAGTATGATATGCAGCTCAAGACTTCAACCCCTGGCCCGAAGGCCCGGGCCTCAGGATCAAAGACTTTATTTGTTGAGAATTTGTCATTTAATGCTGGCCAGGATGATGTGTACATATAAGAAATCTGCAATGCTAGATAATTCACGTATAATTATCTACTAATTTGGTCATGTAGAATTTGCTACTGAGGTGGAAGCCCAGAAGGTAAGCATTTCGAGTCAAATAAGAAATATTTGTTTTAAATGAAGCAAGATTTCCTCTCTTTTATCAATATTTTCTCTTTGATTATTTTCCTCCATCTATTTTGATAGGTATCAACACTAATAATGGAATGGACACAATGACTGAAGTCTCTACTACAGTCCCATGCTGGAGATTTCAGGTTACTTTATTGGAAGCAAATCATTGTCCAGGTGCAGTACTTATTCATTTTCATGTGGCTGATGGGAAATGTTATTTACATATTGGTGATTTCAGGGCCTCTAAACTGATGCAGTCCCATGCTGTTCTTTAAATCAAAGGGTCAGCATACTTTTCTCTGATACTACATACTGCAACCCTAAGTATAGGTGACCAACTGCCTTTTCTAATTTACTGGCTTTTCCTCTCTTAACGGTCCTTGTTTGTGACCCATAACTCAGTAGATATTTTCTTCTCCAGGTTCCCCCTAAAGAAGATGTTGTGGATTTTATCCTCAGAATTTCCCAGGACAGTATGAAAAGGCAGCCAAAAACCCTTATTGTTGTTGGTGCATACAGCATCATATGAAAAGAGAATGTTTATCTTGCTATTGCTCAAGCATTAGGGGTACCCAAAAAAAGAACCTCTATTACATGCTAATATTGGATTCCCTCCGTCATTCATTCCATGCATCCTGCCTCTTTTTGGTTATTTTTTTTTCACACCAAAAGAAACCAATGTTAATACTTATAAGGCTTCGACAACGTTTGGATTTCTTTATCTGCTTTTGGTCTGAGACTATGAGTGCACATGGAAAAAAATTCAATTTTCTTATTTGTTGGATAACCGGATACCATTAGCTGTCAACGGATGCATATTGGTTTGTTCAGTAACTTTGGGTTATTTGGATTGTTTATTACGCTTGGTTCAAGCAAGTAGATTTGTTTGTTAGATGAGCAAAATCATCTCGACCTTCTTTTTCCCCTCACTTTGAACTTATTTAATACAGAGGAAAGCAAATTATCTAAGCTTTCTTTTGTAACTTAACATCATAGATAGTCTGCCTCTTTTCACAGAATCTGTTCTCTTCTTTTGTTCAGGGAGCTTTTAGGTTTCAAGGTTAATTGAAAACACTGCTTCAGTATTTCATGACAAAGTCCAATGCTGAATGGACAATTGCAATCTTCATGGAGTAATGGTTGCTTCCCGTATGTTTTTTTGTAAGCATGTAGGTGTAGAATCTAACCATTAATTCTCTGTGTTTGTCCATCAATTTCTTCCTTTCTGACCGTCCACTTTGGACGGATCATTTTAGCAGAAAGCATGAGGAGGTTGGCCTGGAGACCTCTTTGATGACATGCCATTTATTTTGTTAACAGAGTTTGTTATCTGTGTTTAGGTTAAATTCTTGAGTTTTCCATATCTGTAATTTTCTTTGTTTTTTTGGTATTTTGTTGAACACAATTTCTTTCCTCTAGAAACCCATGCAGAAGACCTGCATCTTTCTTTTAAATCTATGATGATATGTTTTCTTTTAATTGTCAATTCGAACCAAAATACAACATTTCATAAGAATTATCTCATAATACTCAGTTTCCTACATTTATCTGTTATTCTGTATGCCTGAATATATGGTTGGGTGGCCTCTGGCTATCTCATAGTACTCATTTTCCTATCATTTCTATGTTATTCTGTATGCTCTGATTATATGGTTGTGTGGCTTCTGGCTCATGCTCGGGAACAAATCCAGTATAAAGAAAGTCATTTCTCAAAGGTGAAGGGAGGAAAAGTTACCTATTGCCTTTTAATCTCTATTTAAGAAGTATGTAGCCTTAATGTCTGTTTTATTATTCATCCCAGATTTAAGAAGTATGGAACCCCATGATTTGAGAAGGCCAATGGACAGCTTCCAGAAACAGGATAATAAGTACATTAAGATGGCAATGTTGAAGCATGACAAAACATTCAGAGATACTATGTAATGTTTGTATTTTTGTGTGGATCCGAAAGTAGATACTGAGAAACTGATTGCATGTCCGAGGGTATGGGATGTGGTCTACAGTTCCAGAGTATTTTGGCCATTGAGGCACTAAAACTGACTATTTTTGAAATCTGGGTACCCATTTTTTTTCTTCATTAAGAGCTGTATATATTGGATCTTAAAAATTCAAAATCGATTATGCAAATTCGGATCTAATAGGTTATTGCCCATAAAAAGCATATATGAATTTCAGGTCAAGTTCGGATCTGAAATCTTAAATTTGGATCTAATAGGTTATTGCCCATAAAAATGTAAACCCAAATGTTTACATTTTCTCTGCCTACGTGTGTTCAAAGTTATTGGGAAGCAGGAATTCTGGACAACTGAAAAGGTTGGCTGAGCATACTAGTTTTAGTATCACCTCCGTTGGATCTGAAAATTCAGATCTTTCGATCCTCTTATTTATTACAAATTAAAGGTGTATATAATAAGATCCGAAAATGATCCAAATCTGAAAATTAAAGTTCGGATCCAGATCGGATCCGAATTTGAAATAGTATGTAATTTTGGATTCGGGTCATATTCGGATCTGTTATTAACGGATCCGAATTCAGATCATAAAGGATCAGATCTAGATCCGATCCGTTGACACCCTTAGGTGCAGTCAGTGCTCCAGTAGGTCTTGTAGACAGCAATCTGAGCGGAGGGCACGCCGCCCCGCTTCGTTCCCTTCTCCGGGCCGTATAGGTCCACACCTGCGACCTTCTGGCCGGCAACCGTCGACGCTGTGTGCGTTCCATGGCCCTCACTGCCGGTCTCCTCTCTCACCGAGAACTTCACCCTTCCATGAGAGAGAGAGAGAGAGAGAGAGAGAGAGAGAGAGAGAGAGAGAGGAAAGAGAGGATGAGAGAGAGGGAGAGGAAGCCTGGGGAGAAGAATCGGGAGAGGGAGATGTAACGGCTCTCTTAAAAAAGAATGAAAAGCGTCATTTTTATTTTAAGAAAAAATATAATTGAATAAAATTTCATCTTAAAAAATTAAAGAGACTTATGAAACGTGATTCTTAGATTATTCATTCTTAATTTTTATTTTGATAAAAAAATGAAAAATTATAATCAAACACTATTATATTTGTCACGCGATTCAAATAAAAGGAAGTTGACGCTCTCTTCCCTTCGATCTTCTTCCCAAATGTCAGGCGTGATGTCATAATGCGTGGCGGTTGGTTCAATCCAAACTGTGTCGCATTACATATGTAACGTCTTGCGTGAGCTGCATTGGGAGCCTCATGTCAAATGAACTTAAATTATAACACCCAGTCTCTCGCATGGGACATTTTGTTGATGTGACATCTGAGCCATCAATTTTGAAAATTGAGTAAATCCATCTACATAAGCACACGAGTTATCCAATGTTCTGTCAACTTCTTTTGGTAAAGAGCAATTGGAATGGGAAGAAAAAAAAGACTCATTATTGTGATACATCTAGGGCCACTTTTACAACCACTTAGATTAACAGGGTTAGAATAAGTGTGGGTAGGGTAGCTTGGGAGTTAACTTAATTACACTTTGATAGCTGCCACTATAGTTGCTGGGTTAAAGTCGAGTAGGATGAGTTATTCTTTAAAATTTGACAAGTTATTGGGATTAGTGAGAAAGCCCAATTTTTGTATACCTAAATTACCCTTTCTTGACGATGGCTGGCACCTACTTGCAGCATGCATTTTTGACTATTGCACCATATATATTGCACGGTCTTAATATAACACACAACGTGGAACAGTCATCCATGGCCATGCACACCACATAACACAGAAATTGGACTTGTGACGAGGCAGTGCATCCCGGCACAGATTATTTCCATGCACGACAGAATCAAAAATGACTACATCAAGTCACATTCATATATACAAAGTAGTGTGACCCAAGGCACATATATATATATATATATATTTAATGTAAATAAATTACGTATTTATTCGAGTTTGTACACTCCCAAATAAGTGAATCTTAAGCAACACATGATACACATCAGGATGATCAGAGAAATGGGTGTTCAGACACAAGCTACATTTGCCTTGTAATCTAACATTTTACAAAAGTTCCTTCAGCCAAAAAACTGCAACATCAATATGTCCACGGCATTTGAAGCAGAAGATACCCAATAACAGATACCTAATAAAAGACAGGATAATACATGGGCAATCCACCTGATGTATGCACACATCTTTGTCTTCTTGCAATATGCGAACCTATTTTGGCATATTGGCTGGGTGGGCATACCAAAAACTAGTCTATATGACATATGCATATGCTCAAAAGAATGCTTTGCAAAGAGTCTTCCAGCAAAAGAGGGCCCTCACTTTATATCTCAAGATATATTAGCAGAATGTATTCTCATACGTGTGCCAATGAAAACACATGATAGGACAAAAGGCCACTGATGGGTGGGGGCCAAGTTGAAGGGCATGAAGAGTCCCAGGCTCCTTAGTATCAGCCTTCAGTCACTTGCACAATCTGGAGAAAATCCAATGACAAGTGATTCAGAAACGAAAGCAATTCATGGGTGGACCTTTACAAGGCATTACATTAAATCATAGAAATGAACCCATGGCAAGATGACTGTCACCACAACCTGCATTATAAATACAGAAAACGTGTTTAGAACTGAGTAATGGCATAACTCACCGTGGTAATTTTGTGCTAGTTGGGTCTGTGAGTTGCACAAGATATATACACAATTGTGCTCTTCTATTTTCAGAGCATTGAAGAAAAATAGAATAATTAAAACTTACATGAAACTATCTGCACATGCTATCTTCCCTTCGGGCTCAAACTTCCTGTGCAAAGTTAATGAAACAAAGGCTCCAAATCAAAGTAAAATGTCTCTTTAGCTAGCATGTTCGCTGACATGTGGATGCATGCAAGAGTTCCTCTCAACAAAAAAAACATTGTAAGTGTCATTATTCAGCTTTAGGATCTGACCATTGAGGAGATAGGATCAAAAAGCCTGCAAAGTTATGATCTTTCATAGAAGCAGAGAAAATAATTCTATCAAACTGAACAAAACTCACGTATTAACAAAGAGTGACTGCATTAAGTAATAGACATGTAACTAATGACAAGGAAGGATTGCTTCTTGCATATTATTGGGCTCAGACTTGCCAGAACAATCACACCTATTTTTAGGTGTTCTTTCCCTTAACAAAAAAACACACCCAGGGTGTAGGTGTCGACACCTGGTGTCGACACCTAAATCTAGGGTATGTTTTTTTGTTAAGGGAAAGAACACCTGAAAATAGGTGTGATTGTTCTGGCCAGTATGAGCCCAATAATAGTGTTCTATCCGTCCCAAACAAAAGGACCTAGGTGATGGGTGTCGACACCAGGTGTCGACACCTTTCACACAAGGTTCTGCCAACATAAGAACCACTCCCCAGGTAGCTAGGTGTTGACCCCAAGGGTCGACACTTGCAGTGGGGAAAAGGAAACAGCCCAAGGCAGTCAACTAAGCCCCAAAATGCTATAAATGAATTAACCCCAATCTAGGCACATTAAGACTCATTCAATCAAGGATTCTTACCATTGTTTCAAGGGTTTGTGAGCCTTAAAGAAGCTTCAAATTTTGAACCTCAAAAACATGTTATTTCACATTTAGGAATCAAGTCTATGCATATAAGAGACAAGTCTAAGCACATGTAGAATAAGGTCGATGCATGTTTAACATAGGTCGATGCATATAAGAGACACGTCTAAGCACATGTAGAATAAGGTCGATGTATGTGAAGACGAGGTTGGTGCATGTGTGTGGACAGGGTCTGTGCATATGTAGGGACAGGTCTGAGCATATGTGGGCAAGGTCTATGCATATGTATGGACAGGGTCTGTGCATATGTAGGGACATGTCTGAGCATATGTGGGCAAGGTCTATGCATGTGTATGGACAAGTATGAGCATATGTGGGCAAGGTCTGTGCATGTGTATGGACAAGTCTGAGCATATGAAGCCAAGGTCTAAGCATATAAGAGACCAAGGTCGATGCATGTTTAACATAGGTCGATGCATATAAGCCCAAGTCTGAGCATATGAAGCCAAGGTCTAAGCATATAAGAGACCAAGGTCAATGCATGTTGAACATAGCTCGATGCATATAAGTCCATGTCTTAGCATAAGAAGCACATGTCTGAGCAAGTGTAGACAAGATTAATGCAAATTAATAACCAAAGTTGAGGCACATAAAACACATAAGACTGCCTCTCCAAAACTGCATATTAGTGACTTAATTACCAGCAATATGTGCAGGGGATTCACACAATTCAATGCATACAAACCAAGGTCACCCCAAACACCAAATTCAGTTGAAATCAAATTTGTACTCAATATATTCACTCCAAATACCATATTCAAACTCAACAAAAACTTTGACTTGCAAATCACACAAAATCAGTCACGTGACTTCGTCACACATAGTCTTCGTCAAAACATGCCAGGGCACAACAGTTAGGATAAGTGCAGGTATGGTACCATAAGGGCCACCTTGACAACCGGTTACAGGCGAGTAGGGTGAGATAATCCCGGGCCGGGTGGGGAATTACCTTTTTTCTCTGCTTCGATAACTGCCACTTACTCTTGCTGGGTAAAAGCCGTGTAGGATGAGTTATTCTTGGCAATTTCAAGCTGTTGAAATTAGACAGTGGAATAATATTTTGTATACTGAAATTGCCCTTTATTTTGGAACATTGACTTGCACCTACCTGTAGGACGGGCATTGAATCTGTCTGCACTATATATATTGCACGATCCATATATAGCACATGCAATAGCTTGGAATGCTCATCCATGGTCGACATTCACACCAAATAGAATGACCAAATTGGACGTGCGATGAGGCTGAGCATTGGGGTCGACCAGCTTAGAACTTTTGTTCCCAGTCACGACAGAATCATAAAAAATGACTGCAGCAACTCTGATTGATATACATTTTTTAGGGTAAATAAACTACGTACGTCAATGGCAGCAGCAACACATGAACCAAGGATGATCAGTCATCTAAGTGGGTTCTTATGTATGTAGACTAGAGAACACATTGTATTGTGCATTGTTGGGCTCAGAATGGCTTGAACAATCATACCATTGACAAGAGTGGGGCATGTGCCAGCCCTCATAGTTCATACCCATACAACATATATGCTTCTAGGAACCTCCACAGTTGTATAATGATATTCACCATGTTGCAATGGCACATGCATTCACTCCCCTATGGTAATTATCAGACATTAGGGTTTGCATCATTGCCCATCCCCCTACTAATAAGGCTGAAACAACTGCCATGTTGAAAGTATGAAGGGTCTGCAAATAGAAATCTAGATATTACATAAATCCGCTTTGCATACACAACATACAAACTAGGCATTGAGAAGCAGATATACCATGTATGACAGCTAACAAGCGTAACTGTCATCTCACCTACTTGCAAACAACTTAATATACATATAAGACTATATGACATGTAGCATAATTAGGAAAATGGCAAATGTTTGTTAAACATACAATAACAAAGCCCAGCCAATAAGTTCGAAAATACATTCATGCATGAACCATAAAAACAATTACTCTTATCTATTGCCTGCCCAAATTGCATCAGCAATGTGGTTTCTAAGCATGTCCCCAGCTGCAACATCACTTTGGCTAAGAGGTATGTCATCTGGGACGTCAACATCACCAGCTTCTTCAACTGTCACATCAACATCTGTCACCCTATTGAAGTACCAGTCATACCCTTGCTCCCGACGTATAAAATTTTGGATTACACATCATGCAAGTACAAACTTCCGTTGTATGAACCAAGGATAACAATTTCCCTCTCGCAACGTCTGGAAGCGCATCTTCAAGACACCAAAGGTACGTTCCACAACATTCCAGAGTTGAGCATGGCGATGATTAAACTTCTCCTTCTTGTTTACAAATGGCACCCCCCGTCTACCACGAAATTTGGACATGTGGTATCTTTGGCCTCGATATGGAGCCAAAAAAGATCGAGTGTTCGCATACCCAGCATCTACTCGAAAATATTTTCCCCGAGGTACATTGAAGCCTCCTTCTTCTATGCTCCATCTCAGGACCTTCATGTCGGCAGTTGAACCTTCCATTCCAACGCAAACATACTGAAATAGCATGTCAAATGACACCGCAGCCATTACATTTTGTGTAATACATTGTTTGCAGTTGCGGAAGCGACCTTGGTCATAAACTGGCACGTTTGCAGGAATATGAGTCCCATCAATCGTACCCAATGCATCCTATAGGTGAAACTTATTGTTAAATGTCTACTAAAGGTGCATTATTAGAATAAGCCATCATGACATACAACTCACCTTAAAAAAAGGATAGAACATGTCCTTGCCACAAATATAGGGGTGGCATTCATGTGTTTGTGTTGGGAGTTGGATGAAATCATCCTTCAATGATGCCAATGCAAGTGCGAGACGATTCACATAGTAGCTGATTGTCTGGGAGGAGTGTTGAAATGTCTCACACAATGCACCGGTTGAAACACCGTGACAAACAGTATACAAAAATATTACAAGTTGTTCATGATGGGACATCGAAGCAAGACCACTAATTTTTTGGTTTGCATTTATATCCTTGAGTTAATTGGGTTTGCAATTGTATGGCAATTATAAGCCAATGTGTTAGTCCTTAGGAATTAGTGAGTTTCTATGTAAAAGGCCAGTACGTCCAGCGGGGTCCCCCACCCTCTTTCCCATTGGTCCACCTAGGTTTTAGGGCCCACATGGGTTGATCTTTGGTCCATGAGAGAATATGAACCAAGGTAGAAAAGTCCAATTTCTCCCTTTGACCATGAAAGGGCGCCCCTTCTTTAATATTTATTATTATTATTTTTATTTGACAACATGGAAGAATATCTCCTATCCCCTAATTACCCCTCCCTAACCCTAGATCTGAGGTTAGTTTAGGTCTTTTATCCCTTGCTATATAATCCTTGTATTTCCATAATTTGGAAACTTAATGAAAAGAAAAGTTGGAAAATCCTAAGAGTCCAAGGGCGCTCCCTCTCTCCCCTTCTTGCAGCTGCGATTGTTGCATCAAATCCAAGGTGTGAAGCCTTGATTCTGGGACTGATTCCCTCCTTTACCCCCTCCGCTGGATGTGACTTCCAGCCACCACCGCCGCCGCTTCCGTTCGTGCCGCCGTCGAGCCGCCACAGCCCGTTCTTTGAACTGCTGTCTAGGATTTCGAGATCCAGGATAGAAGCTCAAAGAAAAGGTTGGTCCTCCCAATACGTGTATCTAATGATCTTGAAATTTTTAGAGATCATTCCCCTCCTTTTTAGCCATTTCCAGTTAAATTCTCATGTCAATCAGACATCGTTTGCTTTTTTTCTCAGTCTTTTAGTTCCACCCCTGACAGTCTGCCCATCACCAGATCTGCGGGATAGTGTCATGTTCTTCTATTTTTCCCACCCCTTAAACTACTTTATAAAAATCCCAAAAAATTTGAGCACGTCCCACACATCCCCCTCTAGCCACCATAAAATTTCCAAGATCCCGATCTACCATTCCCCTGTCGGTCAAAATTCATTTTCAGGCAGATCTTGTTCTGTCCTGACTGTCTGTAATGCGAGCCAGTAGAAATACTTGGGGAACAATGGTTTTAATTTCCAATCCTTTTACTGGATGGTTTTGAAATTAATTTATGTTGTAGCCCTTTGAGTCCTATGTCCAACGCCGCTGATCTTGTCTCGATCCGCCTCCGGATCTGGGCGCAACAATTCTTTTTGTCGAGTCACGCAGATCTGTCTCGAGATAGGACTGCAGAACAGAGTTGGGAGTTAATTCTCCCATAAATCTCCAGCTCCGTTCCAACAATCGTCGCTCTCGGGGATCGACCAACAACCCCTCAGCAGCGTCCCAGCCAGCAGCCGCAGCAAGGAGACGCCCGGAAGCCACCGTCCCAGCAGCTGAGTTCACTTGCTGTCCAACAGGCCTGAACCGAGTTTGAACAGTACCGAGTCAGACCAGCAGCCTGCCTCCGGCCCGATAGCCCTTCCGGCTTGCTGTCCGTCAACCCGAGTTCGCTACTCCCGAGTCTCACGTGTAGCTCTTTACCTCCCTACGTGGAGTGGGCAGTAAATTCATTTATGTAATTATTTAGTTACTATACACCGGGAGTATGAGTCTTGGCCGGGGTCACTTTCCCCATGCCTGGAGTGTGAAGGTATCGTGTCTGCTCCCCTCTCTCGGTATTTTGCTTACTTTGTATATTTTTATATGTCGCTGCTAGAGTGATAGGATAACTAGCTCGTTAATATTATTTTAATCACCACTGTGAGAGTGAGTGCGAGACCCGTCCCGTGACTCGATCCGAGCACGGAAGAGCCAAATACCCTTGACTCACTGCCAGTTTCTCAACCACGCACATCCACACGTTTCCCTCACTAGGGATGAGTCGCGAGTTTGCCTAGAGTCTAGGTTCGCATTCAAATTGGCGTCGAGTCGCGTCCCGTCCCGCATCAAATTGGTATCAGAGCGGGTTAGAGTCTAGGGTAGTCGATTCAAAGTTTGCATTTGCATTCCCTTACTCGGTATATTAAAAGGTGTCCCCAGAACGATAGGTTACGTCTATTGGGAAGGTAGCACACTTGCGTGAGTGCGATCTTTGGATCAAACCTCCGCCACGTACTGGATACTGGGTTGAGTATAGGTTTGTATTCGAGTCCGCATTTTACCCCCTTTTCACCATTTAGAGTCGTGTCTAGGTCCTTGCATTAGTTTTGCATTAAAAAAAAAGAAAGAGTCTCTTGCATGCCCACTTATTTGCAACTATGGCCAACCCATGCACCCCTTCCTTGGTTAAATCTATACACACCCTCATGGATAGGATGGACAAGTTTGACCAAGACATACGGGAATATTTTTGCCATGCCGAAGGTAGGTTTAAACCCATCGAGGATAGGATGGACGCTACCGATCGAACTGTCCAAGGTCTAGTTAAACGAGTCCCCGCCCTAAAGAAAGCCCCAATCAGTCCCATCCAAGGCAACAAGTCCGTGTCTGAGTACATTCAGGACTTTGATGAGCACCTGTTGGGATGTGGAGTTGGAGAGAAGAGCACCACGACCGCCTTATACTTCCGGAAAGGTTTGCGGCTTCACTACCAATTTGAATTATTTTGCCACGACGTGACCACTCTGGAGCATGCTTATCAGGTCGCTCTAGAGGTTGAGCCTTTCGAGTCAAGGTTTGATGTTGCCCTTCGACAAGCATCTACCTCTCAGCAGAGTGCCGAGCCGGTTGGACGGCCACATGAGCCCACGAGGCTGGACGCTCCTGCCCCATGACCTCACCCACCCCAGCCAGGGAACCCTTCCCCTAAAGCTCCTTTGCCACTTACTTTACTTTTCGATCTTTATTCGGAGCCACCTCATTTGGAGCCACCCGTGTTTCTAACGGGAAAGCTATTCATCGTCGAGTCACCACTTAGTTGGCTCAAGATAGACTTGGTCCCTAGACCGCCTTGCTACCCATCCATGAACCCAGCATTCCTAGTAGCACCCATTAACTCCTGTCACACCACTTTCCAGTCCTTTTGCTTTGTAGAAAGTGTGAAGGATCTACTAAGGAGTTTAGATTGTCAATGGGAATTGACATGTATGTTGGCCTTAGGGTCTGACCAACCCTATAGTCATAGCTTCATGCTCCCGACATTGGGGTCAATTACCTCGGTGTACACCTTGGGTCATATCACCATCGAGGTCCTGTTGTTCTTCCCCGTTCCCGATGAGCTTGACTTTGTCCCCTCTTACGGTGTTACCATCCCGAGGGATGACCCTTACTTTCTCCATGAGATCCCTATCCCATCGACCATCATGAATGAAGGTGACCATCTACACTTTCAAGAATTTTAAACATGGGACCGTGTCATGAGGGAACCCGTCTCAAGGGGCTACACCTTCTTTGATCCTTTCGACCCCTTCCCAAGTGAACCTTATGACCCACCTTTTCCATTTCACCTTATCAAGGAAGTCCCCTATCACACCCATTCCACTCGGGCCAGTCCACCTACACTCAGCTAGAGGCCCATTCCTTGGAAAGAGATACACGCATTACCATCTTATAGGGGTGATGAAGAAGATGAACTCAGCTCTCCTAGCCCTCCCAAACCTCTCAAGTCCACTAGGGAACATGTGCATGATTGGTTCACTGTAGGATGTATAGGAGTCCCCCATTCTGCCAATCACCGGTTGCATCGAGTGTATGCTTGTCACACATTCGGATGTCCTGGTCCGCCATTACGTATGTAGGGGTCTGCATAGCACTAGGTCTATCTAGGACATAGAAGTGTGCTTTTATTTTGTACAGTTTGTTAGGAGTCTGCATGTGTTGAGTCGAGTTGGTGTCATGTCAGCTCGTGATGTCATTCCCTTTCGAGTGCGAGACAAGTCGGGTCTAATGCGTACCTTATAGACTTGTCAGAATTTGGGATCAGCTCTACCACAATGTCTCAGATCCAGTCACATAAAGAGACCCAGCGGTGATTCCTAGTGAGTCTTTGAGTCGTCTCCTTCCCTTTGAGAGTGACCCCACCCCCGAGTGTCCACCACTAGCCTCATTCCCATAGCAGCGTGAGCACATGGAATATATACGGGATGAGCAGGTGATGATTACTAGGAGTGGAGTGTGCCTCCGCGCTACCGGGAACAGTGACGGATTTGCAGGAGCTACTTGAGCAGCCGCACCCCTTACTCGACGGGTCGAGTTTCTCCCACCCGAGGAGAATTGATGGGACATCAAAGCAAAATCACTAACTTTTTTATTTACATTTATGTCCTTGAGTTAGTTGCATTTGTAATTGTATGGCAATTATAAGCCAATGTGTTAGTTCTTAGGAATTAGTGGGTTTCTATATAAAATGTCAGTAGGTCCAGCGGAGTCCCCTACCCTCTTTCCCATTGATCCACCTAGGTTCTAGGGCCCACATGGGCCGGTCTTTGGTCCATGGGAGAATATGGACCAAGGTAGAAAAGTCCAATTTCTCTCTTTGACCATGAAAGGGGTGCCCCCTCCTTTAATATTTTTTATTATTTTTTTTATTTGACCACATGGGAGAATATCTGCTATCCCCTAATTACCCCTCCCTAACCCTAGATCTGAGGTTAGTTTAGGTCTTTTATCCCTTGCTATATAATCCTTGTATTTCCATAATTTGGAAATTTAATGAAAAGAAAAGTTGGAAAATCCCAAGAGCCCAAGGGTGCCCCCTCACTCCCCTTCTTGCAGCTGCGATTGTTGCATCAAATCCAAGGTGAGAAGCCTTGATTCTAGGAGTGATTCCCTCCTCTACCACCTCCGCTGGATGTGAATTCCAACCGCCGCCGCCGCCTCCGTTCGTGCCGCCGTCGAGCCGCCACAGCCCCTTCTTTGAAGTGATGTCCAGGATTTCAAGATCCAGGACATAAGCTCAAATAAAAGGTTCGTCCTCCCAATCCGTGTATCTGATGATCTTGAAATTTTGAGAGATCATTACCCCCTTGTTAGCCATTCCCAGTTAAATTTTCATGTCAATCATACGTCGTTTGCTATTTTTCCCAGTCTTTTAGCTCCACCCTTGATAGTCTACCCATTAGCAGATCGGCGGGATAGTGTCCTTTTCTTCCATTTTTCCTACCCCTTAAACCACTTCAGAAAAATCTCAAAAAATTTGAGCACGTCCCACACATCCCCCTCTATCCACATAAAATTCCCAAGATCTAGATCTACCATTCCCCTGTTGGTCAAAATTCATTTTCAAGCAGATCATGTTCTGTCCTGACTGTCTGTAATCCGAGCCAACAGAAATACTTGGGGAATAGTGGTTTTCATTTTCAATCCGTTTACTGGATGGTTGTGAAATTAATTTATGTTGTAGCCCTTTTAGTTCCTTATCCAACGGCAGTGATCTCGGCTCGTTCCGCCTCCAGATCTGGGAGCAAAAATTCTTTTCGTCAGGTCGCGCAGATCTGTCCTGAGATAGGACTACATAACAGAGTTGGGAGTTAATTCTCCTATAACTCCCCGGCTCCGTTCCAGCGACCGCCGCTCCCGGGGATCGACCAGTAACCTCTAGCAACGTCCCAGCCAGCCGCCGCAGCAAGGAGACACCCGGAAGTCGCCATCCCAGCTGCTGAGTTCACTTGCTATCCAGCAGGCCTGAACCGAGTTTGAACAGTACCGAGTCGGACCAGCAGCCCGCCTCTGGCCCGATAGCCCTTCCGACTTGCTGCCTGTCAACCCGAGTTCGCTACTCCCAGGTCCCACGTGTAGCCATTTACCTCCCTGCATGGAGTGGGTAGTAAATTCATTTCTGTAATTATTTAATTATTGTACACCGGGAGTACGAGTCTTGGCCGGGGTCGCCTTCTCCACGCCCGGAGCGTGGAGGTATCGTGTCCGCTCCCCTCTCTCGGCATTTTACTTACTTTGTATATTTCTATATGCCGTTGCTAAAGTGATAGGATAACTAGCTCGTTCATATTATTTTAATCACCGCTACGAGAGTGAGTGTGAGACCCGTCCCGTGACTCGATCTGAGCACGGAAGAGCCAAATACCCTTGACTCATTGCCAGTTTCTCAACCGCGCACATCTGTATGGAAGACCCGTCCCAAGTTTTCCTAGAGTCTCAGGTTCGCATTCAAATTGGCGTCAAGTCGCATCCCGTCCCGCATCAGTTCATTACCGGTAACGTGACGAGAGTCACTCAACAAACCCCTACTCACTAGCATGTCTTTCAGTTTAAAAAATATTATGGGGTGTAACCTAAACATATTGTAGCACCTTCGTTCATGTCTATTTAGGATATCATGAATCATTGCATGACCAGTGTAAGAGGACGTGTGCATCCGTCGCCTAGGAATAACAGGTGCATTTTCTGCTTTAATCTGTTGGAATATAGCCTCTGCAATTTCATTGTGTATTTGTGTTGACACCTAAAATATACAAAGATAAAAGAAGAAGTCAAAGCAAGCTTAGCGCTTTGAAGATCAATCAAGGGTGCAGCTCCTATGTCATCCCTGGAAGTTCTAAGAACCAGAATAGTAGAAGATCAACTACCCCTGACACTCTGTCCGACTGAAGCCATTTCTAGCCAAGTTGCTGCCCAGCACGGATATCATTCATATAGTCAGGCTGATTAAGACTACGTCAAGCCCCGGGCAATCATCTGCCTGTTGAAGAGGATCCTCAAAATATTCCGGTGCTCGTAAGATGGGATTCACATAGCCTCGCACATGTTTGTGGATGCAAGATGTTAAGCAAGCTACAAGAAGAACAAATGATCATTTTTAAGAAGCCCATATGGCCAACGAAGAAGGCCCATTCGTTCAAATCCCTTCTATCGGCGCCGATGCACTAAGTAACTGGGCCCAAGCGCAATACAACAGGAGCGCGTCGAGATGCTGCCCCCGAGCGCGTCGATGCCACACTACCCTGGGAAGCGCCCGTGTCGATGGAAGAGGGCCAACCCTCTATATAAACCACGTGTCTTCGACATAGATTGGGGGGGGGGGGACACACAGAGAAGAGTATTGGGATTGAGCATCCGAATACAGAGAAGAGGATTCAGAGCCAAAAAAAGAGAGACTGAGATCCCACTGAAAGGGATCTGAAAGAGAGAGAGAGAGCAGCAGAAGCCCGGATAAGGAGACTCAAGGTGGGGTTCGTCTACCAAGCGCCCTCAGGGGCTATATTCTCCCCTTCCCCATCTTTTGTTTCAAGCTGTTTTCTGTAGTCTGCTTCTTAGCGTTGTTCCTTCGTCAATGTTAAGCGTCGGTACAGTCTGGCAGATTTTCAAGAAGCTTCAGTTTGTATGTATATTCCTGTAGTCCGATTCTCCTCTATGCTAAATGTGTGCGTCCTTTTGGATGAAATAAAAATATGAGATTCTGGAGTTTTTTTCTCTCTCTCTCTCTGTCTCTTTGAGAACTATTATGTTTGATGGCTGTTATGTGTAGAGTTTATTCTGTTTTATTCTGTTGGGTATGCATACCCCCCCTTATACTATGTGAGTTTTCTTCTGTAGCATCGTAGTTGTTTTCCAACCTCACGATCGTGGTGAGAGCCTGAGACAGTTCATCTCATGGCCTCTCATTTGTGAAACAGTGAGGAATACAATCAAATCAGGGTTCATATGATTCAATAAATAATCAGCCTCTAATGGTGCTCCAGTGTGAAGGTACTCCCCTCTTCAGGATGATCTATTCCAGAATCAATTTTAGGGCTCCCTGGCCTCTCAAAACCCTTAGATAAAGCCTCTCAAAACCCCCAAAATCCATAACCTCACAAAGCCCTAAAAATCTCTAAAAAAATCCCTCCTATCGGCGACAGATGGCCTCCCGGCGCGGCCCTCTCTCGGTGCAGGTTCCGCGCAGAGTGATGGGCGCGCCGAGGACCGATCTACACCGGGTCACCCAAGCGCGCTGACCACCTATTCTTCAAACCCCCCGAAGCCGATGCCTCCTTGTGCTCGCTGCCACGCCGAAGCCGGCCACGCCGAGACTCCATCGCGCCGATGCCCTCCTATTCCCTGTGACAGTGGATGAACTCCGGAGCCCTGAGCCTTATTATCCTTAGAGTAGAACTCTTACCGTCCCGGGGAGGAGTAATAGTCCTTCACTCAAGCCCATGATCCATCTCGCCTCTACGTGGACGGTATCCTATTCTCACTTGGTATGATCCAAGATAAAGGGGATGTGCTGCCGGATTCATTCCGTGATTCATGTAGATAAGATTAAGAGATTGACATGCAATGCCGCAACGTTCTAATACATCTTGTCACCTTGCTGATGCTTGCCTGGTTTTATAAAGAACAAACGTGTCTATCTCATGCAGCATTCTCAATATGATCAAATAAGCCTAAAGTCATCTCCTCCTGTACTCCCTGTATATCAAATAATGCTTGATTGAAGGTTGGGCTATGCCCAATTGGAATCCATCATTATGCGTGAGAGTGGTTCCCGAACCTAAGTTCTCCGTCCCCGTACCGGTAATCAGGCAGATAAACCATAATAAAAATATCAATCGCACGATCATGCGCATGCATCTCATACCCTGCAAATAAAGTTAGCATAGCAGTCTTATCTCGTTTTGCCCCCGGGGCCCCTCTTACTTTGGCGATTAATCAAGGGTTGTCCTTCTTTAGAAGGGCGTAATTAACGTCATAGCCTTTATGGTATGATGGACTTCCGGTTCCAACTTGAGCCTCACAATCGACTGACCAAGTCAGATCGAGCGCATAATAAATTATCACTCCGGTGACTGGCACGCCTAATAAACTAATAAATAAATAAAATAAATAAAATAAATTAATAAAATAAATTAATAAATCGTTCCACAAAGCTGGCAGGCCCGGTCGGACCGAGTCTCCCTTCATCTTTTCGCCAAAGTAAGAGGCCCGGCGGCTTCCACAAAAGTTCTAACTGTGCGCTGATCTTACTTGCAAGAATTCGGATGGAGACTGGACTGATTTCCCTCAGCTTCGGCCAGCAAGTCATCGACAACCATGTTCACGACGGGTACCTGGCGGTGCCAACGATATTTGGATCCATAACCCCGGTGGTAGGATTCCCAAACTGCTTAGGACTTGCATTCGTCGACCTGCTCCAAGTCGATGGTGAATCCCCGAAGACTGCTGCGGTAGAACCCGCAAGTATACCAAAAAATAAGAAGTCACGAAGGATGGCTGTTTCAGGCACCATTGTCCCATGCTATGTCCATCACCTGGATAAAAGGACCATTGTCCTTGCTTTTGCTGACAGGAAGAAGAAGAACTACCGGAGGAACCGGACCGCCGCACCCTGAGGACGTCTGTCAATCTCGGAGAAGTCCATGCTGATAGGAGGAATGTGGGTGTACCTCAACGGTCGCCCGGCTGAAGCACTGCCCGATCGCATCATTCCGACGGTCCCTACCAACAAAAAGTTCCAAGTGCTGGCCACCAGGAGGGCCAACATGGAGAAAGAAGAAAAGAAGCCATTGGCACCTAAGCCGGCAAAATTCAAGCAAATTTGGGTACCCAAGAAGGTTCGAGGCCCAGCACCAACCCCTGCGAAGGCAGAAGTTACTGTTAGGCGCCCCAGGAGAGGGAGCATGAAAGTTCTGATAAGAAAAGAAGAAGAAGAAGAAGAAGAAGAAGAAGTTATTCCTATGGCTATTTCCCACATGCCGAGGGCCTGCGCCAGGCAGGCAGATGTATTCCGGTATCCCCCGAAGATGTATCAGACCGCCCAGATAACAAGGCTGGCTTATTAGTCGAAAACACAAGAGCGACTGATGCCGCAAGTTGATCCCCAGAGGCATAGTCGAGAAGAAATGGGCAGAGTAGTCCAAGACTATTTCCACTGCCTGGGGAACTCATCCCTAGGGCAACAAAGATTCCTCCGCGCCATGGGCGCCGAAGAAGAGGAAAGAGACAACAAAGAAGAAATAATGTCAGGAGTCTCGTGTTCAGACTCTAATGAATTTGAAGATGGCCAAAGGGCCGGATGTTTGAAGGATGCCCCGCAACAGGGAGAAGAAAGAAAAAGAATATCTGTGTTCGATCGATTGACCTTCCCTGGTCATGTCCGAAGAAGAGTCTGGAGGTAAAAAGGAAAGCTGCAAGTTTTTGCCTGTAACATGGCAGGGATTACAGGGGGGTATAGTGCTTTGCCCGACCAGCCTGAAGAGATCGTCAAGTTGGCCAGAAGGCCCAAGCCCATAACAAGGCGAGGCCAAGCGGCAAGAGAGAAGCTTGCAGCATATGATGATTCACCTAAGATCACCACTTTAACTGTAAATGTGGTGACCTCAGAAGAAGATGATGTGTCACTCGTGAACTCGGTTGAGGGGACGTCTGGTCAAATGATAGAAGATATGCATATGGCTGCATCTCTGGACCCAACAATCATAATGATGTTCAGGAGATATCAACAAGAGATTGAGTCTCTTAAGAGGCAATTAAATGAGAAGAATGAACAAACTCCTATTTCCAAGCATGCGAAACCAGCAAAAGAGGTCTCCAGTTCCGCGGAGGTGGTAATACCTGCCGTCTCCCACCAAGCAAGTCACAGGAAAGTTCCATGTCAGCCTTTCCCGCCACAGCCAACAGTGCAACCCTCTCCTTTAGGAGTGCAGCCGTGTTTACATGCCACTATCATGACAACTCCCTTTACACAACAATTGTTAAGTCTCCTTGAATGATTTTGATGATAACAAAACTCAGAGTTAAGGTTTTATCTCGATCCGTGTCAATGGATTCAAAACATGAGTCAAGGGGGTTTAAGTTTGAGTTTAACTATCCTGTGGAAAGCTCATAAGTTCTATTTGAATCAATGTTTTTCAAATTGAGTTAATTATGTCAAAACAAACCCTAAAATGCATGAAACAATCATTCGCTTAAAGCTATTGTCATTTTGATATATTTCATTGGGCTAATAATTCAATTTTGCAGGACTGGGCCATTTCGGTCGACCAACTCCCTAGGGCCGGTCTACCAGAATTCCCAGAAATGAAAGATTCCCAACTTTGAAGGTTTCGGTCGACCAATAGGCCGTGGCCGGTCGACCAGATTTTTCAGAAATGAAAAACTCCCAATTTTGCAAGTTCCGGTCGACCACTCCAGTGCCGCCGGTCGACCGACCCTTTCGAAGCCCCTTTTGTTGACCTTCCAATCCAAGCATGAGGAGAGATTCTCTCCCCCATTTGTTTAAGCCTTTACCCTCAATCAAAGAGTGATTTGTGGATCTGGTCTGGGGCTTGTCTTCTGACCTTCCAAGATCTATAAAAGATCTCATTAGGGTCATAAACCCTAAGGCTTTTTCAAGGAAGAACAAGGGGAGCCTATCAAGGAAGGAGCTGGTATTGTAGCCGTGAACAGTGATTCGTGGGGAACTCTTCATCCAGAAGCTGAAGTTTTCAAGGGCAAATCTGCATCCAAATCAAGTGGAGATCGAGCTGGGAGCAAGCTTCTTCTTTTTTTTATATTAATGGTCACATACTGAAGTATGTGCCAGGCATTTATATATTAAAAAACGGAAGGTTGTACAACATCACCAAGGCATACCCCTGCAAGAGCAAAAGGAGGGGAAGTAGAGCCCCAACCTACAGACGCAGTGAGACTAAGCCCATCTGATCAGTAATCAACGACCCAAAGCTGGGAGCAAGCTTCATCTCATACCACCTTCATTCATTAGGAGGGAGCTTGTTTTGTGTTTTCACTTTCTGTTCTTCTTCTTCCATTCTTGTAAGAGCTGATTTGTGTCTTCTTGTAACCTTCAATCACTTGTGTGTGTAGATCTAGATAGATCCGTGTGTGTGTGAGTTCTTCGTTGTTCTTCACCTTTCTTGTGTGTCGGTGCTTTTGCACTTTCGTGAGAGTTCTATACTCTTCACGTGTGTGTGTGGGTGTTGTTGATCTTGTAACTTCCTAAAAGATAGTGTGTGAATCCTCACCGTGTGTGAGGGGTGGACGTAGGTTGCAGTTGTTACATCCGAACCACCTAAAAATCGTGGTGTTCTATGTGTTTTGCTCCTTATCTCCTACCTCCATTCTGCTTTAGCCCATTTGCTTATTGCGTTATCATATAGTTCCTTTTTTTAGATCTAGCTTTACTAACCTTCTACGGGAGATCTCTGGTATATCAAAAGGTACCTTCTGATCAACACGGTTAGTCCTGTTGGGAGGAAGATATTGTGTGTGAGAGGATCTTTGGATTCCCGGACTCCGCCTGGTTCCAAACAACTGCCATACGGGTTGTTTTAGTCAAATCCATTTTGTATTTCATCAGGTCTACTCTTTCTTGTTGATCGCTCCTTTTATATTTCTTATATTTGTTAAAAGTTCCTAAAATCTGTTATCACCCAATTCACCCCCCCTCTTGGGTGTCTTTGATCGCGGGACTTCAATTGGTATCAGAACTAAGGCTATATCTTTCACAGATCTAACGATCTAGACTAAGATCCGGATCAATGGCAAGCAAGGGTATGATGCCCGAGGGTCACTCCATTAACCGTCCTCCCTTCTTTGACGGTTCAAACTACTCGTACTGGAAAAATAGAATGCATGTTTTTATGAGGGCTCAAGAGTACGAAGTTTGGAGAGTTGTGGACAAGGGTCCTTACAAACTCGGGGATGATGAAGAAAAATGGACACCCGAAGAAATTAAAAAATGCACTATTAATTTCAATGCTATGAATATTATGCAATGTGCTATACACCCAAATGAATTTTCTCGTGTTTCCATGTGCAGCTCGGCTAAAGAAATGTGGGACAAATTGCTACTCATATATGAGGGGACGTCCGAGGTCAAGGAGACCAAGGCCAACCTTCTGGTTCGAGATTATGAGCTCTTCAAGATGAAGCCTGAAGAGACAATTTTAGAAATGTTCGCAAGGCTAACTGAGATCACGAATGGTCTCAAAAGTCTTGGGAAAGATTACACTAATTCTGAGCTCGTGAGAAAAGTGCTAAGATCCCTCCCTCCTGTGTGGCACACCAAGGTCACCGTCATTGAAGACTCCAAGAATCTGTCCACACTTACTCTCGATGAACTCATAGGGTCACTCATGACCTATGAGATAAATATGAAGAGGACAGCTGAGGAAGATATCAAGAAGAAGAAGGTGATTGGATTGAGAGCTCATCAATCCGATGACGACTCCCAAGAAGAAGAATCCAGTGACGGGAGCAACGAAGAAGAAGAATTGGCTATGATCACTCACCAAGTGAAAAGATTTCTGAGGAAGAAGAGAAACTTCCAAGGCAACTTCAGAAAGGGGCAAAGGAAGCCCACTAAAACCAAGGGTGAGTCGAGCAAGCCGAGTAGCATCATATGCTACGAATGCAGGAAGCCCGAGCACATGAGAGAAGAGTGCCCAGATCTAAAGATAAAATTCAAGAAGGACAAGAAGCCCAAAGCTATGGTTGCCACATGGAGCGACGAAGAGGACGAACCGTCTGACGAGGAGATTCAAGAACTGGTGGAGAGCTTGTGTCTCATGGCACATGAAGATGAGACTCCGGAGGTAAACTCTGACCCTGATTTCATTTCGAATGAACAATGGGAATCTAAATATGAGAAACTGTACTTGAAATATAAGAAAATCGGGTCTGAAAATAAAGATCTCAAGAAAGAGATTGATGAGGATATCTTTGTTAAATTTAAGAAACTGGAACAAGAGTGGTTTGAATTAACTAAAGAAAAAGAAAGTTTATTGCAAATAATTTTAGATATTGAAAGAACCAAAGAAGAGACTTCATGTAAAATGTCTGAAATTGAAAAAGTGTGTGAAAGACTGAGAAAGGAAGAAGAAGTTCTGAAATCCACAAATTAAGAACTTGAAAGGAGAAATGAGATTTTGGGTGAAGAAGTGGCTGAACTTCAGTCCACTTTGTCTAGGTTTGTTAAAGGGAAACAAAACCTGGATAACTTGTTGGGGGTTAAGGTTAACTTCCAAAAGGAAGGTTTGGGGTATAGTCCTCAAAACAAAAAATCCTTTGAGCGTAAGATCACCACATCCTATGTGCAAGAAAAAGGAAATGACTGTACGTCATGTTCATACTCTAAGCTAATACGTGTTCAATCAAAACCATGCCAACTTCCAAGAAGGTGTTCAAATGTAAATTACTTTCCTTGTGGTCATTTTGGACATGTTATTGCTCATTGTTGGTTTAGACAAAACTCACCAACAAATCTTACATTTTGGACCAAGAAAAGATATGCACAGAATTGGACTAACTCTCATGGACCCAAACTAGTTTGGGTACCAAAAATAATTGCATGAGAATTTTTCTTTCTTGCAGATATGTCTTGAAGCAAGCGGGAGCAAATGGTACTTGGATAGCGGCTGTTCAAGGCATATGACAGGGGACAAGAAGGTGTTCTCTACACTGCAAGATAAGAATGGATGTTCAGTTATCTTCGGAGGTAAGGACAAAGGTAAAATCATTGGGATTGGCAACATAGGTAAGAATTCTGAAATTCTTATTGAAGATGTACTTTTGGTGAAAGGTCTAAATCACAATTTGTTAAGTATAAGTCAACTGTGCGATAAGGGTTTTAAAATTATTTTTGATGAAATCCATTGCATTGTCATGAACAAGAACTCAAATAAGATCAAATTTATTGGAAAAAAGAATAACAATGTCTATACTGTTGATATTGATAATGTCTCGTGTGATGATTTTTGCCAGATAGCAAACAATCATGAAAATACATGGTTATGGGACCGAAGATTAGGTCATGCTAGTTTTGGAGTAATCTCCAAGTTGTCTAGACATGACTTAGTGAATGGATTGCCAAAATTAAAGTTTGAAAGTGATAAAATTTCTGAAGCTTGCACAAAAGACAAGCAAACACGAATCTCCTTCAAAAATAAAGACATTGTTTCTACCGCTAGGCCCTTGGAATTGCTGCACCTTGATCTCTTTGGTCCAACTAGGACTTCCAGCCTAGGAGGAAAATCTTATGGTTTTATGATTGTTGACGACTTTTCTAGATTTACATGGGTGCTCTTTTTAGCCAATAAAAATGATACCGTGACGGAATTTCAAGTCTTTTGCAGGAAAGTTCAGAATGATAGAGGTTATCTTATCACTACCATTCAAAGTGATCACGGTGGAGAGTTTGAGAATCATGATTTCAGCAAGTTTTGTGAAGAGAAAGAATACACGCACAATTTTTCATCACCAAGGACGCCTCAACAGAATGGAGTGGTGGAGAGAAAAAATAGAACCCTGATAGACATGGCACAATCCATGTTAAGTGAGAATTCCCTACCCAAATACTTTTGGGCTGAGGTAGTGAGTACAACATGCTATATCATCAATAGGGCAACAGTAAGGCCCATCTTAAAGAAAACTCCTTATGAGCTGTACAAGGGTAAGAAACCAAACATTTATCATCTTAAACCATTTGGATGCTCATGTTTCATCTTGAACAATGGTAAGACTAATCTAGGAAAGTTTGAAGAGAAAAGTGACAAATGAATTTTCCTAGGTTATGCACTTAACTCTAGAGCCTACTGATTGTTCAATAAGAGGACCTTGGTTGCTTAAGAAAGCCCTCATGTGATTTTTGATGAATCTGAGTTAAAACTAAGAAACCAATCTATTCAAATTGTGGAAGCAGACGAGGATTCCAAAAGTCCGAATGATGTCAAGGCCAAGGATGAACCAACTGAAGGGGGATCCAGCAAGAGTGAAGAAGATGAGGACCCCTCAATTGAAACACTTCAAGAACAGCAAGTGCAACACCCGGATTTGCCAAGATCATCCACTCTTTTGAAAGATCACCCTGCTAAAAATATCATAGGTAATCCAGAAGATGGGGTAAGAACTAGATCCTCTCTAAGGCAAATAGAAGATGAGGATTTGATTGCCTTAATTTCACAAGAGGAGCCTAAAGACTTTCATGATGCCTTGCAAAATGAATCTTGGATCCAGGCTATGCATGAAGAGTTGCACCGGTTTGAAAGAAACGAGGTGTGGACTATTGTGCCACGTCTTAGAAATCAACCCGTAATAGGAACCCGATGGGTTTTTAGAAACAAGCTGAATGATACGGGTGTGGTTGTTAGGAATAAGGCCCGGCTTGTAGCCAAGGGGTATAACCAAGAGATGGGGATTGATTTTGATGAGTCTTTTGCCCCGGTTGCTAGGTTAGAAGTAGTCCGGATTTTATTGTCATTTGCTTGCTCATTGAACTTCAAATTGTTTCAAATGGATGTTAAATCTGCCTTTCTTAATGAGTATATCAAAGAAAATGTTTTTGTAGAACAACCTCCAGGCTTTGAAGATTCCAAGCACCCACGACATGTGTACAAGCTCCAGAAGGCATTGTATGGGCTCAAGCAAGCACCAAGGGCATGGTATGAAAGGCTTACTTCATTTCTAACTGAAAATGGGTTCAAAAGAGGTAAGGTTGATCAAACACTCTTCACAAGGATATCAGGTAAAGATATATTGGTAGTTCAAGTGTATGTTGATGACATAATTTTTGGAGCTACTAACAATACTTTATGTGATGAATTTGCAAGAATAATGCAAGGAGAGTTTGAAATGAGTCTAATGGGTGAACTAACCTTCTTTCTTGGATTGCAGGTAAAACAAACACCTGAGGGCATCTTCATAAACCAAGTCAAGTATACAATGGAGTTGTTGAAGAAATACGGGATGGCAGAAGCAAAACCCATATCAACTCCGATGGCCATAACCACGAAGTTGGACAAAAATGAAAATGGTAAAATAGTAGATCCTACACTGTTTCGAGGTATGATCGGATCACTACTGTATTTAACAGCATGTCACCCTGATATTCAGTTCAGTGTATGTCTCTGTGCTTGCTTTCAATCATGTCCAAAAGAATCTCATCTAATGGCTGTTAAACGGATTTTTCAGTATTTGATTGGCACACTAGACTTTGGCTTGTGGTTTCCGATCGGCAGTTCATTTGATTTGATTGCATATACCTATGCCGATTATGCTGGTTGCATTGTTGATCGCAAAAGTACTAGTGGGTACTATCAATTTCTTGGTGGTTGTCTAGTTTCATGGGCCTCCAAGAAATAACATTCAGTAGCTCTCTCAACGGCCGAGGCTGAATATGTAGCCGCCGGAAGTTGTGGAGCCCAAGTACTTTGGATCAAAAATCAATTGCTTGATTTGAATGTTGAAATAAAATGTGTTCCAATTTTGTGTGACAATACAAGTGCAATCTATTTGTCAAAAAACCCTGTTCAACACTCTAGGACAAAGCATATAGACATTCGGCACCATTTCTTGAGAGATCATGTAAGCAAAGGGTTTTTTGAGCTGAATTTTATTGATTCTCATAACCAATTGGCCGATATCTTCACAAAGCCCTTAAACTAGGAGCAATTCAACAAGATTAGAAGAGAACTTGGCATGTGCAAGGGTCAGGGCATACACACTTAGGTCTGCATTAGGATGAGTGATGTATATCAGAAGCATTAAGGGTAGACAGTATGACATGCATCACCATGTTGTGTGTTTTTTTACTCTTTTCTGTATGATATCATCTTGCATGCGTGATTGTATATATATGTATACATACATACCCCTCCTTGAGTATTTTTAAAACCTTATACTCCTTGACAAATAATTGTGGACAAATGACCTAGTGACACTAGGCAGTAACTGAGGGGGAGATTTCAGAAAAACCCCGTTCGTTGACTCATCTGAAGTCATTTACTGAAATTCTTCCCAAAGAAGCAAAAAAAAGGGAAAAGAAAAAAGAAAGAAAACAACAAAAAAAAGAAAAGAAACAAAAAAAGGGGGATGAATACCACCATGTGAAGGGAGCTCGAATAAGGCAGGAGATATGGAGGCATTCACTCAAAAATTTTCAAATGGGGTTTTGGGCCAATCGACCATTTCGGTCGACCGGCCCACCCAGTTCGGTCGACCAAAACCGACGAACCAGTCCGATCGACACCCGGCCGACCCCCTACTTATGGGGTTTTCTCCCCTTCTTCTCTCATTCTAACCCATCCATTCTCTCTCCCATACTTTTCTTTAACCCTAAACCACAAAACCCCCTCTCCAAAAGCCAACATCGTTCTTTCATCCGCACAATCTCCATCGGATTCGTCACCATCCCGGGACGCGTTCTCCACGGTTGCTTGTGCTGTCGTACAACTTCTTCCTATATTCCAGAGCGTGGAGAAAGTCTGTCCAAGCCTCCATAAGTGTTCTTTAGTCCACTTCCATCCCACGGGTTGAGTCTACCCTGTTCGGAAGGGATTCACAGCGGGTTTCCTAGTCTAAGATGCCGCCTAGACGGAGCTCTCAGCGTTCCACTCAAGGGGAAGCCAGTAGTCAGAGACGGGAGGTCCCGGCTCGTCCACAGCGGGCACCGGCACCTCGTCTACCTCCACGGCCTATCATTAACCCTCGCTTGGTTGATTTTTAGGAGGTGAATGAGATTTTTACAGATTTGTTTACACTTTTTTCGATTCAAGATGGATGGACTAATTTGTTGGGTTCGGTGCAGTATTCAGAGGGGGGGGGGTGAATTAATATAACCCTTTAAGAACCTTTCGCCCAATTAAAATATGATGCTCACTGAAATGCTAGTTTGCAAACTAAACAAACTTAAAGGCTAGATGGCAGTTGTGGAACTAACCAAACACACAGTGAGATCACTGGAGAGCTAACAAGACAGATTTAGTCAATCTATAAACTAATAAAACTTCTGCTCAACCAGACGCCAAACACAAGGAGCGCCCCTATGCAATCACCTAGCGGAAGCACAAATAGACAAATCAAACCACAGTGCACAAGGGGTTTTTAGGTGGTTCGGTCCAGCAGACCTACATCCACCCCACACTCAACCCGAGTGTGGCTTCCACTAGCTCACGCTAGAAACCGCAGACTCAGTCTGCAACAAGTGCTGCCTTACAGCTTGACCAGGGGAACAACCTCCCCTCTTCCTCCAAACCGGAGGGAACCACTAGTGACACCAGTCACTAGCAAACCAGAGACACACGGTCTCTCTTCCTCCAGACCCGGAGGGAACCCCTGGACTTGAATCCACAAGCCCAGAACCGGAGACAAGTCTCCCTTCCTCCAAACCGGAGGGAACCCACAAGTAGCTCCCAGCTACTTGCTACCGGAGATCAGATCTCCCTTAACCTGAACCAACAGGAGGAACCCCGACCTCTCTACTGAGTATCGAAAATACAGCAAACCAGAAGACAAAGGAAAAACAATAAACGAAAATAACTTCAGCAAAACAGAAAGCTGAAAAACGAAATGCACAATATGGCTCTCAACGGAGCTGACTGGCCTGGATTTGATCCACGGTCCAGTAGACAGATCTTCAGGTAAGTTCTTCCTTCTTCTCCACGAGCTCTCTCGCTCACTCTCTATCTTTCTTTCTCTTTTTTCTGCTCTCCTCTCACTCTCTGCTTCTTCTTCTCTTCCCACTCTTCTCGAGCTCTCTGCCTCTCTTCTTCTCCTTCTGCTCTTCTTCTTTTTCTTTTCTTTTTCTCTGGATCGTGGCTCTCTATATGGACTTTTCTTCTCGCCAACCTGATCGATATTTGCTTCTGTGGAAGAAGGCTCATATATATAGCAGCAGCAGCAGCATCAGCCGCGACGTGTAACCTCCACATTTCCAGCCCTAAGTATTCGGACCACGTGGCAGTCTCTCAGCAGGCTTCATTCCCGCCTCGGATCACGTGCTGCCAGTCACTGGGGAATATTTCTTCCTCGGACCTGCAAAGAGATGAAAAGCCATTAAAACTGAGCGCCACAATAACTAGATCTGCACGAAGTATGTAGTAGCAATACTAGATGCACTGAGAACGACACGAGATACACAGGGTGACTACAGCACAAAGTAAGGAAAGAATGACACGAGATACACTGTGACAGAACAGACACAACGAAGAGAATGACACGAAGTGAGGTTATAAAACAACACGAGGTAAAAACGACACAGACTGACAAGGACACGAAGTCGAGAACAGAAACCAACACGAAGTGTGGTTTTAGCACAAGAAAGACACGAAGTCTAGAAAACACGACACAACACACAGTAAAGAGAACGACACGTGCTGACAACAGACACGAAGATGAGAACAGAAACCAACACGAAGTATGGTTTCAACACAAGAAAGACACGAGGTGAAACAACACGGACTGTCAACGACACGAAGTGAAGTTGACACGAAGTGAAAACAACACTAATATGATGAGAACAGAAATCGACACGTAGTGAAAACAACACGAAGACAGAACAGTAATTGACATGGGTTGAAAACAACACGAAGTGAAAACAACACTAAGATGATGAGAACAGCACGAGGTGAGGCGACACGGGGTTCACTGGGAAACGACTCAAAGTTCATCAGAACAAATCGAGCTGCTACAGTAAACAACACGGAGACACGAAAGCGAACATAAAGAGGATGACACGAAGACAGAAGATGCCACGGCTATCACAACACGTGATGAAGCAGTGGGACCACAAAGAAATGATACGAGGAACAACAGTAAGTGACACGAAGTTAAACAAGCAGACATAAACGATGACACGAGATACAACTAGAAGACAGAGAGAAGCGACACGAAGCTCACACAGAAAATGACACGGGTTACACAGACGGACTCGACTTGATTAGAAGAAGAAGTACACGACGTAAGACTAACACGAAGTGTGTTAAGTCAACACGAGGACAGAAGACACAAATGCAGAAACATCATGAAGACTTAAAACACAAATTTAACACGAAAACGTAAACACAACACGAGGACATAAACACTAAAACAACACGAAGATGATGGATGCTACAGTGCAATGTCTAGACATGAAATCCAATGCAAATGGCTGTACAGACTTGAAGATTTGAGCTTTGCAGCAAATGTATCGACTTGGAGAACCTAAAGCCCTTGTATAGACTTTGCCTTGACAATGAATGTGTAGACTTGATCAAGAGTCCAATGTGCAGACTTGCACGAGCGAGCTACAGTGCCAAAGTGTAGACTTCACGCTGTACAGACTTTGAGGCTTAATGTAAAGGCCGGTGTACAGACTTCTAAATGCTGAAGCGTTGTATAGACTTTCATGAATGTATGGACTTACATTACTCAGCCAATGCAGTGCACTATGAATGTATGGACTTACATTACTCAGCCAATGCAGTGCACTATGAATGTATGGACTTACATGAGATGCTCATTGAGACGCTCAATGAATACATTTCAAGCCCAGTGTATAGACTCTCAGCCATGAACAGTGAAACAGTGTATAGACTTCAAGTAAAGACCAATGTGTAGACTTGAAGATTGAAGGCGATGTACAGACTTTGATGCCCAACACCAATGTATAGACTTAGGAGCATATGACACGGCTGTACAGACTTCGCCTAAGACGCTGTACACACTTAGCCTAAGACAATGCATGGGCTTGAACGAGAGTCCAATGTATAGACTTTGCTATCCAGACATGATATATGCAGAGACATGATATCTGACATCATCATTCATGTTGCTATCAATATGCAGAATGCTCAAGAATAAGAATGCATAGAAATGCACTTTGTTTATTGCAATCATCAATGCACAATAACATTGCTATCATCAAAATACAATATCAAATGCACTCAAATGCACTCACTGTTTATTGCTATCATCAAAACCAAATAGCATTGCTATCATCAAGGCGACATAGCACATGCTTGTGCCTAAGGGGCACAACATTATCCCCCTTTTTGATGATGGCAATAAACAGTGACAGTGAGTCACACACAAGATTTTCTCCCCCTTTGACATGATCAAAAAGAGAAAAACAGTAAAAATAAGAGTGCAAAGTGCAATATGCATGCAAATTCCTCTAGAACATTCTCCCCCTGAATGTAAGACTCCCCTGATTTATTTCTCCCCCTAAATAAATGCTCCCCCTTTAAGAAGGAATATGAACAGATAACAAGGTAGAGAAGGTAGGAGGGTCACTTGATAACAGCTGAATCATAGGTTCAGAAAGGAAGCATGATTATAAACAAATGTTAAAGTATAGGAATCAGCAACATACACTTTTGACAAAAATTCAGGTTTAACGGTGATAAACCTAGAGTAAAAGATCTTACCTCTGAAAAAGAGTTTATTGATTCCATTTATAGCAATGAATCTAGGGCACATGGTATTAATAGATAAGTCTGAAATAATACCCTTTTGTGATTAAACAAGGAAATTCAAGAGAGGCAACTTGAATATGTATTAATAAAAATAATTTTCACTCATAGACTTTTGATTTTCAAAGGGTTACAGCAGTTTGATTTTCATTTTTCAATTTCTGAACCTGAGCTAAGTGAATAGACCTGTGGCATTTATGCTGTTGACATTAGGTGTACACCTTGCTCAGAGGCAAGTACCCCTAGTTACTAGGCATAAACTACTAGACCTATTTCAGATCAAAACCCACAAAGAATAGTTTTCACTTTTGACATTAAGGGTATACCTTGATTAGAGGCCAGTACCCTCAGTTACTTGGTGAGGACTCCCCCTATAGATTTGACCCTATGAACAGAGATAGTCTAAAGCACTTCATGACATGTGAATTTTCCTACTTCTTTGGAGGAGTTCACAGTTTCTCAGTGCAATCAGCCATTGCTCTGTCACTATGTTCAGTTCTTAACATTAATGAACTTATTTACTGTTGCCCTTAATTCTTTTAGAGTGATTGTTTGAAAAAATCAGTACACACTCTTATTAGCCTGTTCTAGACATTTCCAGTTCAACACATTTAGGCATTACAAAAACTTTTTCTATTTTAGCTATGAGACAAAGATTAAGAGCTATAAAAGTTTCTTTTTATCTCAGATTCTGAAGTGCAGACACTTAGCTCTTCAGTTTATAAAGGTTAAACCTTTAGTTCCTTTCAATTTGTAAATGTGATTCTTATAAGTGAACAGTTGCAATAATCACCATTCAATGTACTAAACCAGATGCAAAGCTGTTGTTTAGTGAAAAAATGGGGAAAGGATAGCAATAAGCATTATGATCCATAGCATCTGATGACAGTGAATATGAATGAGTTGAAAGGGGACAATGAGAAGTACCAAGGATTCAATGAATTGAATAGAACTCTCAGCTCCCCCTGACACCATGATGCAAAAATATGCTATGCATTAGACAGTTCTACATGCAGACTATGCAACATTAGTCAAACTCCCCCTGACAAAGTGCATGAAATAGAATTAATGAACTGCTCATAATTTTAGAATATGCTCAAGAAGAATTCATGCTTTGTTCAATCAGAGAGAGAATTTATCAAATGCATCATCTTCATTTTAAATTTTTAGATTTTTTTTTTAACATATGATGCAGTACACTGTTCTACATGAAAACTAGACCCATGGTACTAGGCGGAGGACCTGATCTCAAAGACCATCTCACACATGGTAGGAACCTCCGGGCAGATTTCCCTGCCTTTTAGTAACATACCATTTGATATACCAGGGTTAACAAGGACAATGCAACATAAAGCAGTCCTTCATGCATTGAACAGCATCATTGACACATGCAATGACAATCAGTCTATACACAATCAGTCCAAGTATGCATTCAATAACAAGCATGCAATGCATTAACACAAAACACATGCATGGACACAGAGTCTATATAGTGCATCAACTGTATACACTAAAGAAGCATTCAAATTCAGTTCAACATATAGCAAGAGAAGAGCATCAGATATGCAGAATTGAATTCAATAGCTGAGTCTGGAATGCAGACTGATCAGCTAGACATGAAGAGTTCATTAAAAAAAATCAACCAAGCAAATCAACATGAAACTCACAATTTTCATGCTCACAATTTCAGATAATGAATTTAAAACAAAGTTCAGAACTAACCTGAGATATAGAATCCTGGGCTTCCTTTTTGAGTGCCTTGGCTAAATTACCCCTTTTATATCTCTTACCAAGGCACACCTGCAACATGTCAATCAATATGATATTGCAGGAACCCAAGCTGCCTTGGGTCCTGTATGAGCCCTAACAGGTGTTCTGACTGATCTCTTAACAGAATTATCAACATAGCCCATCAACTTATAGCTGGACAAGGAATAACCAAATTGACCAGACTTACCATGATAACTAACAGAATTTGAGTTCCTTTTATGCACCTTATTGTAAGCATTAAATTCATGTGCATGAACATCAAAATTTCTGTTGTGTGCATGGGCATTTTGTTTACTGAACTCTGCCACCCAAATTCAGAAGACAGAATTTAAGCAGAGTTTTTCAAAGCTAACCTGAAATGTAGTCATGGGGTTTTCATTCTTGAGTGCCTTGGTTGATTAACCCCCTTTATTCATTTCCAAGACACACCTGCAAAGATTAATCATTTTGATCTTGCAGGAACCCAAGCAGTCTTGGGTCCTGTATTACCCCCAACATGTGTTCTAGACATATTTTGTGCATGAAGGTCATCAGATGTCATCAATTTGCAGTTGGACATGGAATGTCCATACTGACCACAATAATAGCAAGAGACAACAGAGTTTTTGTTCCTTTGAGCATGCATGTTAGTATGATCATGAAATCTATTCACATGAAGGTTTTTGTTATCCATATGAACATTTTGTTTTTTATTTCCAGCCAACCATCCTTGATTAGCTTTATGACCTGGCGTTCCATAGTTAAAACATGAAAGTGTTTTTCTTTTAAAGCCATAGTCATTTCTAGCAGCAATATGGGGAGCAGGGAATTTTACAAATTTGGAATGAAAAACCTTTCCCTTTACATGCCAACAGTTTCCTACTGTATGGCCATGCCTCAAGCAGTGAGAGCAGACAATTGAATTTCTTATTTTAGCATTCAAATCAGAATGATTGTTAGCATGAGAATTTTTGGCTTTTATGTCATCTTGTCTCATTAAATCACATTTATGCATGACATGACCAATTCTATGACAGTAAAAGCATTTAACACTTTTCCTTTTATCAGAGAAATTCTTGACCTGAGAATTTTCAGCAGGCAATCCTTTAAAGATATGTGCATGTGAATATGAATGAAGGCTATGATTGTCATGCACAGTTTCGGCAGAGATATTCATGGATGAAGTTGAGCATGAACACACAGAATTCTGATTTGATTTTTTTTTATTCAGGGTGACAGTCATTTTCTCTTTCCCTTTCACAGTTTTTGATAGAGAGGCTATTTCAGATTGTATGGAGGATATTTTCAATTCAGATTTTGTTAACTCTTCCTCACATATGACAATCTGTTTTTGTAGGGCTTCATTCAAACTTTTTAATGACTCATTCGTTTCTCTTAAGGATCTGATTATATTCTTTTGAAAATTATCATCAAATTTGATTTCCTTAACCAGATCCTCTAAGATTGTACATTGATTGCATGAGTCTTCCTTCTAAATGCCTTTTTCTTTTTCAATGGTTAACCATTGATGTCCCATCACTGTGTTCAAGACCATCAGTTTTTTATTTTCATCTTTTAATCTTCCATTTTCTTTTCGACATTCAACACTGTCACGTTTCAGATTATCCATCATGGATTTAAGCACAGTTACATCTTGCATGCTCTTAAGGAGATCAATATCTTTCTCATTCAGATTGTCTTTTAATTCAATAATCTTCTTTAGACAGTTTTGATTCTCAACTTTTAAAGCAACATTTTGTTCTTTAACATTGTTAACGTCTATCATGCAGACATCATAAGAATCTGATAGCTCATCATAAGATAAATCTTCAGGTTCGGAGCTTACCTGAGATGATGAGTCATCCCTTTGATCTTCACTATGATTGCTTCGGTTGGCCATCAAACACTGATCATTTTGCTCTTCATGAACGGCAGCCACTTTGTTAAAAATTTCTTCTCCAGATGTGCACTCGAAGACAAATGGAAATAGGTCAGTATCGACTGCCGCTGTCAAAATATTAAGAGCCATGAGATTCTCACGGTTCTTCAGTCTGTCCTCCTTGGACCATTTAGTCTGATCGTGAGATAATTTATGTGGGCCTCTAGACACAAGATTCCATAGATTTGGATCAATGGAATCTAAGTAGACAACAAGGCCGCCTAGCCAATCACAGAAATTAGAACCATCAAATATCACGGATGGAGCCATTTGATCAAGCGATCAGTAAGCGTTCGATTAAAAATCCAAGCAACAGTCGAGCAGAAGAACACCTCACAAGATGGCAGGATCCCCTTCAGATCGTTGGATCTGTTGAGCTAGGGAACCGCTCTGATACCAATTGTTGGGTCCGGTGCAGTATTCAGAGGGGGGGGGGGGTGAATGAATATAACCCTTTAAGAACCTTTCGCCCAATTAAAATATGATGCTCACTGAAATGCTAGTTTGCAAACTAAACAAACTTAAAGGCTAGATGGCAGTTGTGGAACTAACCAAACACATAGTGAGATCACTGGAGAGCTAACAAGACAGATTTAGTCAATCTATAAACTAATAAAACTTCTGCTCAACCAGACGCTAAACACAAGGAGCGCCCCTATGCAATCACCTAGCGGAAGCACAAATAGACAAATCAAACCACAGTGCACAAGGGGTTTTTAGGTGGTTCGGTCCAGCAGACCTACATCCACCCCACACTCAACCCGAGTGTGGCTTCCACTAGCTCACGCTAGAAACCGCAGACTCAGTCTGCAACAAGTGCTGCCTCACAGCTTGACCAGGGGAACAACCTCCCCTCTTCCTCCAAACCGGAGGGAACCACTAGTGACACCAGTCACTAGCAAACCAGAGACACACAGTCTCTCTTCCTCCAGACCCGGAGGGAACCCCTGGACTTGAATCCACAAGCCCAGAACCGGAGACAAGTCTCCCTTCCTCCAAACCGGAGGGAACCCACAAGTAGCTCCCAGCTACTTGCTACCGGAGATCAGATCTCCCTTCTCCTGAACCAACAGGAGGAACCCCGACCTCTCTACTGAGTATCGGAAATACAGCAAACCAGAAGACAAAGGAAAAACAATAAACGAAAATAACTTTAGCAAAATAGAAAGCTGAAAAATGAAATGCACAATATGGCTCTCAACGGAGCTGACTGGCCTGGATTTGATCCACGGTCCAGTAGACAGATCTTCAGGTAAGTTCTTCCTTCTTCTCCACGAGCTCTCTCGCTCACTCTCTATCTTTCTTTCTCTTTCTTCTGCTCTCCTCTCACTCTCTGCTTCTTCTTCTCTTCCCACTCTTCTCGAGCTCTCTGCCTCTCTTCTTCTCCTTCTGCTCTTCTTCTTTTTCTTTTCTTTTTCTCTGGATCGTGGCTCTCTATATGGACTTTTCTTCTCGCCAACCTGATCGATATTTGCTTCTGTGGAAAAAGGCTCATATATATAGCAGCAGCAGCAGCATCAGCCGCGACGTGTGACCTCCACATTTCCAGCCCTAAGTATTCGGACCACGTGGCAGTCTCTCAGCAGGCTTCATTCCAGCCTCGGATCACGTGCTGCCAGTCACTGGGGAATATTTCTTCTTCGAACCTGCAAAGAGATGAAAAGCCTTTAAAACTGAGGGCCACAATAACTAGATCTGCACGAAGTATGTAGTAGCAATACTAGATGCACTGAGAACGACACGAGATACACAGGGTGACTACAGCACAAAGTAAGGAAAGAATGACACGAGATACACTGTGACAGAACAGACACAACGAAGAGAATGACACGAAGTGAGGTTATAAAACAACACGAGGTAAAAACGACACAGACTGACAACGACACGAAGTCGAGAACAGAAACCAACACGAAGTGTGGTTTTAGCACAAGAAAGACACGAAGTCTAGAAAACACGACACAACACACAGTAAAGAGAACGACACGTGCTGACAACAGACACGAAGACGAGAACAAAAACCAACACGAAGTATGGTTTCAACACAAGAAAGACACGAGGTGAAACAACACGGACTGTCAACGACATGAAGTGAAGTTGACACGAAGTAAAAACAACACTAATACGATGAGAACAGAAATCGACACGTAGTGAAAACAACACGAAGACAGAACAGTAATTGACATGGGTTGAAAACAACACGAAGTGAAAACAACACTAAGACGATGAGAACAGCATGAGGTGAGGCGACACGGGGTTCACTGGGAAACGACTCGAAGTTCATCAGAACAAATCGAGCTGCTACAGTAAACAACACGGAGACACGAAAGCGAACATAAAGAGGATGACACGAAGACAGAAGATGCCACGGCTATCACAACACGTGATGAAGCAGTGGGACCACAAAGAAACGATACGAGGAACAACAGTAAGTGACACGAAGTTAAACAAGCAGACATAAACGATGACACGAGATACAACTAGAAGACAGAGAGAAGCGACACGAAGCTCACACAGAAAACGACACGGGTTACACAGACAGACTCGACTTGATTAGAAGAAGAAGTACACGACGTAAGACTAACACGAAGTGTGTTAAGTCAACACGAGGACAGAAGACACAAATGCAGAAACATCATGAAGACTTAAAACACAAATTTAACACGAAAACGTAAACACAACACGAGGACATAAACACTAAAACAACACGAAGACGATGGATGCTACAGTGCAATGTCTAGACATGAAATCCAATGCAAACGGCTGTACAGACTTGAAGATTTGAGCTTTGCAGCAAATGTATCGACTTGGAGAACCTAAAGCCCTTGTATAGACTTTGCCTTGACAATGAATGTGTAGACTTGATCAAGAGTCCAATGTGCAGACTTGCACGAGCGAGCTACAGTGCCAAAGTGTAGACTTCACGCTGTACAGACTTTGAGGCTTAATGCAAAGGCCGGTGTACAGACTTCTAAATGCTGAAGCGTTGTATAGACTTTCATGAATGTATGGACTTACATTACTCAGCCAATGCAGTGCACTATGAATGTATGGACTTACATTACTCAGCCAATGCAGTGCACTATGAATGTATGGACTTACATGAGATGCTCATTGAGACGCTCAATGAATACACTTCAAGCCCAGTGTATAGACTCTCAGCCATGAACAGTGAAACAGTGTATAGACTTCAAGTAAAGACCAATGTGTAGACTTGAAGATTGAAGGCGATGTACAAACTTTGATGCCCAACACCAATGTATAGACTTAGGAGCATATGACACGGCTGTACAGACTTCGCCTAAGACGCTGTACACACTTAGCCTAAGACAATGCATGGGCTTGAACGAGAGTCCAATGTATAGACTTTGCTATCCAGACATGATATATGCAGAGACATGATATCTGACATCATCATTCATGTTGCTATCAATATGCAGAATGCTCAAGAATAAGAATGCATAGAAATGCACTTTGTTTATTGCAATCATCAATGCACAATAACATTGCTATCATCAAAATACAATATCAAATGCACTCAAATGCACTCACTGTTTATTGCTATCATCAAAACCAAATAGCATTGCTATCATCAAGGCGACATAGCACATGCTTGTGCCTAAGGGGCACAACATAATTTTGTCTCCATATATACTGGGTATTATCCACACCTAGTCCAGCAATTTTATGGGAATCTAGTTGAGAGAAATGGAGCATTATTCGCAGTTGTTCAGGATATTGTGATACATATTGCACCCGACCTTTTTTGGCGTGTCTTAGGAGTCTCAGCCTGGGGTGCAGATATGTCTTTTGGACATGGTGAAGTGGAGGATACTTTCCTTGCTATGACATGTTGTGATTATGTTCGGGGTGTGAGTGATCTCATCAGGCTAAATGCCAATCACTTTAACCCACTGCAGCGTGTTCTACACCACATGTTCACTACTTTGATTTATTCAAAAGGTGAAAGTAGAAATGAAGTGACAGAGGTTCATAGGTTCCTATTTTACCATGTCATGAATGGGAACTCCGTGAATATGGGTCGGCTCATGACTGATTTGTTTAACTCATGCCGAACCAACTTGGGGCGATCTTTACCTTATGCATCCCAGTTGATAGGAGTCTTCATCTATGTTGGGGTAGATTTGGCAAATGATATGTCACTTCCAGTTCGCCAAGATGATATCTACAATGAACACAAGATCTTTTTCAATCTTGGATATTACTGGAATGAAGATGGTGAGATTACCAGCGATATTCCCACCTATGCTGAACAATTTGCAAATGAAGAAGAACCACAGCAGCAACAGGATCATGGGGATGCACCCCCTCCCGTTCAGGAGGAGGATCAGCCTCCCCCACCTTCACCTCATCATATGGATCAGGAGATGCCACCTCCTCCACAGGTTTTTCACGGGGAGTCCTCTATTCAGGGTGCTGGTCATCCTCTTTGGTGGGATTATGAGGCTCTTGATAGACGTCTCTTAGGCATGGAAACCTGGATTGACTCATCCCTTGGGCAGCTGGACACCTTCATGGACACTATGACTGGACGAATGGACTCTTTCACCCATGCTCTGGATGACCTTTCTACCCACATGGCCACTCTCTATGCCAGCCACGAGGATAACCACGAAGCCTTCCGGATCAACAATTGTGCCCTTCTTAGCCTCCATAAACAGCTTCATCATCACGATGATATTCTACATAGAATTGAGGACCGTCTTCCTCCTCCTCCACCTCCAACTCCTGCTCCTCCTGCTGCAGGCTCCGACGATGATGACAGTGCTTCGGATGATGATGCTCGCGAGGGGACTCCGGATCACCCCGCTCCATAGCTGTCCTTGTGTTTCCGGCGTGTCATTTCTATCCACGAGTCTTGTATCCCACTCCCCATTTTGATGATGCCAAAGGGGGAGAAGTAAAGTAGTTATGACAGGTCTTATATCAGTTATGCATTTTGTTTGTTTGCTTGAATGCTTGAGTCATTGTGCGTTAAGCCATTGTGAGTCCTTTGCATCTTGTTAGCTTGCATTTCGTGCCTTGCATTTTGTGAGTCATGTTGAAAGTCCTTGCAGTGTGTCAATCCTTGTATTAGATCAATGAACTGAAATGGAATGATGAAATGCACTTGGTTTTGGCCACCTACTGGCTCCACTTGTTCTATTTCATATCAACATCTGGGCATATATGAATGTTTCAAATGAATTGTTTCTTGGTTGACTCGTCTATGTTCTTTTCTACTCGTGTTTTGTCATCATCAAAAAGGGGGAGATTGTTGAGTCTCCTTGAATGATTTTGATGATAACAAAACTCAGAGTTAAGGTTTTATCTCGGTCCGTGTCAATGGATTCAAAACACGAGTCAAGGGGGTTTAAGTTTGAGTTTAACTATACTATGGAAAGCTCATAAGTTCTATTTGAATCAATGTTTTTCAAACTGAGTTAATTATGTCAAAACAAACCCCAAAATGCATGAAACAATCATTCGCTTAAAGCCATTGTCATTTTGATATATTTCATTGGGCTAATAATTCAATTTTGCAGGACTGGGCCATTTCGGTCAACCAACTCCCTAGGGTCGGTCGACCAAAAATCCCAGAAACGAAAGATTCCCAACTTTGCAGGTTTCGGTCGACCAATAGGCCGTGGCCGGTCGACCAGATTTTCCAGAAACGAAAAACTCCCAATTTTGCAGGTTCCGGTCGACCGCTCCAGTGCTGTCGGTCGACCGACCCTTTTGAAGCCCCTTTTGTTGACCTTCCAATCCAAGCACGAGGAGAGATTCTCTCCCCCATTTGTTTAAGCCTTTTGCCCTCAATCAAAGAGTGTTTGTGGATCTGGTCTGGGGCTTGTCTTCTGACCTTCCAAGATCTATAAAAGATCTCATTAGGGTCATAAACCCTAAGGCTTTTTCAAGGAAGAACAAGGGGAGGCTATCAAGGAAGAAGGAGCTGGTACTGTAGCCGTGAACAGTGATTCGTGGGGAACTCTTCATCCAGGAGCTGAAGTTTTGAAGGGCAAATCTGCATCCAAATCAAGTGGAGATCGAGCTGGGAGCAAGTTTCATCCCATACCACCTTCATTCATTAAGGGGGAGCTTGTTTTGTGTTTTCACTTTCTGTTCTTCTTCTTCCATTCTTGTTTGAGCTGAGTTGTGTCTTCTTGTAACCTTCAATCACTTTTGTGTGTGTGGATCTAGACAGATCCGTGTGTGTGTGAGTTCTTTGTTGTTCTTCACCTTTCTTGTGTGTCGGTGCTTTTGCACTTTCGTGAGAGTTCTATACTCTTCACGTGTGTGTGTGGGTGTTGTTGATCTTGTAACTTCCTAAAAGATAGTGTGTGAATCCTCACCGTGTGTGAGGGGTGGACGTAGGTTGCAGTTGTTACATCCGAACCACCTAAAAATCATGGTGTTCTGTGTGGTTTGCTCCTTATCTCCTACCTACATTCTGCTCTAGCTCATTTGCTTATTACGTTATCATATAGTTCCTTTGTTTAGATCTAGCTTTACTAACCTTCTACGTGAGATCTATGGTATATCAAAAGGTACCTTCTGATCGACACGGTTAGTCTTGTCGGGAGGAAGATATCGTGTGTGAGAGAATCTTCAGATTCCTGGACTCCGCCTGGTACCAAAGAACTGCCATAGGGGTTGTTTTAGTGAGATCCATTTTGTATTTCATCAGGTCTACTCTTGTTTGTTGATCGCTCCTTTTATGTTTCATATATTTGTTAAAAGTTCTTAAAATCTGTTATCACCCAATTCACCCCCCTCTTGGGTGTCTTTGATCGCGAGACTTCAACAACATGCGCATTTCTACCCAGAGCCTATCGATCCTACCATGGTGAACAAGCTGATGTTAAAAGGATGATAGAAATGAAGTTGTCCAAGAGGGCTGATGGTGATTATGGGACTTTTGATGTCTACTGGGTACCGTATCCTCCATAATATGCCACAAAGAGACTACCCCCAGGCATTAACAAGCCGCCAAAGTTTGAGAAATTCAATGGGCAGGGCTCCCCAAGGGAACATATTGCTTATTACATAACAGTCATGGGAGACTTGGGTGCTGCTAAAGTTCTTCAGCTTATCTGCTAAAGTTCTTCAGCTCGTCCCTCACGGGCTTGGCCTTTGAGTGGTATTCCAGCCTACCAGCCGGGTCTATAACTGATTGGCCCGATATGCAGCGAGAGTTCCGAGAAAGGTTCCATGTCACAGAAAGGGAGATTACAGTGGCAGAATTATACTATACCAGACATAGGCAGGATGACACGGCCCTGGATTATATTAAAAGATGAGGGAACCTGGCCATGATTTGCAAGCGGCCTCCGTACCAAGAAGATGTTGTTCAGATATGCAAGCAAAACCTCAGGAGGGAAGTGCTTGAAAAGATGATTGGAACAGACGTCAGGACATTTGACCGTTTGAACGGTGTGGTGGCAGAGGTCGAGACCTTTCTGTCTAGACGCCCAGCAAACAACATTCCTACTGCTTAGAAAGGGAAAGCTGTTGAACGGCGAACGGCGCCGACTGAAGCAAATATTGTTGATTTCAATACCTTTGACCAGCAAACAGCAAAGGCCAAAGTAGCAGCTGCCCCTCCACCAGCAGGGGCAAAAGAAAAGAAAGAAGGTGTCTCTTTGAGGAACAAAATGAGGAAGTTATATTCATTTCCCAAAGAAAAGACACAGGCATTATTTGACTGGGCATATAAGTACAACAAGATAACATTGCCTGAGCCAAAGAGACCCAATGATGCAGCCAAGAAGGATGATCCCCTATTCTGTCCGTATCACCGGGCACTAGGACATGCCATTGAAAATTGTTATGTCTTCAAGGACGTCATGGAAAGCATGATTAAGAAGGGCGAGCTCCAAATGGAAGAGCACCAGGTGGATCCCCCACGCCCTCATGAGCCCCCAGTAATGAGGCAGGCTGTCAATATGATTTCCCTATAGCAACAATTGCCTGAAGGTGCTGCTGAAACTTGCACACAACATGCATATGAAGCATGCTTTCTTACCCCCATCAAGGATCAGATGGGATGGCAGACAGTACCAGCTAAGACTAAAAGAAGACCGCCAGTCTCTGAAGTGTCGGGGGCCCCCATCCGGGGTGTCACTCCAAAGTAACCCTTGCCAACAGTAAGCCATGTGTGGCACGCTACGGAGTCACCGCCAGTTATCTGAATATTCACTCACAATCGGAGGAAGCCGACTCCACTGCCGACCCATGAGAAGATCAACCCGGAAGTAAAACGCTTGCAGCAATATATTAACCAGCTTGATGAATATGAACAACCCGAGCTGAAGCCAATATTGGTGAAAGACCATGTCCTCTGGGAACAGCTGGAGGGATTAGCCATCAAAGAACAATCCAAAAAAGAGCAAGAGGAAGCCGGTGCCGACCACTTCTAGGGACACAAGCCGGCCAAGTCCAGGCGCCTAAGGAAGAATAAACCAAGAAACAAGAAGAAAACAGTCACATTGTAGTGTAATACTCTATCAGCACTGTTCACCCTACCAGGGGAAGAAGATGAAGGAGAGTCTTCCACTCCCTCACTAGAAGCAAATCAAGCTGAGGCTTCGACCTCAATGCATGCTACCCGCTCTAGGAGAAGGTGGGGGCATTTCCCTCTAGCCAACCACAATATTATCTTCAGGGGCGAACAACCCTATACCAGAACCAGAAGTCCGGGGCATTGAAATCCCTCCTCCGTCAGGCCTCTATGCAAAAGCAAAAGGAGGTAATGAGACCCCGTCATTCCTTGAATTCATGTCCGTTCTGGAAGGCAAACAATCGGCCCCAAATGCTGCTGCTAAAAATGAAAATCCCCGGCAACCATCTGCCGCAATGATCAAAGAGAAAGATGAAGCGAACATCAACCTTCCCTCAACACCGGAGATAACTGCCCCAACGGAGACTCCCCAGCAGTCCCCACAGGAGAAGGAAACGAGAGAAGGGCAAGCCATGCCGCAAGCACCACATGAGTCTCCAAGACCCCGTTGGGTGGAGGAGATGTGACTGTCCAACGTCCGTGTGGGCAGCCGAATTATGAAGATGCTGAAGAAGCTCCCCACAAGATTTTCTATATGGGAGATCCTCTCCTTGAGAGAAGAAGCTCGCCAAGCTATTATTGATGCTCTACAGTCACCAACTCAGTATGAAGAACTTCTGACAGAGGTTAACTCTGGGCCAACTGTTACATTCACGGAGGATGACATGTTAATTCTTGACCCCAATCATAACAGACCTCTATATATGAGGGGGTATCTCAACTATCAACCATTAAGTCGGATTCTGATAGATCCAGGAGCTGCCGTAAACATCTTGCCCTACCGCATCTACTGGAAGTACTACTTTGATTTGCACCTCACCAAGGTGAAAGACATGAGGATCGCTGGCTTCAATCAGAAGTGCGAGACTCCACTCGGAGTGGTAGAGTTCAACCTCACGTTGGGTGATTTTACCACCACAGTGCAATTCTATGTGATAAATTAAAGTACCACATACAAGGCTTTGCTGGGACGGCCCTGGCTACATAAATACCAGATAGTGCCCTCTACCTTACACCAATGTATCAAGTACTGCCATAATGACAAGGAAGAGAGGGTGTTTGTAGATTTGCATCCCTTCGAAGTATATGAGTGTCACATGCTTGATGCACCATTTTATATGGAAGTCTCCCAAGGGGTGAAGAAGAAAGAAGTTCTTGCAAGCCAGAAGAAAGCAATGTCAAAAGCAAATGAATGGTCCCCTCCACCGCCCTCGGGTTACGTGGAGCAACAGGTGGTCGCCCACGTCTCTCAGGCTAGAGACTTTGCTAGAATTGCACCACCAGCTACTTGCCCTATCGAAGCAGATGATGACAGGAAGGAAAGGCTCAAGCTCGTTGAGATTCCGCGTGGACTGTTCAAACCCATTCCGAGCTTAGAATGCCAAACAGTGCAACAACTAAAGACTATGGAGGTTCTCCGTTTCGGCAAACCCCCTATGATATTCTACCCTGGAGAACCTGTCGATGACGATGATGAATACTGTATAATCCCAGAGGAGGCAGCCAACAGGATGGTGCCAATATCGGGCCTAGATTACACTACCCAGCAGGTCTCCCAGATGTTTACCAAAATGCAAATGCCCTTGCTGCAGCCTGTCAGTTAGAAGAAGTCATTCCAGAAGCTCTGGGATCCGACCAACAACAACAAAGAATTACTAAAGATCACTCAGCATCCGGGGCTGGGCTACACTCTATAGGAGTATTATGAGACATATGTAGATGATATCTCCACCTACTTCACCCACGAAGACCCTTTCGAGGCAGATTATGATGATTACCCACCGTATGGCGAAGAAGCAACACAACGCCTCGAAGGTGGCATTGAAAACTATGGCAGTTATGAAAGCTTAGGGGGACAAGATGAAGTCACTCTATGCCAGTACTGGAAGGAGCCCCTTCCCAGGGAGGATCTATTCCAAATTGAAGCCAGAATTGATAAGGGGACACATGAAGAAGATCAAGCCTTTCAGAAAGAAAGGGAGCGCCTAGAATTTGAGCACATACTAGAGGAGATCCGGTGGAAGAATTTTTACCTGTGGACCCTCAGGGGGCAGAAGGTCCTATGTCAGAAACATAAGATGAGACATCAAAACAGCAAAGCAGAACTGACCAAAACCCAGTGGAGGCTCCGGTAGTTCAGCAATGGAGCAAAGAAACTAAGGGACAAGTTCTTCTAACCCTAGAAAGTCGATCTGAAGAAAACCAACAATCACTAGCCGACTTCGAAGGCCAGAGGTCGATGTATACATCACTCGGGGAGCTGGAAGCCCTAGAAGCTGAAGAAGATTACATCAACGGAGGCTTTATAAACCTTGAAGAAGCCCCACCAGAAGTCGAGGACGGCAGCCAAGCTACTGTTGATGAGTTGATAGAAGTGAACCTAGGGAGTGAGGGGGATCCAAGACCCACCTTTCTCAGCGCACTATTGTCAGTAGAAGAACAAGAGCAGTACATACAATTTCTGAAGGAGTTCCGGGACTATTTTGCCTGGACCTACAATGAGATGCCAGGATTGAACCCTGAGGTAGCATAGCATCTGCTGTCTATTGATCCAAGAGTAGAGCCCATAAAGCAGCCTCCCAGGCGGATGCAGCCCGAGCTGATTAATCAAATTAATGGGGAAGTTGACAAGCTCATTAATGTGGGGTTCGTCGAAGAAAATCAATACACGACATGGTTAGCAAATATAGTGCCTGTGAAAAAGAAGAATGGGCAGATAAGAATATGTGTTGACTTTCGGGACCTCAACAAAGCATGCCCGAAAGATGACTTTCATGCGCCGATCACCGAGGTGATGATAGACGCCACCACAAGCCATGAAGCCCTCTCAATTATGGACGGATCATTCGGATATAACCAGATTTGGATTGCTGAGCAAGACAGGGTTCATACTACGTTTCGCACCCCAAAGGGGATATTCCATTACAAAAGAATGATATTCGGCCTCAAGAATGCCGACGCTACATATCAAAGAGCCATGACGAAGATATTTGATGACTTGCTCTACAAGAAGGTGGAGTGTTACATTGACGATCTGGTGGTGAAGACCAAGAGAAAGGAAGACCATCTGTAAGATTTGAGGGTGGTGTTTCAAAGGCTACACCAACATGAGCTAAAAATGAACCCCATGAAATGCGCCTTCGGCGTGTCTAGCGGGAAATTTCTTGGATTCATTGTCCGACATAGAGGTATTGAAATTGATCCGTCCAAGATTAAAGCTATTCAAGAACTCCCTCCTTTGAAGAATCTGTCAGAGCTGCGGTCCCTGCAAGGCCGACTGGCGTATATTAGTTGATTTATTTCAAATCTGTCGGGTCGATGTCACCCTTTTCACAGGCTCATGATGAAGGATATGCCGTTCTTTTGGGAAGAAGAATGGCAAACAGCTTTTGAGAAGTTGAAAGAATATCTGAAGACTCCTCCGGTGCTGGGGGCACCGATTAAAGGAAGACCCCTGATTCTTTACATAGCAGCTACTCACTGTTCCCTAGGGGCAATGCTAGCTCAAGTAAATGAAGAATGTAAAGAGCAAGCCCTCTACTACCTTAGTAGAAGGTTGATAAGGACTGAAGAAAAATACACTTTTATAGAGAAGACCTGTCTGGCGCTAGTCTTCGCTGTCAAGAAACTCCGGCATTACTTGCTGTCCCATGAAATCAGATTAATATCTGGAGAAGACCCGCTCAAGTACATATTATCTCAGCCAGCACTCAAGAGAAGACTCAGCAAATGGGCCGTGATCCTGATGAAATTTAAAATTTCATATGTACCTCAAAGAGCCATAAAAGGTCAAGCCGTAGCCGACTTCTTTGCAGCACAACCCTGCACCAGAGGATGTTCCATTAGAAGCTGAACTCCCTGGTGATGAGACACTGGAGGCATGTCAAGCCCAGCCGGTGATGTGGCACCTCTACTTTGATGGGGCATCAAGAACAGAAACTACCTCAGCTGGACAAGCCAGGGTTTGAGCAGGAGCCGGTATTGTCCTGAAGTCACCTGAAGGGGAAGTGGTATACACTTCATGCTCAATAAACAAGTCATGCACTAATAATGAAGCTCAGTATGAAGCTCTGATAATCGGCCTACAAATCGCACTCAGCATGGGAATCCGTATGCTCCAAGTGTTCGGCGACTCAATGTTGATAATAAAATAGATGCAAGGGGAGTTTGAGGTGCGGAAGCCAGAACTAAGCCCCTACTGTCAAAAAGCATTGCGCCTTATGGTGAACTTCCACCATGTCAAGCTCAATCATGTGGGCCAGGGGCATAATGCTCAAGCTGATGCTTTGGCAAAATTGGCCAGTTCGCTAGCAGTCCTACCAGATGAAACACTGAACATTGTTGTGATAAACCGACGGTAGGTTCCCCATGTGCTAGAACCGTGCCCAGAAGAATATGAGGCCAATGTAACCGAAGAAGCATGGGAGCCCGACTGGAGACAACATCTGTTACAGTGGTTCCTTCACCAGCAGCTACCCAAAAATAAAGAAGAAAGAATGAAACTCCTTCGAACTAAAGATTCCTATGAGATCCGAAGCGGGACACTATTCCGAGTCATGGCAGACGCTCATAAGAAGATTCTGCTCCGCTGCCTATCCACCAACGAGGCTTGGCAAGTAATGAAAGAAATACATGCCGGGACAGCTGAAGCACACCAAGTTGGACTAAAGATGAAGATCGAAATTAAGAAACTGGGCTATTACTAGCCTACTATGTTTGAAGACTGATGTTAGTTTACAAAAACATGCCAGAAATGCCAGGAGCATCCTATTGTGCCTAGAAGGCCACCGATACCCCTACACCCGATAGTTCCCAACTGGCCTTTTGCTCAATGGGGAACCGATGTGGTTGGACCTCTTCCAACGTCCACAACAGGACACAAGTACATCTTGGCTATAACATATTACTTCTCCAGATGGGCAGAAGCTATAGCACTCAGAGAGGTGACTGGTGAGCTGGTCGCCAGATTCATCAAACAGAACATTATTTTTCGGTTTGGTATTCCCAACCGAATAATTTCTGATAACGAAAGCCACTTCAAGAATCAAAAAATATATCGGCTCGCCAAGAAATACAAAATTGATTGGAGGACCTCCACCCCCTACAATCCGCAAGCAAATGGATTGGCTGAAGTATTTAATAAAACCCTATGCAGGCTCCTTGCTAAGACTGTCAACTCCAGTAAAAAGGACTGGGGAAAGGATGTACGAAGCATTATGGGCATATCGTACTGTCTACAAGACCCCTACAGGTTGTTCACCCTTCTCCTTAGTATACGGCTCTGAGGTAGTAGTCCCCATAGAGCTGGAAGTCCCATCACTCAGGGTCACAATTCAATATGGATTAGCCCGCAATGAGCAAGCAAATGCTGAAAGAAGATTTGAAGAATTGGCTGAGCTGGAAGGAAAACGCTTTCAGGTACAAAAGAATATCCAGGCATTCCAAGCCCACATGGCAAATGCCTTCAACATGCTCGTCAAAGGGCGAGAATTCAAGAAAGGTGACCTGGTCATGGTCAAGAAGAAAGAAGTCACGACTTCCAACCCTAAGGGCAAGCTGGATGCAAACTGGTTGGGTCCGTATGTGGTACAAAGGGTCTACAAAGGTGGAGCCTACGTGGTTGTCAACCATCGGGGGGAAGTTCAGTTCCCGTCGCTCAATGGGAAGCATCTGAAGCTCTATTATGATGTACCACTGCCCTTTGAAGAAGTGGCAAATGATTGAATGAACAGCCTCAACATAAAAATGAGGGTGATGAAGGCTCTGAAGAATGAACATCAGTCCGGACCTTCCGTCTGGATGGATGATGAAACCTACTGTCCTTTGCGTTGATGTAAAACTCACATCAACGATGAAACATATGTGCATTCTCGACGAACGGCTTCGGGCCTAAGCCTCCTACATGTGGACATCAGTCCGGACCTTCCGTCTGGATGGATGATGAAACCTTATCTTCTTTGCGTTGATGTAAACCCCACATCAACGATGAAACATATGTACATTCTCGGTGAACGGCTTCGGGCCTAAGCCTCCTTCATGTGGACATCAGTCCGGACCTTCCGTCTAGATGGATGATGAAACTTACTCTCCTTTGCGTTGATGTAAAACCCACATCAACGATGAAACATATGTGCATTCTCGGCGAACGGCTTCGGGCCTAAGCCTCCTTCATGTGGACATTAGTCCGGACCTTCCGTCTGGATGGATGATGAAACCTACTCTCCTTTACGTTGATGTAAAACCCACATCAATGATGAAACATATGTGCATTCTTGGCGAACGGCTTCGGGCCTAAGCCTCCTTCATGTGGACATCAGTCCGGACCTTCCGTCTGGATGGATGATGAAACCTACTCTCCTTTGCGTTGATGTAAAACCCACATAACCAATGAAACATATGTGCATTCTCGGCGAACGGCTTCGGGCCTAAGCCTCCTTCATGTTGACATCAATCCGGACCTTCCGTCTGGGTAGATGATGAAACCTACTCTCCTTTGCGTTGATGTAAAACCCACATCAACGATGAAACATATGTGCATTCTCTGCGAACGGCTTCGGGCCTAAGCCTCCTTCATGTTGACATCAATCTGGACCTTCCGTCTGGGCAGATGATGAAACCTTACTCTCCTTTGTGTTGATGTTAATCCTCACATCAACGATGAAACTCACACACTTTGGAGAACGGCTTCACGCCGAAGCTGCTGCATACCAACATCGATTCAGACTTTCCATCTGGATAGATGATGAAACCATATTTTCCTTTGCGTTGATGCTAACCCCACATCAACGATGGACTCTTTTACATGATCAAAAGGCCACTTCAAATGTTACAAAAAAAAGAAGAGAAAGACAATATATGGGGCTTAAAATAGAGGTGCCCTGTCGGACTTGTTCAGCCATCCTGGACAAGGGCAAAAAGGGCTATAACCCAGCTATGGTGAAAACCCGAGAGGGCGCTGCAGGCAAAATCGAGTATCCCGCCACGTGAAAATCCGAAAGGACGCGTGGGCAAAAGCAAGAGGGGGCTGGCTCCGGCGAAAATCCTAAAGGGCGCTTGGGTCAATAATGTGGTTACTATAAACACGTGCCATACCTCTTGGTGACACTCCCACCAGTTATCCCACCAATGATGAAACCCTCTGTCGGTCACAAGGCATCATCACCTAGATCGATAATGAAACCTATCCAGAATAGACCTTCCATCTACTCTGATGAAACCTATCAATTTCCTTACGTCGGCATAAACCCAATGTTGATGATGACACCTTCTCTCGGTCACAAGATATCATTGCCTAGATCGATAATGAAACCTGTCCAGAATAAACCTTCCATCTACTCTGATGAAACCTATCAATTTCTTTGCATCGGCATAAACCCGATGTCGATGATGAAATCTTCTATCGGTCACAAGGTATCATCGCCTAGATCGATAATAAAACCTATCCAGAATAGACCTTCTGTCTACTCTGATGAAACCTATCAATTTCCTTGCATTGGCATAAACCCAATGTTGATGATGAAACCTTCTGTCGGTCACAAGGTATCATCGCCTAGATCGATAATGAAACCTGTCCAGAATAGACCTTCCGTCTACTCTGATGAAACTTATCAATTTCCTTGCATCGGCATAAACCCGATGTCGATGATGAAACCTTCTATCGGTCACAAGGTATCATCGCCTAGATCGATAATGAAACCTATCCAGAATAGACATTTCGTCTACTCTGATGAAACCTATCAATTTCCTTGCGTCGACATAAACCCAATGTCGATGATGAAACCTTCTGTCGGTCACAACGTATCATCGCCTAGATCGATAATGAAACCTATCTAGAATAGACCTTCCATCTACTCTGATGAAACCTAGCAATTTCCTTGCATCAGCATAAACCCGATGTCGATGATGAAGCCTTCTGTCGGTCACAAGGTATCGTTAGGGTGCTAGGCCCGGATACAGAGGGGGGTGAATGTATCCCTCTATGAATAATGGCCAAATAAAAACTAGGATGCTAGAGATAAACCACAGAGTAGAACCAATTCAATTCAACTCAAATACAAGCACTTGGTGCGCACCTATTCAAGCATCTAGCGGAAGCTAAGCAAACAATCAGACCACTGCACAAGATAATTTTTAGGTGGTTCGGTCCACAGACCTACATCCACCCCTCACTCCCAACCGGAGTGAGGCTTCACTAGCAAATGCTAGAACCAAGCAGACTCAGTCTGCAAATAGTTGCTGCCACACAGCTTGACCAGGGGAACAGCCTCCCCTCTTCCTCCCAACCGGAGGGACACCCAAGTGACTCCCAGCCACTCGAAAACTAGAGGTCGAAGACCTCTCTTCCTCCAGACCAGGAGGGACCACTGGACTTGCAACCACAAGCCCAGAACCGGAGGACTAGCCTCCCTTCCTCTAACCAGAGGGCAACCCACAAGTGACAACCTGTCACTTGCAACCTGGAGATCAGATCTCCCTTCTCCTGAACCAACAGGAGGAACCCGATCCCCAACAGGGCAATCGGAAGAACAAAGATGATCAGAAAACAAAGGAAAGCAATAAAGGGAAATGACACAGCAATCAGAAAGTTGTAAAATGAAATGCACAATGTGGCTCTCAACGGAGCTGACTGGCCTGGATCTGATCCATGGTCCAGTGAAGACAGATCTTCAAGCAGCTTCTTCCTTCTTCTCCACGAGCTCTCTCGCTCACTCTCTTTCTCTCTTTCTTTCTTTTCTGCTCTCCAAATCTCTCACTCACTGCTCTCTTTTCACGGCTTCTCTCTTCTATCTCTTCTTCCTCTTTTTTCCTCTTTTTCTCTTTTTCTGGATCGAAGGGCTTTCTGCTCTTCAGGCTTCTACTTCGATCTTTTTTCTTTAGTGGAAGAAGACTAGTATATATAGTAGCAGCAGCAACACACTGGCGCGTGTGGCTTCCACGTTTCCAGCCCTAGAAATTCGGACCACGTGGCAGCTTCCTGGTTCACGAGCCAGGCACCTCGGATCACGTGCCCTACAATTCAAGGACATTCGTTCAGTAAAACTCAAGACTGCTGCGTTGACTCTATCAGCCCATGGCGTTGACGCATCGATGATCCAGTGATCAAGTCTTTAGCAGATGGGCGTGCTGCGTCGACGCCGCTCCACTGCTGCGTTGACGCATCGGTGTGTACTAGCAGTTAAGAGGTGTCGTTCCATCAACCTGCTGCGTCGCCCCAACGAGCTGCAGCGTCGACGCTGCCAAGGTACTCCAGAGGTTGAAAGGAGTTACTTGAACTGCTGCGTCCACACTGCCAGTGGGTGGTGTTGACGCATCTGAGTAACCCAGTAACCCATTGGTTCTCTTTTTGTAACTGCTGCGTCGACGCTACTTGCTCAATGCGTTGACGCACCAAAATAATCCAGGAGCTTCTTTCTTGATTGTTTGAACTACAGCGTCCACGCCACTTGATCAAGACGTTGACGCATTGGTGTCCAGTGATCAATGTCTTCAGTATATAAGCGTGCTGCGTCGACGCTGCTAGCCCATAGCGTTGACATAATGGTGTTCCAGCAGCTAATACTTTAGCTTGTTTGCTTGCTGCGTGGACGCTACCAGGCCGTGGCGTTGACGCAGTGATGTGTTCCAGCAGCTAATACTTCTACTAGTATACTTGCTGCGTGGACGCTGTGGTCATTCTGCGTTAACCCTGCCATGATTTAACTTTGACTCTTTGACTTGGGTTAACTTCATGACCTGTGAGACATCCTCAACCCTGTTCTGACAGTTTCTCATAATGCAACAGGATTATATCATCAAGGATGTAAACATAATGAGACATAATATCTGTCATCATCAAAACTCCAGAACCACAGGGGACACAACAGGTATCATCGCCTAGATCGATAATGAAACCTATCCAGAATAGACCTTCCATCTACTCTGATGAAACTTGTCAATTTCCTTGCATCGGCATAAACCCGATGCTGATGATGAAACCTTCTGTCGGTCACAAGGCATCATCGCCTAGATCGATAATGAAACCTATCCAGAATAGACCTTTCATCTACTCTGATGAAACCTATCAATTTCCTTGCATTGGCATAAACCCAATGTCGATGATGAAACCTTCTGTCGGTCACAAGATATCATCACCTAGATCGATAATGAAACTTGTCCAGAATAGACCTTCCATCTACTCTAATGAAACTTGTCAATTTCCTTGCATCAACATAAACCCAATGTCGATGATGAAACCTTCTATCGGTCACAGGGCATCATCGCCCGAATCGATAATGAAACCTATCCGGAGTAGGCTATCTGTCTAGTCTGATGAAACTCATCCTTTTTTTTGCCATCCTAAGTCCTGCCGACGATAAAACCTTCTGTCGGTCACAAGATATCATCGCCTGGATCAATAATGAAACCTACCCAGAGTAGACCTTCCATCTATTCTGATGAAACACATCCATTTCCTTGCATCGGCATAAACCCAATGCCGACGATGAAGTTTTTAATGAACATACGGCACTTCGCCTTGATCAATGCTAAAAACCTATTCGAGATGGACCTTCGGTCTATTTTAATGAGACATATGAACCCTGCATCCACATATCAGCAAGCATTCCTACATCTGGAACTTCTGACCGATGAAACATACACTTGTGCCAATTTGGCAAATCCTGGAATCCCGACACGCGGTGGAGCGATGCCCCCACCCTTTCCTTGAAAGGGTGGGCGCTCTCCCGCGGTACAGACACGGGTATGTTTCCATACAAGTGGCAAAAATTACTGCAAGATATTACAGAATAAAGGTGTGAAGATGGGCACCGAAGACATTAAAAGAAAGATATATTCCATTACAAAAAAGGAGATAAAGACATTTGGGGCCCTTCAAGGGGGATGGATTACAAAAGAAGGATCGGTCAAGATCGCCGGAAGATATCTTCAAAGTCAAGAAACCCGATATGTGGAGCCGCCCCCAGTTCACGAAGTTGAACCTCCTCCTCATGAACATGAGTCATCTCGGTATGCAAAGATCCAACTCGACCTTCTAGCAATGTGGTCTCCTCAATACCCTGGGCTTCTGCCGCCTCCAACAGTGGTATCTCAACTTCAACAGCATTCAACTCAACTCGAAGCTCCTCCCGTTGGCTACACAAGAATTGTGCGTGAGCGGCTGAAGCTTCAACCTGGGCCCTGTTCTTGTAAAGATCAGAGTTCAGTGACTCCAGCTCTGTCTGAAAATCGGCCTTCTGCAATTTAAGGGCCGTCAGCCAATCATTCATTGTCCGCTCGAGAAAGTCTCGATGATTCACAAATTTTAGCAAAAATAGCACCCGCTGGGTCCATATATCTAAAGGACAACCTAGTGCCTGCAGGCCAACCATCGCAGCCACTTCCTTCAATTTAAGATAAGACAATGTCGGCTGAGATTCTACTACCCGGCGCAACATCTCCAAATGCTGCCAGACAAAATCCTCTGATGATGAGAAGCCAAGGGAGACTGATAGCACCACATCAAAAGTAACTGCACTGTTTATGGATGCCCATAAGCCAGTATCTGGCTCAGAAGAAGAAGATGGAATGGCCACCAAAGCTGAAGGAGCATGCACCTCAGCAGTCTGCTCATGTTCCGCCGGGCTCTTTAAAGATCTCTCTTCCATAAGTGCTAGAGGCGGCAAAGGCTCCAACTCTATTACTTGCACAGATGGAGCTGTAGGATCAGGTGCAATGGTCATTATGGCCGCTGGAACGAAGGTAGAACCTCTTGATGGATCTGCTTCGGTCCTCAACTCTGTGGCAGGCACTAGAGCAGAACTTTCTCCCAGTGAACTCAACTCTAGTTATGATACTTCAGTTGCTGGTTGTATCTTCACTAGCACAGGACGGAGTACAGTAACCGCCTCTGGAGAAGATATGGTGACAGGAGGCAGTATATCTAAAGTCCCCGATGAAATGATGATGTCGGAAGACGGTACCGAAAGGTGATCGGCTATGCCGGACTCCTGGAGCAAAGTTTCGATAAGCACCAAGATGACAAAAAAATGGCAAAGCTGTACGGCTCGGAAAAAGGGGCGGGCAGAATTTACCATGGCTGCGAAATCCATCTCCTCAAATGCTTATATAGAGGACACTAATTCCGCAGATGAAGCAACAAAAGGAGGGGTTATCTCCACCTCCATGTCAATTCTGACAAATTCCTCTGGCAATATTCCCTCAGATGATGATGCTTGCAATCTTGAGGGACTAAATATTGAAGGACCACTCAACAGCGTGGAGGGCGTCACTATCCCTTCGCTGGCTGCCTCAGATGCTTTTTCATCACCTTCTAAAGAACCATAACCAACTTCTTCATCAGAAGGGGTGGTAGAGCTGTTGGAAGAAATATCTATACAAGGCTCGAGTTGGCTCGCCTCTTCTGTTGCCTTACGAGCTGCTGAGCGGGTGATTACACGCCGCAATGGGGTGGCACCCTTCTTTAACACAATTTTGTGTCCTTCTTACTGTGAAGGGACGTCCACAGCATGCGTCTTAGCCACAGTACTAACTACTCTGGCCACTACTGCATAAAGACATGCATAAGGCAAGGTCAGAAGATCACTAAGAAAAGAAGATTTAGAAGGATCACAGTCACTTGGCTCACCCTCGACTTCACTGGCTGGCGTGGGAGAAGGAAGTCTGACGTCCTCCTGAGTAGTGGGGAGATTCTCCCCTATGGCTTCAGCTGTCTCAGTTGCCTCCACCATGGCCATGACAGAGGGTTCCACATCCTCCATCGCCACGGTGATCTCCTCAGCATTCATAGCAGTAGTAGCTGCCTCTTGAGCTAGTACCCAACAAAGAAGATGTCAGAAAATGAAGATGCCACGGAATGAATAATCTTACAGGCTGCAAAGAAAAGTAATATCACCTTTGGCTGCTTGCTGAGTAGTCTCCCGCTGAGCGGTGAACTATTCATATGATGGCATGATAGGCAAGGGAGTCTCAGTTACATCAGTCGATGACTACTTCAGTGAAGCTCTCCGAGCTTTCTTCGCCCGTCCCAAGACAACCTTCAGCAAAGAAGCCACTCTCTTCCTGCCAGGAGGTAGCGGAGTAGTGGTTGGCACTGGTGCAAGGGTGTCAAAATATTCGGGCTTTTGGGCCTGGGAAATGATCTTCCTATAAAGTCCCTGCTGCTTTATGTCTGGTCGATCTACCAAAGGAGACGCATGCCGTTATAAAAAGATTTAAAGAAAGCGACATGCCGGCTGGAGAAAATTTTACCGGTCGGGCCATTATAAAAAGATGAGAGGGGCCAGTATTGATAAGCCACATCCTTGCTTCGAGATGCAGCCTCCTAAGCAGGCCAGCAGATATCACCGATTTTCTTGCACTTTTCGGCTAGATCAGCCAAGTCTACATGGCCGTGGGAAGCAAGACAATGATACAAGCCGAGGTGATCAAGACCCCAACAGTCAGCATAATGAAAAGATACAAACAAAGGCTTGTCCAGAATACTTGTTATAGAATTGTCAAGGGCCAGTCCATGGACATTCATCAAAACAAATAGCCAAGACGTATGCTGATAATACGTCGGGGTTCTATCTTCCCTCCTAATGAACGCCCAGTATGGGCAGAAGAGGTCGACCTCACTTTTTCATGAAACTGCTTTGGGAAGCGGCTCCTCGATTGGAAAAGGATATTGTTGAAGCTCCAAGCGGGCATCACCAATTTGGCATAGATGTTCTAGATTCTTCATGAAAACATCTTCATCTATGTCAACAAGCATAGGCATCAACTGATTAGTTGCATCCTCTTTCACAGCTTTCCTGCGTACTATGTATGCATCTGCCTCCTTCGGGTGCTGAGAAAATAGTCTCTTCAGATGGGCTTCATCAATATAAAAAATTGGCCCAGGCTGCTGACTTAGAAAGGTACGCTCGGCTACATCCCAGCATGTCGTCCTGGCGTTGTGATAAAAGTCGGTTCGGGCATTCCACCATTTTATATATTCTGGAGTGGCCCGGGGAACACGGTTCGGCACCGATATTCTGAAAGTATTGGCATCCCGATGGTGGAAGTAATCCCACCAGGTGTGACCCTCACTTGCAACGACCTAGCCATGCTTTGACCTGCTGTCCAATGGAAATTGGGCAGCTGAAGGTGGAATGTGTTGATCATAGCTGAAATTTCGACCGAATCTGAATGGGTAATGGGGTTCTAGATGAACCACGCCCCCCCTTTCTGAACACTAAAACACTGGGGCGCATTGACAAAGCCCAATCAATGTGCTTAGTCTCTAAGATTGGCCGGGTCACTGTTGCTCCCGAAATGAAGTGTGTAAAAGTCTCCACTGCCTCAATTTTGCACTAACGCTGACGGTTCACTAGCGGAGCAGAATGTGCTGCCAAATTTCAGAAATGAATGGTTCCTGCTGAATCCACTAGAACCCTTGTTAACCGGCCTCTGATAGAGTAAAGCTGCTGTGACACTGGGCCAGGCTCGACACTTGCAAATACCAGCATTCTGGGGTACAATGTAGTTATCTGCAAAGTCTTGGGAGCAAGTTCCGGGAACAAATTACATACCCAGGCATTGAAAAAATGGAACGGGCCCACTGTTCTGAAAGATCGAGGGATCCGATGCATATATATATCTCCCAGAGATTTGTAAACAAGGCAAAGCGCAGCCGAACATAAAGCAAGCCACATGCCCCAAGCCATCTGACATGCCGGGTATATTGCCTCCGGCTTGATAACTGTTTCATCTCCCTGGGGGAGAGCAAAAGTGCACAGCCAAAATGTAAGGTATGCGGCATAGTGAGTAAGGGGATCCACTCCAGCAGGATTCGGCCCTCCTCGGCTGACTCACCGAATGGAAGCATGTAGCTCTGATTTGAACTTGGGAGGCTTGCTTGGCTTACCCGCAACAGGAGCCACAGGAGGGAACTCATTATATTTCAAAGGGCCGCCGAAGAAATATTGGATCCACTGTCCTGCTCAGACTTTCAGCCTACTGCTCTTCTCCCGGGTATGATATCCCTTAGATGATCCCCTATGATGTGCCAAGCAGACGGAGCGATATGCTTTCATCAGGTACCATTATGAAAAGCTGAAGAAATACTGGCCCTCTCCGTCAGTTTCATCTTTGATGAAGTCATACAAGCAGACCTCTTCATAAGATTCTCCGTCAATCGGTAGACCTGAAAGCTGTGACAAACTCCAAAGTTCCAAAGAAGTTTCACCCTCTGCTGTGTAGAAAGTATTAAACAGTGGGTAAAAGACTTCAAGCATGTCGCAGCACAAGCCCTTGGAAATGGGGTACCGAAAGCGGGATGCATATACACTATGATATACCCCGGCCCTGGTTAGTAAGGGAGCATATTCCTTCAGCACATACTTTGTAAATTCTACCGCTCCCACGCGGAACAGATGAGCATCTGTCACTTTGGTGTCCGCAAACAAGCCGACAGCCAACTGCAACTTGAACTGGATAGCCAAGCAGTTTAGAACAAATGGCTCATCTCTGTAGCCCCACTTGATGGGTGCCAAAAACAATCCGTAGCTGGGCTTCTCTCTATTGACCCGACCTGCAATAATATCACACCTGGCTGGTGTGAATTCAGGAGCTCGTGTCAGCATCTTCTGCTCCATCTCCAACTCAGTCACTCCCAAAGCAGCATTCCATTTGCGTCGCTCTCCCGGAAGATAGATGGTTTCTCCGCGATATACGGAACCTTTTAGGCTGTCTCTATCCATCAGCATGGCTTGTTCCACCATCCGAGCGAGCATAACATCTCTCTTCCCAGCTACATTGAAGGTGCAGATGAACGACACTAGATGACGATCCTTCGGAAAATCTGGACGATAGTCATCAACGCGATTGAAGTTTAACCCATCCTCAGTGGGTAGGACGCGGGATGCAGACACTGTGTCCGTCTTTGAGTCAGAGGATTCATCAACTATGGCGATCCTCCCAAGGCCTTGGTCTAGCTGCCCGACATTCAGCCAAGTCACAATAGGGCCAAGTACCCTACCCTGAGAAGAGGCACCAGCATCAACAGTCCTAGAAGCAGCACGGCTAGAAGTGGTGGCCATTTCAGCAACTGCAGATAAAAATCAAAGAAAATGAGACAGTATTAAGGCAGCAATAGAGGAGGAAATCCTAAGAAAATTTTGACAGCACCTCCCCTTATCTAGGGAATGCCCAAGAGTCAGATAGGATGAACATCCACGAAGAGGGGATGACTCCTTAATAAAGGGGGACATAGTCCCAAATGAGAAGCAAAGAAAGAGCCTCACAGGGTAGGAGAAGGAGCGTGGAGGAAGAAACTCTCCGGGAGAAAACCCACGTCGAGCGTCGCCGTGAAGGATGAAGAGAGAGAAAGCTCAGGGAAAAATGAGCTTCCCTCAGCCTTCTCGGCGCTAAATAGGGTAAAACCCTAATGTGCACTGAGGCCAGTGCCATGCCGAGAGCGGAATCGCCAAAGGGCGCGCCGAGACCACCCTCGTGCTGAGACGGAGGCCAAGCCTGGGCGCGCCAAGATGAATGCTACGCCGACTGCACACCGCGCCGATATGGAATGTGCCGAGATTGCTGATCGCACCGATTTGCTCGCGCTGGGATGCTACAACCAGAAAAATCAAATGCCAATGCAGGTCATTTAAGACCCAACAACCTAGCATTAGCCCAAAGATGCTTACAAAGTGCTGGAATTATACAAACAAAATGAAGATTTCAAGCTATAAATAGACACAACGGGCAAGAGCAAGCCTAAAGAAAGAACAAAGTACATTACAATATGCACCCGCAGGCCCCATGCCGCTCATTCTTCGCTTACGCCACCTGCCGGTGGGGGGCATTTGTTGACACCTAAAATATACAAAGATAAAAGAAGAAGTCAAAGCAAGCACAACGCTTTGAAGATCAATCAAGGGTGCAGCTCATGTGTCATCCCTAGAAGTTCTAAGAACCAGAATAGAAGAAGATCCACTACCCCTGACACTCTGTCCGGCTAAAGCCATTTCTGGCCAAGCTGCTGCCTAGCACGGCTATCATTCATATAGTCAGGCTGATTAAGACTACGTCAAGCCCCGGGCAATCATCTGTCTGCTGAAGAGGATCCTCAAAATATTCTGGTGCTCGTAAAATAGGATTCACATAGCATCACACATGTTTGTGGATGTAAGATGTTAAGCAAGCTACAAGAAGAACAAATGATCATTTTTAAGAAGCCCATATGGCCAACGAAGAAGGCCCATTCTTTCAAATCCCTTCTATCGGCGCCGATGCACTAAGTAACTGGGCCCAAGCCCAATACAACAGGAGTGCGCCGAGATGCTGCCCCCGAGCGCGCCGATGCCACACCGCCCCGACCCTCTATATAAACCCCATGTCTTCGACATAGATCGGGGGTGACAAACAGGGAAGAGTATTGGGATCGAGCATCCGAATACAGAGAAGAGGATTCAGAGCCAAAAAAAAAGAGACTGAGAGAGAGAGCAGCAGAAGCCCGGAGAAGGAGACTCAAGGTGGGGTTCATCTACCAAGCGCCCTCAGGGGCTATATTCTCCCCTTCCCCATCTTTTGTTTCGAGCTGTATTCTATAGTCTACTTCTTAGCGTTGTTCCTTCATCGATGTTAAGCGCCAGTACAGTCCGGTAGATTTTTAAGAAGCTTCAGTCTGTATGTATATTCCTATAGTCCGATTCTCCTCTATGCTAAACGTGTGCGTCCTTTTGGATGAAATAAAAGTATGAGATTCTGGAGTTTTCTCTCTCTCTCTCTCTGTCTCCCTGAGAACTATCGTGTTTGATGGCTGTTATGTGCAGAGTTTATTCTGTTTTATTCTATTGGGTATGCATACCCCCCCTTATACTACGTGAGTCTACTTCTGTAGCATCGTAGTTGTTTTCCAACCTCATGATCGTGGTGAGAGCCTAAGACAATTTATCTCATGGCCTCTCATTTGTGAAATAGTGAGGAATACAATCGAATCAGGGTTCATACGATTCAATAAATAATCGGCCTCTAATGGTGCTCTAGTGTGAAGGTACTCCCCTCCTCAGGATGTTCTATTCCAGAATCAATTTTAGGGCTCCCTGGCCTCTCAAAACCCTCAGATAAAGCCTCTCAAAATCGTCAGATAAAGCCTCTGAAGACCCCCAAAATTCATAACCTTACAAAGCCCTAAAAATCCCTAAAAAAATCCCTCCTATCGGCGCCAGAAGGCCTCCCGGCGCGGCCCTCTCTCGGCGCAGGTTCTGCGCCGAGTGATGCGCGCGCCGAGGACCGGTCTACGCCGAGTCACCTAGGCACGCCGACCACCTATTCTTCAAACCCCCCCCGGCCAATGCCTCCTTGTGCTCACTATCGCGCCGAAGCCGACCGCGCTGAGACTCCATTGCGCCGATGCCCTCCTATTCCCTGTGATAGTGGATGAACCCCGGAGCCCTGAGCCTTATTATCCTTAGTGTAGAACTCTTACCGTCCCGGGGAGGAGTAATAGTCCTTCACTCAAGCCCATGGGAGCTAAATTAATGGGGTTAACCCCCTACATTCTACCGAGCATGATGTTTATCTTGCAACCCTACCGGCCTATGGAGTTTTGCCATTACATGTTCTTCTATGGCCTCTTAAAGGGGATATCAATAAATGCCACGATGAGTGGACATTGTACCGTCGAATTATGATCCTCTTGGATCTCGAGATACGTCCATCTTTCTTTTGGCTTCCATCTCGGCACTCTGTAGATGGATGTCCTATACTCCCCCTTTTGGCATAGTCCAAAATAAGGGGAGTTGCTGCCAAAATGAACTCTGATCCTCGGTATGCTACATCAGCTTCAAACCCCTTGGGATCCAAAGAGCCCTACCTCTGCATGGTCTCTAGTGACTTCCTCTAGGGAATAAAGACATCAAACACCTCTAAGGACGAATACAGTCTCGGATTAGTCCGTCTCAGTTTAGTCCTACTTCATGTTATTCAGGCACTGGCATGTCCCGATCATTTATGGGTTCCATCTCGCCTTTGCGTGGATGGTATCCTATTTCCACTTGGTATGATCCAAGATAAAGGGGATGTGCTGTCGGATTCATTCTGTGAATCATGTAGATAAGATTAAGGGATGGACATGCAATGCCGCAATGTTCTAATAAATCTTGTCACCTTGCTGATGCTTGCCTGGTTTTATAAAGAACAAACGTATCTATCTCATGCTGCATTCTCAATATGATCAAATAAGCCTAAAGTCATCTCCTCCTGTACTCCCGGTATATCAAATAATGCTTGGTTGAAGGTCGGGCTATGCCCAATTGGAAGCCATCATTATGCGTGAGAGTGGTTTTCGAACCTAAGTTCTCCGTCCCTGTGCCGAGAATCAGGCAGATAAACCATAATAAAACTATCAATCGCACGATCATGCGCATGCATCTCATACCCTGCAAATAAAGTGAGCATAGCAGTCTTATCTCGTTTTGCCCCCGGGGCCCCTCTTACTTTGGCGATTAATCAAGGGTTATCCTTCTTTAGAATGGCATAATTAACGTCATAGCCTTTATGGTATGACGGACTTTTGGTTCCGACTCGAGCCTCACAATCGACTGACCAAGTCAGATCGAGGGCATAATAAATTGTCACTCCGGTGACTGACACGCCTAATAAACTAACTAATAAATAAAATAATTAAAATAAAGTAACAAAATAAATATATAAAATAAATCAATAAATCGTTCCACAATTTGATCGTGCACTTGAATGAATTTCATAAGTACCTCATTAAATTCTACAACATACAAGTAGAATATCATATTACTTGGATACACTCTTCAGTGATCAGATTGTCAAAGTGAAACACACAACATGAAAACCCTTGTGAAATTTAGCAACCACATACTTGAATGAATACACAACCAAATACTGTCACCATTGAAACTAGTGATACACAATAAGAATGAAAAAGACACCTAAAAGTATTAGAAATGGCAGTAGTACAAGTAACAACATAAGTCCAATAATGATGGAGGACGTGGAGGATAAATCCATAGAATTGTTGACTGTTGGTCTAGCATTAGCAGTTGGTGCTAGCGGCAGACTTGCGATTTGTGGTCGAAGGACTGTCAAACAATTATTAGAGGGCCCTCGAAAATATGCATAATATGAATGTTGGGCCTCCTCCATAGACTGAAAACCCTTGTACCGAGCCCCCGGATACCCGTGTACTTGAGCATAACATTCCTACCATGTGCGGTATATGCCCAGTTGACGTCCAACCCAAACAACATTGCAACAATACTTTCCCATCCCACCAGACTTTAGTGACCTGCATTTGCGATTTAGAGAGCGACGAGATTCATGTTTAATGACATACAATATGCTAAGTTGCAAACATGCTAGTGAAATTACAAACTTGAGAAGTTACAAACTATTGGACAACATACATCCAAACACAAGACAATCTCATAAATAAAAATACATGAACAGAGACATACTCCGACACGGGAGCTCCATAAACAGAAGATCAGCAAACAACAACTACCCAATGCCGTCCCCTACATTGTATGAAGGAGAACCCAATCCACTTTATCTTCCTCAGCCAGTAACATGAACAGAGACCTTTCTTTAGGTTCACTGAATAGGTCGAATGCTTTGATGACTGTTCCACGGTTAAGCCCTGGGAGAGCCTTTAAGGCTGCAATGCACCCCTGAACTGTGGGGACTGTTTCAACACTCTCTCCACCTGTCATTCTAGATGCATCACATCTTCCTTCCCTACATAGCATCTTCATCATATCCGCCCACTCACGACTAGTAGAAGAAAAAGCCATCACAGATTCATCCCCAATCCTTTTGGTACGTGAATGTTCGCCAGCCTCAGAAAGCCGCTTCTTCGATTTGGATGTACCTTCAACATTTATTGACTGTGTGGGTGTGGCATTTGATGTATGGGTTGCATTATTTGTAGGGGCCGGCGCTTGGTGAGCAGGTGCACTCGGATCAAGAGAGCCATCACTACTAAAATGAAGCACTTCCATACCGACACCCCCGGTAAGGGCATTTAAGTATTCTTGAATAGAAGTTGGGACTGTGTTGGTACAGACCTACGGACAACACTCCCTTCATAGTCTACCCCCCATGCGATGCTACTTACACACAAATTGATGCGGGACGGGACGTGACTCGACGCCAATTGATATGAAATCTTTAGACTCTAAGCAAACTCGCGATCGTCCCTAGCGAGGGAAGCGTTCGGACGTGCGCGGTTGAGAAACCGACAAAGAGCTTGGGTGGTCAACTCACACTTTTATGTCCGGATCGGGTCACGGGACGGTCTCGCTCTCTCTCGCAGCAGTGATTGATATGATATAACGAGCTAATTTACCTTATCACTCATGCAGCGACATATAGAAATATATACGAAATAAAAAAAAATGCCGAGTGAAGGGAGCAGACATGATACCTCCACGCTACCGGGCGTGGGGAAGACGAGCCCGGTCGAAGCTTGTACTCTCAGTGTAAAAATATTAACAATAATTACAGAAATGATTTTAAAGCCCACTCTACGCAGGGAGGTAAAGGGCTACAATGTGGGGCCCAGGAGTAGCGAACTCGGGTTGACGGGCAGCAATTTGGACGGTTCTCGGGCCGGAGACGGGCTGCTGATCGGCACGGTTCTGTAGGGCCCGCGGACAGCAAGGGGGTCCGGTTGCTGGGACTGCGGTGCCCGGGCATCTCCTTGCTACTACGGCCTACTGGGGCACTGTTGGGGGGTTGCTGATCGATCCTCGGGAGCGGCAGAGACCGAAGGTGTGTTGGTATATTTTTCGAGGAATTAATTCCTGGACTGCTTCTGTTGGCTGGACTCGGATCTGATCTGCGCGCCTTCACAAAAAGAATTCTTGCACCCAGATCCGGTGTCGGATCGACACAAAGTTGATACCGATGGATAGAGGACTCAGAGGGCTACAACATATAATTATTTCATATCCATCAAGTGAATGGATTGAAAATGAAAATGACTGTTCCTTAAAGGTTTCTGCTGGCTTGAAATTATAGACACACAGGACAGACTGAGATCTGCCTGAAAATGAATTTTGACCGACAGGAAAATAATAGATCTAGACTCTAGAAAAATTATGGGTGGAAGGGGGAAAAGTGAGGATCACGTATGAATGTTTTGGGAATTTTTGGAGATGTATAAGGGGGCGGAAAAACTAGAAGAACAGACTCCTATCCTGTAGATCTGATGATTGGCAGACTGTCAAGGGTGGAATGAAAATTACGGGAAAAATACCAAATGACATCTGATTGGCACAAAATTTAAGATGGAGATAGGGGATAACAAGAGGAACAATCACTCAAAATTACAGCTCGATCAGATCTCTTGATTTGGAGATAGATGTTGGGCTTCAACCTTCTATCCTGATGTGGATAGAACTCCGACGCTGTGGCGGTGGTGGTGCGACGGCGGCTCGATGGCGGCGGAGGCGGCGGTGCTGAGCTTCACACTCAGAGAGGGGGTAATGGAGAGGCTTCACACCTCTTAAATTCGGAGCTATCACAGCTCTAAGGGGTTGGGAGAGAGGGAGAGGGCTGCGCCCTTCTTTCTTGAGCAACAAATGGACTTTTCTTCATTAATTGCTACGTAATTCACAAAATACATGGCTTTTATAGAAATGTAAAAAAGACCTAAACAATCCTCAGATCTAGGGTTAGGGATGGACAAATGGGGAAGGGAAAATTCATCTTCCATGTGGTCAAAATAGCCACAATAAAAAAATACAATATGAAGGGTGCGCCCCCCCCCCCTTTAAGGAAGAAAATTTTGATTTTTCATCTTTTATCTCCTTGGTCCAAGTCCTCCCTTGGACCATGGACCAGCCCCACAAGCCCACCTTGGACTTTGAACCAGTCCCACATGGGCCCGAGAGCCAAGTGGACCAATGGGGAAGAGGGTGGGGGACCCTACTGGACCCACTGGACTTTTACAAATAAACCCAAAGACTTCTAAAGACTAACCCGTTGGCTTATAATGCCTTACAATTACAAACCCAATTAGTCAAGGGTATAAATACAAACAAAAGGACACAAATGTAAAATAAAAATGTTAGTGCTCGGTGTTGATTCCCATCAATTCTCTCCGGATGGGAAGAACTCGACCCCGTCGAGTAAGGGGTGCGACTGCTCGTGTGACTCCGGCGGATCGATCATCATACCTGGTAGCGCAAAGTATGCTTCACTCCAAGTAATCGTCACCTGCTCATCCTGTATATATTCGATATGCACATGCTTCTGTGGGAATGACGCTTAGCGGTGGACACTCCGGGGTGGGGTCACTCTCAAAGGAAGGAGACGGCTCAATGACTCACTAGGAATCACCGCTGGGTCCCTTTATGTGACTAGATCCGAGACATAAAATGGTAGAGCCGATCCCAAATTTCGGCAAGTCTACAACGTACGCATTGGATCCGACTTGCCTTGCACTCGAAAGAGACTGACAACGCGAGCGTACAAAAGACCGACTCAACTTGATATATGCATATGCACTCGACAGACAAACTGTATGAAACAAAGACTCACACATGACCCTAAACAAACCTACTGTTAGTTCGACCTATACACATGCAATGGTGGAACAGGACATCCGAATGTGTGCCATGCATACACTAGATGTAATCGATGGTTGACGGAATGGGGGACTCCTAGACATCCTAATCTTTCCCTAGCATGCGGTTGCCAGTTGGATTTGGGAGACTTGGGAGGGCTAGGAGAGCCGAATGCTCCTTCTTCGTCACCACTATATGATGACCGTGGAACGGTTCCCTGGCTGAGTGTAGGTGGACTGGCCCTTGGGGAAGGGGTGTGGTAGTGGACTCTCGAGAAGAAGGGGAGTAGATATGGTGGGTCATAAGGTTCCCTAGGGAAGGGATCGAAGGGATCAAAGAATGTGTGACCCCTCGATATGGGTTCCCACATGTCACGGTCCCATGTCGGAAGTTCTTGAAGGTTTAGATGGTCACCTTCATCCGTTATGGTAAGTGGGACGGTGATCTCATGGAGAAAATATGATTCCTCCCTCGGGAAAAGTGGAATGAATTCAGGCTCGACCGACATGGGGAGGAATAAAAGAACCTCCGTGGTGATATGACCCACGGTGCACACAGAGGTGATGGACCCCAATACTAGATGTGCGAAGCTACGACTCCTGGATTGGTCGAAGCTTGGGGCCAACAAGTGCGTCAACTTCCATTGCCAGTCTAATCCCTGGAGAAGGTCTTCCAAGGTATCTATATGGTGACTAGACCAGAACGTGGTGTGGAAGGAGTTAATGGGCACTACTTGTAGTGCAAGGTCCGTGGATGGGTAGCATGGTGTCTTAGGGACCAAGCCTATATTGAGCCAGCTAAGTAGTGGCTCGGCTATGAGTAGCTTCCCCGTTAGAAGTACGAGTGGCTCGGGCTGAGGTGGCTCCACATAAAGATTGGAAGATGAAGGCTGGGGTGAAGCATCTCCCTCGGATGGAGAGAGGATGACCTCCATGATAGGGAGAGGACTTTGGGACTCCGTAGATAGCACCGGGTTCAGACTACCTACTACTACCTCCTTAGGCTCGGGCAGGAGTCCGTCAATTTGAGTACACATCCTATCCAACAGATCTGAGATGATTTTAAAGAATTCAACAACGGTGGGGGTTGGAGTAGGCGTATCATGGTGGACTCGCTCATGGTCTCTCGGCCTAGTCTTGGGTTTAGGCTCATCGACATGCGGGGCTCTTTGCCTCCGACTATGACAATCCCGGTGGGAGGTGACTGGGTGGGACTGGTTGGAGATGACTGGGTGAGGAAGGTTGGAGGTGGTTGGGTGGGACTAGTTGGAGGGGATCGGGTGGGGAAGGTAGACCCTCCTAAGCTCCCTCTTCATGTCCCACCATGACTCAATGGGCCATTGCCTCCTAACTTCTCTTAAGCGTTCAATGTAGTCCCATTTTTCAGCGGCTTCATGAAGAAGCCGCTTTTTGGAAAAAGTGAATTGCACGGCCTCGGACATGGGGTAATAATCAAAGTATTTGTCCATAGCGGCTTCCCAATGTAGGTAGTCGCTCGGGACCTTGGAGCCATGAAAGTTTGAGGCCTCGGGCCTAATGAAGGAGATGGGGTGGTTTCCAAGCCCATGGGTGTTCTGATGGTCATATCGCCTGGGCGATGGGAAATCCATGGGAAATTGGGGAACTATAGGATGGTCATGATGACACTTGGTGATAAGACACTAGACACGACCTTAAACACTAATGAAAAGTTGGAATGCAGACTCGCCTACAAACCTAGACTCAACCCATATCTGATACGTGGCAGAGGTTTGATCCGAAGATCGTACTCACGCAAGTGTGCTACCTTCCCGATAGGCGTAACCTATCATTATGGGAACACCTTTTGATATACCAAATAGAGGGATGCAAATGCAACACCTAGACTTAGGCACTCTTTTTTTTTCTCTTTGTTAAACAACGACTCCCTAGACTCAACCTTTCGCTTTGATATCAATTTGATGCGGGACGGGACGTGACTCGACGCCAATTGATATGCAATCCTTGGACTCTAAGTAAATTCGTGATCATCCCTAGCGAGGGAAGCGTTCGGACGTGCGCGGTTGAGAAACCAGCAAAGTGCTAGGGTGGTCAACTCACACTTTCATGTCCGGATCGGGTCACGGGACGGTCTCGCTCTCTCTTGCAGCAGTGATTGATATGATATAACGAGCTAATTTACCCTATCACTCATGCAACGGCATATAGAAATATATACGAAATAAGAAAAAATACCGAGTGAAGGGAGCAGACACGATACCTCCACGCTACCGGGAGTGGGGAAGACGACCCCGGCCGAAGCTCGTACTCCCGGTGTACAAATGTTAACAATAATTACAGAAATGATTTTAAGGCCCACTCCACGCAGGGAGATAAAGGGCTACAATGTGGGACCCGGGAGTAGCGAACTCGGGTTGACGGGCAGCAATTTGGACGGTTCTCAGGCCGGAGACGGGCTGCTGATCGGCACGGTTCTACGGGGCCCGCAGATAGCAGGCGGGTCCGGTTGCTGGGACAGCGGTGCCCGGATGTCTCCTTGCTGTTGCGGCCTACTGGGGCGCTGCTGGGGGGTTGCTGATCGATCCTCAGGAGCGGCAGAGACCGTAGGTGTGTCGGCGTAGTTTTTGAAGAATTAATTCTCAGACTGCTTCTGTTGGCTGGACTCGGATCTGATCTGCGCGTCTTCACGAAAAGAATTCTTGCGTCCAAATTCGATGTCGGATCGACGCAAAGTTGGTACCGATGGATAGAGGACTCAGAGGGATACAACATATAATTATTTCAAATACATCAAGTGAATGGATTGAAAATTAAAATGACTGTTCCTCAAAGATTTCTGCTGGCTCGAAATTATAGACACACATGACAGACTGAGATCTGCCTGGAAATGAATTTTGACTGACAGGGAAACAATAGATCTAGACTCCAAAAAAATTATGGGTGGAAGGGGAAAAAGTGAGGATCACGTATGAATGTTTTGGGAATTTTTGGAGATGTATAAGGGGGCAGGAAAAATAGAAGAACATGCTCATATCCTGCAGATCTGCTGATTGGCAGACTGTCAGGTGGAATGCAAATTACGAAAAAAAATACCAAATGACCTCTGTTTGGCACGAAATTTAAGATGGAGATAGGGGATAACAAGAGAAATAAACACTCAAAATTGCAGCTCGATCAGATCTTCTGATTTGGAGATAAATTTCGGGCTTCAACCTTCTATCCTGATGTGGATAAAACTTCGACGCGGTGGCTGTGGTGGTGCGATGGCGACTCGATGGCGGCGGTGGCGGCGGTGCTGAGCTTCACACTCAGAGAGGGGGTAATGGAGAGGCTCCACATCTCTGAAATTTGGAGCTATCACAGCTCCAAGGGGTTGGGAGAGAGAGAGAGGGCTGCGCCCTTCTTTCTTGAGCAACAAATGGACTTTTCATGATGGTTTAGCATTTCATTATGGTCGAGGCAATAGTATCTTAGCAGAGACAAGGGCTCTTCATGATGGTTTAGCTATAGCAAAGCAATGTCATATTAAGTTGGCAGCAGTGTATTCGGACTGTGCCCTCCTACTAGAGGCAATTCAGAATGGAATGGCTCCAAGCTGGATGGTCCTTCCCTGGTGGAAAAGGACCTTGGATCTCCTCCAAGAGAATGGGTGTCCGGTCTGGCATGTTTTCAGAGAAGGGAATCAAGTTGCTGATTCCCTCGCCTCGTATGCATGCACCATTATTGAAAACACAATCCTCACTCAAGAAAGGGACCTCCCACGAAGGGCCAAGGGAGCGTTAAGAATTGACAAAGTTGGAATGCCATCCATCCGTCTCCGTTAGCCTCTATTGGGGAATGCCCTGAAGCCAATATACAGAATTCAGAAGCTGCAGTCTCTGAATGTACAGACACTTCCCAATGTACAGACTTTAGGAGCGAAAGGGTGCAATGTATGGACTTCTCAAATGTACAGGCCTCACAAGCTGCAGCGATAGGGCGTGCAATGTACAAACTCTAGAATGTACAGACTCCACATAGCTGAAGCGCTCACAAAGATCAGCAATGTACAGACTTCAGTCAAAAGGGAGCAGTGTATAGACTTCCTTGAATGTACAGACTCCAGATTGTACAGACTTCACGAGTTGTAGAGCTTACAAAGCTCAGCAATATACATACTTCAGTTAAAGGGGAGCAATGTATAGACTTTTCGAATGCACAGGCTTCAGCGAAAGGCAGTGTACAGACTACATAATGTATAGACTTTACGAAGCTGCAGTGCAAGGGGAGCAATGTATAGACTTTTCGAATGCACAGGCTTCAGCGAAAGGCAGTGTACATACTACATAATGTATAGACTTTACGAAGCTGCAGTGCAAGGGCGTGCAACGTACAGACTTCAGTGAAAGGGCGTGCAATGTACAGACTCCACGAAGCAGCTGTGTAAGGGCTGTACAGACTTCACAAATCTCACAATGTACAGACTTCAGACTTCACATACCTCACAAGACTTACAAACTAATACTTAGACTGTATAGACTTCAGCAGTAAAAGGATTGCAGTGTACAAACTTCCTAAAGCCCAGTCACTGAGTGTATAGACTTCAGCAATGGCGGGAGTGCAATGTCTAGACTTCACAGAAAAGGCTGTACAGACTCTACATGGCCAGACACCGTGCGCCAGTCTCTAGAGGATTATTCAGTTTTTTTACACTTGAATTCTCCTTGTATTTTTAGAGGCTTGGCCTCTTATGACTTTGTTCAAGTTTGGAAAATCAATAAAATAAAGCATCAAGTGGTGATTTGGTGGAGTGAGAACATTCCCTTCCTCTGGAATGGGGGTGCACTCTCCCTTCTTCCTGCTTGATGACTTGGGTTTTATAAAAAAAAAACAAATGGACTTTTCTTCATTAATTGCTACGTAATTCACAAAATACATGGCTTTTATAGAAATGTAAAAAAGACCTAAATTACCCACAGATCTAGGGTTAGGGATGGGCAAATGGGGAAGGGAAAATTCATCTCCCATGTGGTCAAAATAGCCACAATAAAAAATATAATATGAAGGGTGCCCCCCCCCCCCTTTAAGGAAGAAAAATTTGATTTTTCTTCTTTTATCTCCTTGGTCCAAGTCCTCCCTTGGACCATGGACCAGCCCCACAAGCCCACCTTGGACTTTGAACCAGCCCCACATAGGCCCTAGAGCCAAGTGGACCAATAGGGGAGAGGGTGGGGGACCCTGCTGGACCCATTGGACTTTTACAAATAAACCCAAAGAATTCTAAAGACTAACCGGTTGGCTGATAATGCCTTACAATTGTAAACCCAATTAACCAAGGGTATAAATAAAAACAAAAGGACATAAATGTAAAATAAAAATATTAATGCTCGGTATTGATTCTCATCACAAATACTCCATTTCTTTTAGGAACATGAAGGGTTTGCCCTTTATGATCCTATATTTAGGACATCTATGAGAACATAAGATAATAATAAAGGAACTGAGATTAATGTATGAAGGTGAGATCCAAAATAGATTTCACAATTGACCACGGAAATGTTTAATTACCTCCAGTAGATCCTCCCATGCTCCATCATATCCCGACACAGGTATGTGGAGATCACGATCCCAACCCCACCCACTTTTTCTCGTCAACTGGTCATACAATCCATAAAGTTTTCGCAAGTTTTTCCATCGATTGTATAGCTGGTGCCTAGTATAATATAAACCTGTGGCTGCATTAAACTTTGGCACGCACTCATTCCATGCTTGAGGCTTGAAGGTCCCACCTGAGATATTATTCTATCAGCAACTCTACTAATTTTTCATCTTGAAAGTCTATCCAATTAGGTGCACGACTCTTTCTTCTACGCCCTCTCGTCGATGAACACCCTTTTTGACATTTGAAATCAAATACAAAGTAAATATGTTGAGAACATGTATCCAATCCCCTTTCGCAAACTTGAATGTGAGGAACATGAAGTTAGAAGCAGCTCATGAAGCAAATGTGCACAGATGTTAGAGTTTACGTATGTGAATCCCCCGGTGGATCGAAGTTTAAGGAAGCACAACAAAAAGAGTACTAATGATTGCTCTCCGACTAAAAACTGCTCATCTTGGGAAAAAATATCATGGAAGATTACCTCCACTGAAGCATCTTCTAGATATATATATATACATGGCATGATCAAGAAACCTCCACACTAGTCCTCTATTTTTTTTTGGTTAAACGTATGTTTATTGGCAATCCCTCTCTTCCTTGAGAAAGGGGGATTTAAAGTTGCCAAGGAGTCTCTAAGCTAGTTTCATGATAGCCAACCTATTTTGGAGTTCAAGATCTCTAATGCTCACACTACTATGTACTTGTGCTTATTGATCTTCTTCCAACTGTATGGGTGGACCTTTACCTTGATTAAGATGTTGTCCCACTAGAAGCTGCATTGGGTTTTATTAAGCTTCATCAAGATGGACCTTTACCATAATTAAAACTAGATTTGTCTTTCTTAATCTGATACCCTAAACTACTCCAGATCGTCTGGAAAAACTTTGGAATTTCTATTCTTCTACTTGGTCAAAGATAAAAATGGCTGTCTACATGTCATGAGTACACAATCACCTTCTAATCAACTACACAATCTCTCCGACTAAAAACTGCTCATCTTATAAAAAAATATCATGGAAAATTAGATCCAATGAAGCATCTTCCAGATATATATATACAGGCATTTGAAAAAGGGTACAAATCCATGGAATATAAAAGGCGAAAGGGGTATCAATTATACATATTGCACAGCATGGATCAAGTATGTAATAATGTTAACTAAAATAAAAAATGTACCTGCTGCGGACATATTTGGGCGCCTACGCTTCCTCCCCCTTCAGTATTGTGAATGTCAGGAAAAACAATACAGAGTAAGTCAGGCTTGGGATCCAAGCATTCTATTTTTTTTTTAAAAATGCTACTAGCAGGAAAAACTGATGAAAGCAATATACATAGCAAATGCACAGAATGGAAAGGGGCGAACCCGGTGATGACAGGAGAATTAGAGGAGGAGGAGAAAATGGTTGTAGTTGTTGCTGTTGTCCAGTCGACGTAGGGATAAGCAAAGAAGGAAGCAGAGTGCCCAACTTATAGATGAGATGAAGTCCCCCAGTAGTGAATTGAATATTAAAGCCTGTGCAGGTAAAAGACAAGACACTACTACATGCTACATGGAAGGGACTTGTGACTCTCGGAGGCAGGGAAATGGCCTTTTTTTGAGTATCCACGTCTCTGCGTGGTAGGTGAGGAATCAATACTCACTCCCGATGCCAGACAGTGAGAAGACCATACAGATGCAAGGAACCCAAGCCTGCTGCAGTCAAACACAGAACAGTAGGGAGGTAGAAAGAAACCCTATCCCTGACAACCGGACAGTCCCAACCCAGGATGAGCCAAGCAAAAGTCACACAATAGAATGACCAGAGAGGAACCTTATCGGGGATCGTTTGGCTATGGGATGTGCCGCCTTACTGCGAGCACGTCTAGGTCTCCGATGGAGTCGTCCTGTGGTAAAGGAAAGCAAGGATAAAACAATACCCTCAACACAATAGAATGACCAGAGAGGAACCTTATCGACGATCATTTGCCCATGGGAAGCTCTGCCGCCTTGCTCCAACCACGCAGAACTCCGCCACCTCCCAGTGCCGCTGGCTGGGAAGAATGGAAACCAGAGAAAAGAAGGCTCGGGGGTGAAAAGGGTAAGTCCCGTGGCGGAGAGAAGAAGGCAGGCCTTAACCGGGGTCAACGCCGGCTGTCGAGAAAGCGATCAACCACGGATCCGTCGCCCCTCTCGCCGCCTCCCGGTACCGCTGGCGAGGACGAATGGAAACCAGAGAAAAGAAGGCTCGGGGTTGAAGAGGGTAAGTCCTGTGGCGGAGAGGAGAAGAAGACCTCGATTTACTAGGGTCGGTGTCGGCGGTCGCCCTAGATGCAAGAATCCGTTGACCCTCTCGCCGCCTCCCCGGTGCGGCACGCATGCAGAGCGGTGAAAACCAGTCGGGGGGTGAAAAGGGAAAGTAGCGTGGCGGAGCTAAGGCCGATGCTACCTAACCAAAGTTGGGCAGCTTAGTCGAGGGTGACCCATGGAGTGAGTTGCTCGGCCGATTAGGGTGAAAACCCCACCTGACGGCGAGTGGCCGATCCGGGCTCCCAAACCAGCGCAAGTCACTCTGCTCGGGTTATCTCACCCTACTCACCTTTAAGCGGTTGTCAAAGTGGCCCCTAGGGATTGCCGTCCCGGCCGGATCGGTCGTCCTAGTCACAGTCTGGGACGAGACGTTACGGGTTGGGACCGTTGCGTACCGAGACACAGAAAATATATTATATATATTTATTATAATATAATGTAACTCAAATGCTCTCCTACCTCAGTTGGCTAAGTGATATGCACTTTAAACTGTTGTCCACGGTTTTAATCCCGCCCTCTGTCATGTTTTGAAATATTTTTTTAAAATAAATATATAGAAAAATGAATAAAAATAATGTTTATAGCACGTTTCGAACTGGAGATCCCTCGACCAATCGACTTACAAAATGAAATCGACATAAAAAAATTAAAATAATAAATATAGCGTCCAGTTGCGTCTCACAGACCGGTCGTCCCGGTCTGTACTGGACGGGACGGGCGGTTCGTCCCGTCCCGTCTCGGTTTGTCAAACCTTGGATACATCCGACTCTTTTTTCTAGAGAGTCTTAAAATATTTCAACAATATAATTAATTTTTTTGACATCTAGAGTAAAATAAAAGGGACTAATGTAAAAAAATAATACTTAATGTAACACCTTTGTTAATTACATGTAACATTCTTACAGTATTTTTTTATTTTTTTATTATTTTTTTAGATTGGATGTCAAGTTAATTTGACGTGAGTCTATTGTTAGTCATCCCCTCTCCAAGAAACACACACACACACACACAAAATCTCATATGAACGGTGCAAATCTTCGTAAACACTATAAATATGAGTTTGCATTATTTATATAATTTTATTTTTTACTTGACTTTTACATCACGTCAAATGATGACCTGATCATCCTATTTACGAGTCACGTCAAGAAACATTTAAAAAAATTGATGCTACACCCCTATACAATTAGCATGCGTGTTGCAACGAGCGTTACTCTCTGCAAAAATAACTTTCTCTGTAAAAATAACTTTATTACATGAACAAATTAAAAATGGCACTCTTATAGATACCTATCACAATCCCACTACATGAAAATATAGGCAGCAATGTCTCCGTCTTTTTGCATCATAACATATTGTCGGGTAGATATAATTAATTTGAGTTAATATTTAAAAATATTTACTTTAACTTATAATTTGTTAAATAGTTTATTAATTTTTTTAAATATTTAATAATTTTATTTAATTCTTAAAAAATCTTAAAAATTTTCAAAGTGTTACCGACTCCCCCAAAATATACGTACTAACTTTAATTAAACAAAGGGATATATGTACTAACAAAATTTGTTTAATAAAAACATTTGTTGCAGCGACTTGCTATCTACAGTGCAATAACTTTTTTTTAAACTTTTTTAAGAGTGGGTCTCAAATGACGTTATTTTACGGTAAGACCCAAGTCTCTATTTACTGTGTTACGATGATTAAAAGAAAGAGTTTATGAATAGAGTAATATTTTATACATCAAATTCGGCGTGCAAAGTCATGTCAAATGTAACGTTTGATCTCATTGACAATAAAAAAGATGAAAAGACCTTTTCTACGTAGAAAATGATGCGTGCGTTAGACCCGTATGGTGTGTATTTTTGAATATTAAATACGGAACACATTCAGCGAAAAAATACAAAGATAAAATATTTTGTGAAAGAGTAAAATATTTTTGTATATGAATGAAATATTTTGTTATAGGAATGAAATATTTTATCTGACTTCAGAAATAAACCAATGAAATATTATATACAAATGAAACATTTTGTTACGTAAACGTAACATTTGTTATAAGGATAAAATACTATATAAATGAAATATTTTATTACGTGAATGTAACCTTTGTTATAAGGATAAAACACTATAGAAATGAAATATTTTTTTATAAGAATGAAACTTAACAAAATATTTTAATTCTATACCAAATGTTTCTTTTGTCTAACAAAATATTTCACTTTTTATAAAATATTTTATTCTTATGTTTTCTCACTTAACACGTTCCGTATTTAATGCTCGAAAATACATGTCATACGAATCTGACGCGAGCGTCTTTTTATGCACAAAAGGAGTCTTTTCATTTTTTTTGACCAATAAGATCAAACATTATATTTTAACATGACTTTATACACCGAATTCGATGCACAAATCATTACTCTTATGAACATTATTTTTAAATATTCAGACATCTTAATGTTGATAGGGTGTTTGGTTGTAATTTTTTACCTCTTTTTTCTCTCAAAATAAAAATTAAGAATGGACAACCTACTTAACCACGTTTGGTAAGTCTCTCCAATTTTTTAGAATGAACTTTTATCCCATTATAACTTCCCCAAAAATAAAAATAAGTCTTTCCATATTTTTTTTAAGAGAGCCACAACATCTCTCTCTCCTGAGCCCTTTCTCCCGACGCAACCTCGGCACCAGCAGCATCCTCCCTTCCCCGCTACCTTCTCCCGCTCCGGTGTCACCGGCCTCCTCCCACCGGTCTTCCCCCGTCTCTCGCCCAGCGAAGATTGCTGCTAGGTCGGTTGTTGCCTCGCTTGTACTCATCGGAGCTGTCTGGTGCCTTGTGCTTGTGTGGATCCGCTGGCAGAGGAGGTCCCAGCTCGCTGCCATCACCACGGATGGGGAGCTCATGGGGACCATCGAGTCGTCGCTCCCGACATAGGGCCTCTACATCTTCACCAAGAGCGAGCTGCGGCAGGCGACCGATGGTTTCCACGCCAAGCACTTGCTGGGTGAGGGCGGCGCTGGGAAGGTCTACCTGGGAAAGCTCCCCAGCGGGCAGCGCGTGGCCATCAAGCGGGTGCAAAAGAAGAAGAAGAAGGTGGGTGAGTTCTACGGGGAGGTAGAGGTGCTGGCCAAGCTCCGCCACATGAACCTAAAGACGCTGGTGGGCTATTGCCTCCAGTCTCGAGAGCACGCCCTGGTGTACGAGTACATGCCCGAGGGCAAGCTCTCTAGCGCTCTCCACCACGAGGACCTCACTTGGCGCCAGCGCATGCGCATCGCCGCCGACGTCGTCGAGGGCCTGGCCTACCTGCATGACATGCCCGACGACGTCGTGGTTCATCGCGACGTGAAGCCCACCAACGTGTTGCAGGGGGGACAACCTCCGGGCAAAGCTCTCGGACTTCAGGGTGTCCAAGGTGGTGCCGTCGGAGATCAGTCACATCTCCACGAAGGTGAATGGCACTTGCGGCTACGTCGACCCCGAGTACTTCTCGGCGGGGCACGTCTGCGGACCCTAGGGTAGGTGTCGCCCTCGCCGGTGTTGTTGCCCGGCATGCTCGGCATAAAATGGCCGTGGTCACCGATGTTAGACATGCTGCCTCTCCTGCAAACTTTAGGTGGGGAGAGCGCTGGGTTCGGAGTTGTGGGGTGTCCTTGGAGGAGGACGTCTGCGATGGGGGAAAGAAGAGGAAGAGAAAGAGGGAGTGAGGAGGAGAAGAAGAAGAAGAAGAGGAGGAGGAGGAGGAAGGGAAAGATGAAGAAGAAGAAGAGAGGGAGAAGGATGTGCGAGGAAGGGAGAAGGATGGACAGATACGTATTTCTGGATAAACGGGTTCACATAAAATTTAAAAATTATGATATTTTTATTGAACAGATAATTATCTATTTTTATCAATTTTAAAAATTAAATTAAAAATTAATATAACATAATCTTTTAGATAAAAATATATGTATTTTAAAAAATACTCCCAAACATTCTATTAGACTGTTAGATTATTGGCATGCACGGTAACTAGACCGACTTTTAGGAACCACGGCTATAAAAAAGAACTCGTAAAAGTGCTGCAGCAGCAGCAGCGCAGATAGCAGTGAGGCAGGTGCGGCAAATGTTTCGCTTTACTTATATTTGTCACATGGTTCAAATAAAAGGAAGCTGGCGCTCTCTGCCCTTCGGTCTTCTTTCCCAAATGTCAGGCGTGATGTCATAATGCGCGGCGGTTGGTTCAATCCAAACCGTGTCGCCATTACATATGTAACGTCATGCGTGAGCTGCATTGGGAGCTTCATGTCAAATGAACTTAAATTATAACACCCAGTCCCTCGCATGGGACATCTTGTTGATGTGACATCTGAGCCATCAATTTTGAAAACTGAGTAAATCCATCCACATAAGCACACGAGTTAACCGATGTTCTGTCAACTTCTTTTTGGTAAAGAGCAATTGCAATGGGAAGAAAAAAAAAGACTCACTTTATTGTGATACATCTGGCTCTTTTTTCTGGAGAATCTTAAAATATTTCAACAATAAAATTAATTTCTTTTTGACATCCAGAGTAAAATAAAAGAAACTTATGTAGAAAATTAATACTTAATATAACACCTTTGTTAATTACACGTGACAGTGTTATACTATTTTTTTACTATTTTTTTAGATTGAATACCATGTCAAGTTAATTTGACGTGAGTCATAAGTTAGTCATCCCCTCTCCAAGAAACACGCACACGTAGAAAAACAAAAACTCTCATATGAACGGTGCAAATCTTTATAAATAGTATAAATATGAGTTTATATTATTCATATATTTTTATTTTTTACTTGACTGTGTCACGTCAAACGATGATATAATCATCCCATTAAGATAACTTAACGAGTCAGGTCAAAAAAAAAAATTCAAAAAAATTGATGCTACACCCCTGTATAATTAGCATGCGTGTTGCAACGAGCGTTACTCTATGAAAAAATAACTTTATTACATGAACAATTTAAAAAATGTCACTCTTATATATAGATACATATCACAATCCCACTACATGGAAATATAGGCAGCAATGTCTCTGTCTTTATGCATCGTAACATATTGTCAGGTAGATATAATTAACTTGAGTTAACATTAAAAAATATTTTTAAAATCTTGATTTATTAGTGAAAAAAATAATCTCATTGTCCGTACTTAAACCCGAGAATAATCTTGGTGCACGAACATAAGTGTAAAAATTAATGCTCCTCCATTTTATTTAGCAAGAATGTAAGGGTGATATATTTGCAAGTATTTATGTAATAGTATTATTTTTCAAAAAGTCCTATTATAAACTTCTTCTATTATAATTAGTGGTCAAACTTTTTTTGGTAGATACTTTTTTAATAAATAAAGAGGGAATAATTAAATTCGAGCCGGAGACCTCTCCAAACGGGGGACGGTGGCGAACCAATTGCGCCGTGTAATTATTTCATTAATCACCAAACTTGACGCTGAAGAAGGGGTACAATATATATTATCAATTCTGAGATAAATCTCACACAGCTGAACTTGGAATTAAATGGATTGTGTACGTCCATAAGTTGGAATAATCTCATAGCTAGAAAAGCTGCTGCAGGGGTCCTCATTTCTCAATTGGCCAGTACTGCAAGCAGATATCATGAAAAATAAAGTAATTACACCAGCAAGGATCCAGAACTGCATGCAACAAGATCCAAGGCCTGCAGGATTCTTGATGAAACCTTCCTCTCGCGCATACAGGAAGCTTAATCAATGACCCGTCATCACAACCTCAGGAGGAAGATGCTGAGCTCCGGGATGCCGCCGCCGGCGCCGGCCTTCCCTCCGTCCGGGTTCATCATGTAGAACGCCTCCGAGTCCCTGCTCCCCACCACCCGCTCGAACCTCGCCCTCATGTACATCACCTCCACCGACCACCCAACGTCGTCGGCGCCCACGCACCCGCCGACGCCCCCTTGAGGACAGCACCCAGGACCCGCCCCCTTCTTCCCCTTCTCCAAGAAAGGCGACGACGGCGGCAACGGCGGCGGCGGGAACCCCTCCGCAGCCGGCGCCGCCAGTGGCAGCACCCCAGCGCCTGCGGAGACAGTCCGGATGGCCCGGAGCACGTGCGTGTCCGCCTCGCCGCACGGGTGCGACACGGCGTACCCGCTCCGCCGTCCGTTGCAGAACATGGTCCACACGGGCTCCTCCCACAGCGCCGCCGGCGGCGGCGCTGCAGTCGCCGACGCCGGCGACTGGTGGTGCTTCTTCTTCCTGCCCCTGTGGGCCTCCAGCGGTTGGCGCTCGCACTCCAGCAGGACGCGGACCGTACCCGAGGCCATCTCCTTCACCAGCTGGCCAGTGGCCACAGCCAGCTCCAGCAGGAGCAGCGGCTCCGACGAGGGGCTGTCCTGGACCGCGAAGGTGACCCGCCCGCGCCGCTGACCGAACAGCGTGCCGGTAACCCGCTTCCGGCCCAGGCTCATGGACTTGGACCGCAGGGAGGGCAGGGTCAGGTGTTGGCACGTCGGCAGCAGCACCTGCAGCGGCGGGAAGATGGTACGAAACACGGTGGACATGCTCAGGGACCTCCCGGCGCTCGGCCGGTGCACGATGGGCAGGTGGAGATCCTGGAAGGCCGCGGGGCTCCGCTGGACCAGCGGGTCTGGATTCTCGTCGACACCGTGGAAGTAGTCGTCGTCGGAGAAGGAGACGGCGTTGTTGTCGAGCGCAAGCAGGCCCCCGGGCCTGCTGGTGTTGGCCTTCGGTGTCGCAGCCTTCTTTGTAGACCAGGCACTGCCATGGTTACTGCTGCCGTTGGTGCTACGATGCGACCGGTGGTGGTGGTGGTGGTGCTGCTGCTGTTGGTGGAGTGAGAAAGACATGGGGATGATCAGTAGAGAAGGTGGACTGACGGAGGTGGAGGGAGAACACACACACACACACACACTCTCTCTCTCTCTCTATATATATATATGGAATACTAAGCCTTGCACAGAAGCACTACTACGGTTAATATGGAAGTAGCAAGGGGGGGTTGGGGAGGGAGGAGACCGGTGGGCGGGGAACACAGAGATGAAGGTGGGGAATATATTGTGTGTGTGTGTGTGGGAGGAGGAGGGGTGGGGCGGGGGTTGCAAAAGAGAGGTGAAGGGGAATGATGGTGCTGGGAAAGAAGGGGCTCTTGTTATCATGCAGTGTCGGAGGATCCCGAGGGGAGGTAAGGCTTGCTTCCCCATGGGACATGGGATTTTAATAATTATACAAGTTTTTTTTTTATGCATGGGGTTTCCTCTTTAATTAAATGGGTCCCTGATAGTTAATTACGTGGATATCATAATAACTTGAAGTTCAGGGTTCTGAAAAGATTTTAGCTTATGCGGAGGATTCACCGAGCCTACACAACCTGCCTCAATCTTGATGAAAATATATCCATGAATCAGTTATCTAGTTAGTTCATATTCTCTCCCTCCTAAGGGAGAGGTTCAACGTTAAAACTTGACCCTTAATATCCAGGCATCTCAGTGGGAGGTAGGGGTGATGGAGACATTTTTCTGGAGCACCAGTATATTCTCCCATTCACCGTGCCACTCCTGCGACCAAAAAAAAGAATAAAAATATATCGACTTAAACATATTGAGTGACGTTGTAATGACTCTCTCTCTCTCTTAAGATACTCGCTCCATCATCACCTTCTATTAAATGCTCGTAGGACATCATGGGAAAAGATACCATGTAATAAATAAATACAAGTGGGCGGTTGATCCAAGGGAGTAACTTAAGGGGGAGTAGGGAATAGCATTTCCCCTGCACGCTTCATGCGACGTGTATATATGCCCACTAATAAATTAAAGAGATCGAAAAACTCAAAATCGTAATGACTAAAAGAACAGATAATTATCTAAACTTGATTAATTTGCTGATTAATTAGGGGGAGTAGATGGATGGTGGATAACCGTGAGTAATTAATTAATTTATTTGCCTTGTGCCCCACATGGCCGGTGCCATAATGTTTATATGGCATCTAATATTAATTCCCTTATTAGTTAATTTATGTGGGTTCAACTATGATGACCATGCATGCCCATACAATAATGAATCTCATTTGTACAGAAGGTGAACCACTCAGCAGAAATGAAAAAAAAAAAAAGAAAAGAAAGGAAAGGCTTCCATCGCATCACATTTATACAATAATCGCCCACAGTGGTTTACTTGGCAGCTTAATTGTCTTTGGTATAGCTAGCTGATCCTCGCTTGATATCAGCATTGGGTATAACAAAATTAATTAAAGGAGAGAGTAGACACCAAACAATTAATTAATTAATTGGTTGTGAAGTAAACGCTTGGGAAGGCATAGATTAACACCCAATTCATGATGATAGCAGCACATAAACAAATCGATCAGTGTCGATCGCATGCATGTGTACGTGATATTATACGCATGCAGCTGTGATGAAAGGACGGCTCTGCACTAATGTAAAGCTTGGCACAAGCTTTGTCGCACCAAATTTCTTTTGGGGTGGTCTTTGTACATAAACCCTTTGCAGAAATATATATATATATATATATATATATATATATATAAATATATATATATATCACCAAATTTCTTTTGAGGTGGTCTTTGTACATAAACCCTTTGCAGAAATATATCACCAAATTTCTTTTGGGGTGGTCTTTGTACATAAACCCTTTGCAGAAATATATATATATATATATATATATAAAAGGAACAAGCCGAGCCATCATCTAACAAATTAAGTCATATATCTAATTAATATCAATATTTAAAGAAGCTAGAAACCCCATCGCCTTCTAAGTTCCAACGACCGTGCATGAGTCCACCAAAAGTTTTTATTTGATTGCTTAATTTCTTGACTTTGTTATTTTAGGTCTTGTTTGATAACGGGTTAAGTTTAAATAAAATAATTTAATTAGGATGAGGTGGACTATTCTTATTTGATATTTTTTTTCTTAATAAAGATCAGATAGAGTTAAAGTTAATTAACTCATTCATAAAAAATAGATGAAATAAATTAACTGAATCTGATTAAGATTAGATGTCCGATGGGTCATCCCGGATAAATCATCCACCCTTGTCCTTAGTTAGGAACGAAGAGGAGAAAATTTAATTTATACCCATGAATATGTCATGGCTGCTATATATAAACCCCGAGTTTAAATTCATTTGGTTTGGCGTGTAAAAGAAGATTTTCAAACGTATGATATCATGCTCACACCATCTGCTGGGTGACCGGTTCTTAAGACGGGGCATTCGTCAATCCACTCACATCATCATGAACAGGCAGCTCCGGCCACCTTTCCTATACACAAATTAAAATGTAGTACTGAACTTACCACCAAATATATATATATATATATATTGGTGCCGTATGTTATCCCATGGATCATACTATGAGCCATGAGTGATCTTACTATGAGCCATGAGTGCCGTACGTTATCGGCACTTGGGATCGATCGCCCACAGATTGCAGTAGCCGATCAAAGATATTGGTGCGGATATATATTAGGAAAAAAATATCCGTGGGCAAGATCTTATCTTGTACACTTTATCAGATTAGATGGTTAAAATGAATGATTATTTCAATTATCAAACAATTTTTGTGAGATTTGGTTGAATCAGATATAATATTATTGACAGTAACAAGTTAAGAATGGTTTTTCGGCTTGTGAATAAGTAGGACTGTCAATAGGCCAGGCATGAGTCGAGAGTTTAGATCGGCTCAACTCGAACTCGACTTATCAATATTAAAATCTGAGTCCGACTTGGGCCCAAGTTATGTCGAGTCGGGCCGAGTCCAACATTATTAAAAAAAATGTAAAACTCAATTAAGGTCCGGTCCGGCATGATAATTTAAATAAAAATAAAAAATAAAACATTTAATAATATAAATTTATAATCTTACTAAATTAATTAAAATTTTAATAATAATTATATAATTTATGTAAAAAGATAATTTTAAAATTTTTAATTAAGTAAAGTAATATAATTTTAATTAATTAATTTTTAAATAAAAATAATAAAAAAAAAGAATGGATCAGATTGACCCGCTGATGGAACTCAAAAAAATTTACGAGTCGATCTAAAATCAGGCCAAGTCGATCGAACCCGACCCCGACCCCATTGACAGCCCCGTGAACAAGTGAGAGTCTTTATCAAAAACACACAGGATTGCATGTGTTTTTTTCCCCCACCTCCTTTAATTTACGTCCATCTGTTTCACCGCTAGGGCACTCACTGGTCGGATGAAATGTGTCCTTCACCTCTTCCCTTTCACAAGAGCTCGTGGGATGTGATGCAATCCGCACCCCCTGGGGATTTGACAAGTGCCCAACCTACTAGGAAAATAGAGGACCATGTTGGCCTACGTCAGTTTTCCAATGGCTCTAATGGCTACAACGGCCTTTTCATTGGACGTGTTTGGTGGTGTTTAGTCATCTGACACCTTTCCTTTAAATTTCGTAAGTTACATGGTAATTCAGTCCGTAACAAGATGGAAGTCTGTTTCAATTAAAATTTATCTTTATTTTTATCATTGGATGTGAAGTGGGCATTCCGTATGCCCCACTAGATCCGGGGACGTGGCACCTTATCATCATTCTAGGTGAAATTAAATTTATCAAGATGTGATTTAATAGAAATACCTTATGTCATCTTTAATACAAAGAGATACTGCTTCAGGTGTAATTGACTCGTCATAAACTTCGTTACGTTGTCTTCTATCATAATGTAGCCGTTGTCTTCTCATAAATGACCTCCCATAGAACTTCATTTGACAAACATAATTGAATCACAGTTAAAGTCTTCTCATCCAAATCCATTTTCTCCTCTGATGACATGGTGGTCGTCCGCATCTTCTCTTTCCCCGGTAGTGCCTTCAGCAACCCCTGATGGGTCAAAAGAGTTTTCATCTTGACCTATTATATGCCGAAGTTGACACTCTGCTCGAACTTCTCAATGTTAGACTTTGTAGATATCTTGTGTTCTTTACAAAACACTAGTGTTTAAATACAACCAACTATAACTTGTCTTTGATACCAGTTTGTTGGAAGTAGTCATTGCATAACACTGATGTCGCAACAGAAACGAACACAAACAGTGCACAATGCACAAAAAAAATAATGAGATTTTTAAAATAAATCATTGTTAAAAGTGAATTGGCAAAAGTATAATTCTTGAAAATGTATTAACAGGTGAGGGGGGTAAAACCCACCGGGCCCAATACATCCCATCAGCGTCGGGCCCACAGTAGCCTGACCCAGTCAGGCCCGAGGCAGGCCCCCCGACAGTCTGAAGCTTAAACTATAACCCGGCGGCCTGGTTGAGGCCCATGAAGGATTCGCCTAGGGGTGAGCATAATTCGGGTTCAACTCGTAAAGTAAACCGAATCTACAAATTTGGTTTGGTTTGGTTCGGTTCGGGTTAAAATTCTAAAAAATTCGATTTGGTTTAAAACCAAATCGTATTTAAATATTTGGTTTGGTTCGGTTCGATTTTCACTCTCTAGAAATCAAATCAAACCGGATAAACTGATTTACCATGGGTAATTTTGTCATTTTAATTAAATCCTAAAACCTACCCTAACCCTGTCACCCGTCATGCCACAACCACTCTCGAACACTCACGCTCACGCTCACACACGACACGCAACAGACGGAGTCACGGATGGAGGCCACAGACACAGGACGCAGCGCCGTAGGCCTGAGCGACTCACCGTGCCAGCTACGCCACGTCCCGTCGTGGCATCCGTCGTCCGGGATCGTCGCGACGTCCGTCGTCCCATCGTAGCCTCCGGCATCATGCCAGCTCTATCGCTTCCTCATTTGACGTCCGGCGTCCAGCTCCAATCCAACGTCGGCGCCACCACTACCCGCCGGACTCGTCGTCCCTTCGTAGCCTCCGGCATCATGCCAGCTCTATCGCTTCCTCATTTGACGTCCGGCGTCCAGCTCCAATCCAACGTCGGCGCCACCACTACCCGCCGGACTCGTCGTCCCTCTCACCTGCTCTTACACTCACCCTCCCGGTAGGGCTAGTACTGCTCCTCTAAGTCCTCTCTCATCCCTCGCGCCACCACCAGACCCGTCGTCCCTCACCCACCGGACTGAAGGCTCAGTCCGCTTGTAGCCCTGCTAGTGTGGACGTTGAAAAAAGAAGAAGAAGGAAAAGAACGATCATGCGGCATGCACATCCCGGCACCCGAGAGTAGCCGAAGACGGAAAGGTCGAATAAACCCCATACCTCCTCTAAGTAGGACGAATACATGCCTGGTGCTCCGCTACACAACAAGGAAGCCCCTCAAGCAAAGAAGATGGCCCCGGCTCCCCAACTGGCAGTGCCGAAGGCCGAATAAAAAAAAATTGGGAACTCAGACACGGGTTCGACACGCGCTGGAAACTACTCAAAGTCCTAAATCGGAAACTACTCAGAGGCGGTGCATTACAACTAAAGCAACACGGGAGGACAAACGTCCAGCCGAATCGCCGCCAAGCTAGGAAGAAACCCTATGACACTTAAACCGGAGCGGCCGTGCCTATATGGCCTTAAACCGGCGTGCCCCCTCCAATAGGTCCAAAACTGGCGCGACCCCTCCTCTTGGTGCTAATCTGGCACACACCTGTGGTTGTCTTAAATCGGCGTGCCCCCTCCTTTGTCCAGCAAACCAGCGCGCTCCTCTATTGCTCCTAAATCGGCGCGCTCACACCTGCGCCATTTTAACCAAGGCAGCCATCCCGTCGCAAGTCCAATGTCACGTCCCGAGCCTTTATGACAGCGGAAGACTCACTCGAGAAATGTGAACAGCCGGCATGGTAAGCCTCTTGCAAGCAAAAACGATCAGAGCGCAAGACAATCACATACATAAATGTAATTGCACAGTATTTACTCAAACTCCAACTTTATTTCATAATAATCAAATTCAATACTCAAATACAATCATTAATTCCACTTATTCCAATATACCAGACTCAAGAAAATAGGAAAATTACACAGACTCAATCTAAACAATTTAGACTTCCTAAGTCTTCACTCTCATCTTGACAATACTTTCATTCGCTCTCGGACCCGCTACTTGTATAACCCGAATCCGAATTCGAATCACTTCCATCTCCTGAAAAGATTAAAAATAGGTAATGAGCACACTTGCCCAGTAGGTATCTTCGCATCAACATGAAGACACTATTAAAGTAATTAACAATTTAGCTCTAAAGAATAAGGTAGAATCATGCGAATGCGATCAATCACGCGTTTAAACCAAGTAACAAGATGATCATGTAAGATAGAATGAGAGCAAGTATGAACTAGCAAGAATGAAACAAAAATAAGATATGGCCTTTCATGAACAAGAATGTAACGAGAATGTACTAGCAAGCCACATAATCATCACTCTAGTATATTTTGCTTATGAGCAAGTACCTCGTGAATTTCTGTGGAATATCAAGAAAGTCAAGTATCAATCATGTTGTATTGTGTTGTGGATTTTCACTTATTTATAAAAAAAGTACTCCCAGCGCAATGCGACGCTAGTAGCATCATACCCCATAGTTTATAATAGTATATTTTCGACAATCAGCCGAGGGAACTAGCAAAGAGCCCTTGAACACAATCAGTGCTCGACCGCATCTTCAAGTATAAATCAAGTTTTATCCACGCATGTAACAATAAAGTATGGCCAAGAATGTACAATTCCTGTTGGATACGGACTGAATAGATCTAGAGGGGGGGTGAATAGATCTTTCCCCCTTTTTGATAATTTACTGACTATCGACCAGATGAGCTACTGGTAATTAATGAATCATAGAACTAATGCGGATAGTAAAGATGCAAGCATACGTATAGGAAATCAAACACACACAAGCACACCACAAGAAAGGATTTTTAAGGTGGTTCAGTCTCTTCCTGAGACTTACATCCACCCCTTGCTTAACTCAAGCAAGGCTTCACTATGAGAATCTCTGATCTCAACCAAAACACAGCTGACACACAGCTTGTACCTGCTGACACACAGCTTGATTCTGCTGCCTCACAGCTTGACAATAATTGTAATCAGAAATGAAAAGATGATAAGAACAGGTGATGAAAGACAGGACTGAATATTGGCGTGTGTAGAAGAATAGGTGTTCAGCCTGGGACTTGATCACGCTTATGAAGAAGCCTAGACTCCCTGTTGATCTTCCAGTCAGTTGCCTTCGATTGTTCTGCTGCTGGAGATCACACAGTCTTGAGCTAAGTCTTCCTTCTGCAGCAACGAGATTGCCTTTAACCTTTCTGCAGATTTTTGATTGGTGGAGAGCTCCTTCTTCCTCTTCTGTGTGTATCTTCCTTGGCTTCTATTCCGTGCTCTCTCACCGCTTCCTTCTTCGTGATTAGTTGCCTTATATTCTTCATATAGCTCTTTTTATTTTCAAGAATAAAGTTCTTCCCGCTCAATTTTCAGATCGAGCGCCAATCTGCTAGAAAACAGGGATCGGTTTAAATCCAATCGTTAGAACGAGTTTGACCACTTCTAAGCAAGATAGTTTCCTTGATTCCCGTGCGGAAGCTTATCTCCTGAGCAGCCCAACAACCTGCAACAACCATCTGCAGGTTTTAAGGAACCAAAACAGAATTCGGTTAGAGTTCGGTTTTGGACGATATATAAACCCGTGGTCGACCATGACCCTGTCGCTGGTCGACAATGGGCAGTCCCCAGACGGCTGGTTCTTCTGGCTGAAACTCATGTCGCCCGTTGGTCGACCACAGCCTGGTCGGTGGTCGACAGGGGGCAGTTTCCAGATGGCCAGCAGTTCTGTCTGTTGCTTCTGTCTTTTCTGTGGTCGACCAGAGGCGGGGCTTTGGTCGACAGCCAAGATGCTTCCAGAAGACAGATGATCTGATGCTTTTCTGGTTGAGTTCGTTGGTCGACCATAACCACTTCCCTGGTCGACAAGCGGCCTTTGACACTTCTTCTGATTTGTTGATTCCACTTGGATTTCAGTGGACCTGAAATTACTTAACTTATCAGAGGTAAATTGAATGAGTCCAATACTTTGAAGGAACAATCAAACCACTTGTATTTGTTATGAAACAAGATAGAACTTGATTAATCAAACATATCCTATTGTCATCATCAAAACCAAGGGATGCACAACATTCTCCCCCTTTTTGATGATGACAACCATGAGTCATTGTGACAAACAACAGATTATAAAATTCATTTGATATTGCATGCAAGGCTATCATAGCACAGATTTCATTCAGTCAATTCGTTTGATGTGTCTTTCAAAAACAATAGCACTAATTACATGAGAGACTCAAAAAAGGATAAAGACACTGAGGACACGTAGACAAAGTAAATTTGACAATCTAGACTCACATCTAGACACACAACTAGACACACAATGACACATAAAGTCCTATCTCCCCCTTTGTCAACAGCAAAAAGAAGATCATTTGAACAATCCCTCTGAGGAGGATGAGGAGGTCTCTGGCTTCACGTTCTCTGCCATGAGGAGGATGAGGAGGTCTCTGGCTAGGGCTGCGGATGGGAAAATTTCAGGGACCCAGCCGAGACAATTTATAGGGTAGGGCATTAAGGCTGGCCCTTAATTGTTAGGGCAGTGAACCATCGCGATGCAAAGAACGAGCGGTCACGATTAATCAGCATAACTCATATTTTGGGAAATTATTGAAGTGTACCCCCTTTCTTTAATAAGACAATTAAGTAACCTTTCCTCCCTTTCTCAAAGACCACCTTGTGACAAATTCGAGTGGGTCTTGTGGTTCAAAGAATTTGAAAGTATTGCCCCAATAAATTGACTCCCCATATCCACTTTCTTACTCACGGCTCCTTAAACTTATAATATTGTTCATGAGATAATTTTACTAGCTGAACAAGCTGAACAGTGTTTTATGCCTCTATTTGCATATAGTGCATTAGGTCAACCATTTTTGTTGCCTTTTCGTTTTGAAATATTTAAGAGCTGTGGTCAGGTTTATCACATGCTTTTCCACACGAGGAGACACGCTTTTTACACGCCAGAAACCCCGGCTACTTAGCATGCCTAACCATTCCATTTTTAACTGGGACACACTTTTTATCCGTGAGGATATACGTTTATCAGACGCCAATATCCCCAGTTACTCAGGATGCCCAATTAATAATTTTGAGAGTGGCAGAGGTAGATTGAGTCTTCATGACATACATGTCTCCCACTTAATTTTTCAGCCAATTTTGCTTTGTGATAGAGAACAGTAGTTTCTCAGAACTCAGTCCATTGCTCTACCAAGAAGGCAGAATTATGGCGTATTCCATATACATTCATGCTATAGCAGCGTTTATTTTCACTGTCCAACACAGACACAGGTAGAGAAACAGTCTCATTACTAAAAACATAAGTTCTCAATAGTCTTGAGTCAGAGTCATAGTTATGGTTTGAATTTATTGCAGTAGTACAGGTCAAATTCTCATTACTACACTTAACCTTTACTCTCATTGATGACTTTGGTGATTTTCTTGTAAGATATGGTTAGGTTGTTCAATGATTTATTAAGGAATGAGTTTACACTTTTTACTCCCCCTCAATTTGTGAGTCCTTGCTGAAGATAGAAAACAATAAGTTGGCCACAAAGAGATATAGAGACACAAGGAATAGGAAGTGTGAACAAGGATGAGTGAGTAAAGCAAAACTGAGCTCAGAGTCCAAAAAGTTCAGAAGATTTCCCACCAAAGCCAGCAGCTTGATTAGATCCAATTTCCCTTTTTCAGGTCCTTTGTCGACCATGGAGTGGCCTGTGGTCGACCTTTGTGCTGACACAGAACCTGCCTGTTGAGAAGACTGCGTTCTGACAAACCTGTTGTCGACCATTGGATCGCCTGTGGTCGACAGCTGCGAATTCCCAGAGCTAACTATTTCCTGTCTTGATGCCTTGGTCGACCAGCGCCTTGTCTGTGGTCGACCACAAGAGATGAGCCGTAGAGAACCAGTATTCTGTAGAACTTGCTGAAGTAGCACCCGACACAAGACTTTCCAAACTCAAAAACTTGACCAGTACTAGAGACCTAGTTGACATAACTTAGACAGAAATGACAGAATCTATGCAGTGAACACATGAATATGATTATTTCAAGAATTTTCAGGAGAAATTCTACAAATTCCTAACTCCCTTCTTAGAGTTGAAAATCTGTCATTGTTAAGGGGTTTTGTGAAAATGTCTGCCAGTTGTTTTTCAGTTTCTACAAAATGAAGCATGAAATTTCCTTTGGAGACCTCATCTCTTAGAAAGTGATGACGGATCTCAATGTGTTTTGTCCTAGAGTGTTGAATGGGGTTTTTAGACAAATTAATAGCACTAGTGTTGTCACAGAAAATAGGTGCACATCCAAGATCTACATTGTAGTCTTGGAGTTGATGTTTTATCCACAAAACCTGTGTACCACAGCTCCCTACTGCGACATACTCAGCCTCAGCAGTGGAGAGTGCCACAGAATGCTGTTTTTTAGAAGCCCATGATATTAAACATCCACCTAATATTTGACAATAACCACTAGTACTCTTCCTATCAATTTTGCAACCAGCATAATCAGCATCTGAATATGAAATTAAATCTAGTTTGCAATAAGTAGGATACCATAAACCCAATTCTTGGGTACCGGCAAGGTAACGAAGGATACGCTTGACAGCCCCTAAATGTGAATCTCTAGGGCTAGATTGATATCTAGCACACATGCATACACTGAACTGAATGTCTGGCCTAGAGGCAGTTAAATATAGTAGGGATCCGATCATACCTCTGTATTTCTTGGCATCTACCATGTTACCTTTTACATCAGCCTCCAATGTTGCATTTGTCCCCATGGGTGACTCTATTGGTTTGCAGCTCTCCATGCCAAACTTTTTCAGCATCTCCTTTATGTACTTGGATTGATTTATGAAGTAGCCTTCTCTACATTGTAGAATCTGCAATCCAAGAAAGAACTGTAAATCACCCATTAAACTCATTTCAAACTTATTGGTCATTAGATTTGCAAATTCAGTACATAATGAAGCTTCAGTGGATCCAAACACAATATCATCCACATAGATTTGCACAATTAGTATATTCTTACCTTGGGTCTTGGAGAATAATGTTTGATCAATTTTACCTCTTGTGTAGCCCTTTTTGGTGAGGAATGAACTCAGTCTGTCGTACCATGCCCTAGGAGCCTGCTTTAAACCATACAAAGCCTTATGCAGTTTAAAGACATGATTAGGAAGATCATCATTTTCAAAACCAGGGGGTTGTTCCACAAAGACTTCTTCCTTTACAAAGCCATTTAGAAAGGCACTTTTTACATCCATTTGCTGCAATTTAATTCCATGGGACGCCGCAAATGCTAACAATATTCTAATGGCTTCTAACCTTGCAACTGGAGCATATGATTCTTCAAAATCAACTCCAAATTCTTGGTTATACCCCTTAGCCACCAACCGAGCCTTGTTCCTCATAACAACTCCTTCTTCATTAAGCTTATTTTTATAAACCCATTTGGTTCCAATAACAGGATGAGATGAGGGTCTGGGAACAAGTTTCCAAACCTGATTTCTTTCAAATTGATTTAATTCTTCATGCATGGCATTTATCCAAGATTCATCTCTTAAAGCTTCCTCTACATTTTTAGGCTCAACTTGAGATACAAGGGCTAGCTGATCTAATTCATCAACTGTTTTAAGCTGAGATCTAGTTTTCCTCGGTTCATTAATTCCTCCAATGATGTTATCTAGAGGATGATCTCTGAGAAATCTCAGATTTTCAGAATTGTTACCTGGGATGATCTCTCCTTCGGGTTGATCATTGGAATCACCTTGCTTTGGTTCTGCTTCAGTCTCCATTGGTTCCTCTTTGCCTTCCAGAAATTCCCCATCTTCATCTTTGCCTACCTGTCCAGTTTTGTCAAAGTCATTATTTTCATCAAATGTGATATGTGGGGATTCTTCAACTAGCTGATCTTTGGTGTTGTAGACTCTATAGGCTCTTGATCGGTCAGAGTATCCCAAGAAGATTCCTGGGTCACTCTTTGGTTCAAATTTGTCCAATGATCTCTTGTCATTGTTATGAATAAAACACCTTACACCGAAGATCCTAAAATGAGCTAGAGATGGCTTCTTACCTTTGAACACCTCATATGGAGTTTTCGCACTAGATGGTCTTACCATTGCCCTGTTTACAATATAACATGCTGTATTGACCGCCTCAGCCCAAAATCTTCTTGGAAGATTGGCTTCAACTAACAAGGTTCTGGCCATTTCAACAAGTGTGCGATTCCTTCTTTCCACCACTCCATTTTGCTCTGGCGTCCTTGGTGAGGAGAACCTGTGATTTATTCCTTTGTTCCTGCAGAATTCATCAAACTCTGAATTTTCAAATTCTCCCCCATGATCAGATATTATTGAACACACTTTGGACTTACCATCCTGCTTCATTCTTCTGTAAAAATCCTGAAATTCATGAAAGGCATCGTTTTTATGTGATAAAAACATTACCCATGTGAATCTAGAGAAATCATCAACTAGTACATAACCGTACCTCTTACCACTAAGACTAGCAGTTCTTGTTGGGCCAAAAAGGTCCATGTGCACAAGTTCTAGTGGTCTAGAAGATTGACTTTCAGTTCTACCTTTGAATGATTTTCTTGTTTGCTTACCTTGGGTACATGATTCACATACTTTGACATTTTGAGCAAACGAAATTTCAGGTAAACCAGAAACCATTTTATTCTTAACCAATTTGTGCAGCACCCTGTAGCTAACATGCCCTAGCCTTCGGTGCCACAACCAAGTCAGGTCCTCCTTCTTGGCGGTGAGGCACAAGTTGGAGTGGGCTGGATCATCCAAGTCTATCATGTAGACATTATTTACTCTCTTGCCCATAAACTTAACTTTAGCCGAATTTGGTTCAAGAATTTTACAGATCTTAGAATCAAAGACTACTTGATGGCCTTTGTCGCATAGCTGACTGATGCTTAGAAGATTATATTCCAGGCCATCCACTAGCAGTACATCTTCAATGCAATTTGTAGATGTCTTACCTACCTTACCTTTCCCAATGATCTTGCCTTTGTTATTTCCTCCAAATGTCACATGTCCTCCATCTTTTGAGTTTAGCTCGGAGAATTTTGCCTTGTCCCCTGTCATATGTCTTGAGCAGCCACTATCTAAGTACCACTTGTTGTGTATAGCTGCCAAACACACCTGCATCACAAGTTACACAGAAACTTTTGGACCCCAATGGTACCCGGGTCCAAGATAGCTTGTGAAATTATGAAATTGCTGCAGTAATCCTTTGGGAACCCAGATTCTGTTAGAGCAGTGTAAATTTTTATTTCTGAACTTGTTCAGGTTGGGTTGCTTTTGTTCTAAAGCTTCTTTAATCTGAGTCCACCTTTGTGTATTCAAGTTTTCATTTTGTTTTACCCGAGAAAACCTGTGATTTCTGTTTGCTTGTCTGGCCATGGTCGACTTTTGGTATGTCTGTGGTCGACCATCGCGTCTCCAGAACTCAGCGTCTGTTCTGGCAGCACCTCTGGTCGACATCTGGTGTACCTGTGGTCGACCACTGCTTCTCCAGTAACCAGCGCCTGTTCTGGCAGATCCTCTGGTCGACAGATGAAGGGTCTGTTGTCGACCAGCCTGTCTCCAGACATCTTGTTTTCCAGATTTATGTCTTTTAACTTGGTTTAGTCCTTGGTTTGTTTGGTGATTTCTGTGAATTTGGGTTTCTTGTTTATTATTTTGAATCTTATATTGATTGACTGTTTTCTCTTTAAAATTTCTCTCTTCCTTGGTGACATTGTTCCTTTTGGAGGAGCATTCAGCTACATCCTCTTGTTTATCTTGGTATAGATTAATCAGGGGCCTTTTTCCTTTTGAGTCAGCAATCCCAGTTACGGTTTTTATTTGGAATTCCTTTTTAGCCGTAGGATTGTATCCTAACCCTTCTTTTTGAAAGTTTACTTTTATTCCCAAGACAGCATTTAAGTTTTCTTGACCTTGAGTCATTTTTTCCAAGGTCTCCTGTTTGTTTTTCAGGTCACTCTTAATTCTTTCTATTTCTCTTAGGAGTTGGTTGTTTTCTTCCTTGAGTGAATTGTTTCTTTCTTGACTTAACTTAGTTTTCTGTTCTTATTCTTGAGTCTTTAGTTTTAACTCATCAATGTCGTTTTTTAGCATTTCATTCTCTTCGGACATTCTCTTGTGGTTTTCTTCATCTAAGTCCATTTGATTCAGCTTGTTTTTCAGTGACTTGATTTCCATTTCTAGTTCAGTTTTGTTTTCCATTGAATTGCTGTCTTTATTCAGTTGACTGATCTTCTTCTTCAAATGTTTATTTTCCTTTCTTATTCTTTCATAAGTATCAAGCAATTCTGAATATACTTCTTCCCAATCCGAACTAGAGAAGTCTTGAAATGGGGAACTTACCTCAAGATCACTATTGTCTCCCTTGGCCATCAGACAGAGCTTTCCTTCTTCTTCCTCGGAAGTTGTTTCCTCTTCACTGCTCTCTTCCTCCTCACTCCAAGTGCTAATCATCGCCTTGGGTTTCTTGCCTTTCCACTTGAAGCTTGATTTCTTAGGAGCTTCTGGACATTCAGCCTTCATATGTCCAGGCTGCCTGCAATTGTAGCAAATGAGTTTGTTAGAAGGAGCCTTATGTTTATCAGATTTAAACTGGGATGACTTCCTTACCATGCCCTTTGGATTTCTGAATCCTTTACCTTCCTTCCGCAGGAATTTTTTAAATTTTCTTGTAAGCATGGCTAGCTCACCAGATTCTTCACCTGAGCTAGATGAGTCATCATTGTCAGACACCTCAGAGGTGCTTGTCTTAGTCTTTAGGGCAAGTTGCTTCTTTTTCTTGCCCTCATCTTCCTTTCTCTTCAGATTGACCTCATAGGCCATCAGGGATCCTACTAACTCATCCACTGTCATTGTTGTGAGATCCTTTGAGTCCTCAATGACTGTGGCCTTGGTATGCCACATCGATGTGAGAGACCTTAAAATCTTCCTCACTAATTCCTGCTCTTTGTATGTCTTCCCTAAGCTCTTCAAGCCATTAGTCAATTGTACTAATCTGGCATACATCTCAGAAATACTTTCATCATTTTTCATCCTAAACATCTCATATTCTGAGACTAGCATATTTGCTTTTGTCTCTCTTACCTCGGAAGTACCTTCGTAGATTACCTTTAGACGATCCCACATTTCTTTGGCTGTTGCGCATTGGGAAACTCTTGAGAATTCTGTGGGGTGTAGTGAGCACTGCATCACGTTCATGGCTCCCCAGTTGACAGTTGATTTCCTGACCTGTTCTCTGGTCCAGGTTTCTTCATCTTCCGGTAGCTCAAAAGGTCCGCGGCTCACTACCCTCCACATCTCGTGGTCTTGCGCACGTAAGAACACCTGCATACGATTTTTCCAATAAGAATAATCAGTTCCATCAAAATATGGAGGTCTAGTTACAGAGTGCCCCTCAGCTATGAGGCTTTTAGAGTTCAGTCCGCCCGGTCTCTCCTGGTTGTTAGACCACATTTTTGGAGAACCTGCTCTGATACCACGTGTTGGATACAGACTGAATAGATCTAGAGGGGGGGTGAATAGATCTTTCCCCCTTTTTGATAATTTACTGACTATCGACCAGATGAGCTACTGGTAATTAATGAATCATAGAACTAATGCGGATAGTAAAGATGCAAGCATACGTATAGGAAATCAAACACACACAAGCACACCACAAGAAAGGATTTTTAAGGTGGTTCAGTCTCTTCCTGAGACTTACATCCACCCCTTGCTTAACTCAAGCAAGGCTTCACTATGAGAATCTCTGATCTCAACCAAAACACAGCTGACACACAGCTTGTACCTGCTGACACACAGCTTGATTCTGCTGCCTCACAGCTTGACAATAATTGTAATCAGAAATGAAAAGATGATAAGAACAGGTGATGAAAGACAGGACTGAATATTGGCGTGTGTAGAAGAATAGGTGTTCAGCCTGGGACTTGATCACGCTTATGAAGAAGCCTAGACTCCCTGTTGATCTTCCAGTCAGTTGCCTTCGATTGTTCTGCTGCTGGAGATCACACAGTCTTGAGCTAAGTCTTCCTTCTGCAGCAACGAGATTGCCTTTAACCTTTCTGCAGATTTTTGATTGGTGGAGAGCTCCTTCTTCCTCTTCTGTGTGTATCTTCCTTGGCTTCTATTCCGTGCTCTCTCACCGCTTCCTTCTTCGTGATTAGTTGCCTTATATTCTTCATATAGCTCTTTTTATTTTCAAGAATAAAGTTCTTCCCGCTCAATTTTCAGATCGAGCGCCAATCTGCTAGAAAACAGGGATCGGTTTAAATCCAATCGTTAGAACGAGTTTGACCACTTCTAAGCAAGATTGTTTCCTTGATTCCCGTGCGGAAGCTTATCTCCTGAGCAGCCCAACAACCTGCAACAACCATCTGCAGGTTTTAAGGAACCAAAACAGAATTCGGTTAGAGTTCGGTTTTGGACGATATATAAACCCGTGGTCGACCATGACCCTGTCGCTGGTCGACAATGGGCAGTCCCCAGACGGCCGGTTCTTCTGGCTGAAACTCACGTCGCCCGTTGGTCGACCACAGCCTGGTCGCTGGTCGACAGGGGGCAGTTTCCAGATGGCCAGCAGTTCTGTCTGTTGCTTCTGTCTTTTCTGTGGTCGACCAGAGGCGGGGCTTTGGTCGACAGCCAAGATGCTTCCAGAAGACAGATGATCTGATGCTTTTCTGGTTGAGTTCGTTGGTCGACCATAACCACTTCCCTGGTCGACAAGCGGCCTTTGACACTTCTTCTGATTTGTTGATTCCACTTGGATTTCAGTGGACCTGAAATTACTTAACTTATCAGAGGTAAATTGAATGAGTCCAATACTTTGAAGGAACAATCAAACCACTTGTATTTGTTATGAAACAAGATAGAACTTGATTAATCAAACATATCCTATTGTCATCATCAAAACCAAGGGATGCACAACAATTCCAACAAGCTCTTGATAACGATAATTCAATAAATGATTGCTTCAATAAGAATCATGAGAAATCAAGAATGACTTAAGCAAGGTTATGCTTATGGAAATAAATCGGCCGTATAACGATACATTCTTTATCTTTCATTCATTATATTAGGTTCCTTGATCAATATGATAAGTTCTAGATCATCAAGAGTCTATTTAGAACCTTGGAATATCAACCCTTGGTCAATCCTTGGGTTAAAATACTCAAGTAGTGTGACGGTCGTGTACTGGGCCATTACATGATGTGACGCTCCAGTATTGGGCCGTTACATTAGTCTGAATCCAGAACTAAGAAATCGGACTCAGTTGAATGTGACGGTCGTATATTGGGCCGTTAGATGCTCCTGATAATGTTGTGTCCCTGAAGTCATTTGAGTCATTCTGTGGTCACTTGGGTCATTCGACATCATTCTATGGTCATATGCATTCTGTGGTATTCTTGATTTTGATGATGGCTAAACACTATTAGTCATTGTTATTTTTCACTCTTATATGACTGACATATGTGCTGTTGTGTTCATGACAGATATGTAAATGAATGGACAAGTGAAAGCTCAATGTTGCACCCTCGCACGCGGATCGACCTGCGCAGTCAGGTCGCGGGGATCGACCTGCCCGGTCAGGTCGCGGGGATCGACCTGCCCGGTCAGGTCGCGGGGGTCAAGGGGGGCAGCGCCCCTTGCGGGGGTTTCCGGGGGCGGAGCCCCCGGAACAAAAATTTGATTGAAGACTCAATAATAAAATCTTCAAGACTGTCAAGGGCGATGCCACAAAGATGCACGGGCTGCTAAAGGACTTAAGCGGCGGAGCTAAGATAGATAACGGACCAACCCGGGAAAATCCGGGTTTTGCCCAGCTGGCGGTCGACCGCCATCACAGGGGCGGTCGACCGCCCCAGCCAGCATCCGCCAGTCTGCAGTCTTTCAGCTGGCGGTCGACCGCCAGCCAGTGGCGGTCGACCGAAATTCCCAGGGATCACCCGAATGCAAGTTTTACAGTAGCGGTCGACCGCCAAGAGCTGCAGGTCGACCGCCAGCCTCGAGCCTTCAATGTTGACTTTGTTTCCAACTTCGAAAAGGGCCATTCAACATAGATTTATTTAATCCAAAAGTCACCTAAACACCCATGATTTTTGGATCTAGTCTGAGGCTTGTCTATAGACCATTCAAGGTCTATAAAACTCTCACTTGAGGGATTAGAAACACAAGGGCTTCAAGGCTTCAAGGGAGATCAAGGGAGCTCATTTTCGAGGTACTGTAGCACCTCTGTGAACAGTGTTTCGGGAGAAAGTTCTTCATCCATTCCAAGGTGTTTCAAGGTGAGATCTGAAGCAATCAACCTCCAACAAAGCTAGAAGCACTCAAGGTTCTCAAAGGTGATCAAAGCTACATCCATACATCTCTTCATCAACTCAAGCAGATTCAAGGAAGCACAACTCACAAGGAAGAAGAAGCCATTGCTGTAGAATCAAGAAGAGTGTTTTGTGAAGAAGATAGAAGCCTCTATTGGTGATCTACATCCATCGAAGAATCCGATTCAAGCTCCAGCAATTTCAGACAAGATCTTTCTTCTTGAGCTCATTTTATATCATGTTTGAATAGCTTGATATTTGTTCTTTCTTCTTCATTTCATTCGAGCAATCAAAATTGAGAATCGTCCCTACCGGTGGTTAGTAGGAAGGCAATCGGAGGTTGTCCGATCTGCGTTGTTGACGTCCCTACCAGGTGGTTAGTAGGAAGGCAATCTGTGGTCTTTTCGATTTACGGTTCAGTGCGTGGCACTAGTGGAGCCTCACCGGATTTGGTGAGGGGTGGACGTAGGACTGGGGATTCAGTCCGAACCACCTTAAAATCTCATGTGTTGTGGTTTGTTTGTGTGATTGTTTCGTTCTAAACACATGCTTAGGTTCGAATCGATATGTTAGTAATCATCTTGCTAAGCAAATCGTTGTGTCCTTCGTTTAGCTAGTTATATTCCGCTGTAATTTATCTCATCTAGCTATATAGAGGGTTACATTATGAAAAGAGGGGCAGATCTATTCACCCCTCCCCTCTAGATACGCTGTCCACTACACAACATGGTCCAGTGTAGAGCCGTTACATTACCGATAACCAAAAACATCGATAGTGTAATCTAATCAATGGGCTTTAATGGTACAACCAACTCGACGTCCTAGTGGGAATCCCAAGCTCGCGGAGAATTACGGAGGCCTTGAAACAAGATTTCCTAATCCATTAGAAGGAATATCCAATAGAGAGGTCCTCATGTCCAAGAATAGTGTTCCCATAGTGCAAAGTGAACTAAATGGACAACATACCGGAATATGCGCCATGTACTTAAAGAAATGACTCTATAGATGGAAAAGAATGTGTAACAATGTGAAACCATGAGAAAACTCCGTCAATACAACATTAAGAAAAATCATGATTTAGAATACAAAACTATAGAGTTTTAGCCAATGAAATTAGCATAACTTAAAATAGCCTAAGATACATTAATCATGCAATTTGATTATGAATCAGTAACTAAACTTGAAGTCATGATAACATGTCCATCTTAGCTATCTAAGCTTATTTATAAGTAAACTTAACTGGTTATTATTCTGCCTTGGGCTGACAGAACACAGGTGTCTGACGGTCTAGGATAGGCACGTTACAGTATTGTGACGGTTTATCGAGGGGCCGTTACAGTGGTGTAACGCTCCTGATAGGGTGCGTCAGAGACAATAGAACAAATAAAAACACAAAAAAATGTGACGGTCTATCGTAAGGCCGTTACATGCATGTGACGGTCTCACATTAGTGCGTCAGAGAACCTGCTGGCAGTAAACTAAAGTGAAGGTTTATGAAAACATAACATGCCTAGAAATCAACATATTACCACTGTCCTAGTCATGATAACGATGCATAGGCCAACTGTATGCAAGGGTTTAGTGAATAGATAAGATAATACCTTTTAATTTCCATTTAGGGCTAAGAGATGCATGAATGTATAAAACTATGAAATCATGACATTATTAGTCTATAATGCATGAAATCAAGCACAATCAGAGGGCTTTTATCCCTAACAAGTTATTTTTGCCAATCATGAGATAACCTACCTCTTTTAAGACCTTCAAACTTTGAATTTAATGCAAGGTGCTACCCTTAGACCCTTGTACTTCTTGTGATAAATCAGCAACTTCAATATGCTCTATTTCCTCAGTCTCTTGACCCAAGGATGTGAAATTTTGAGGGTAAGGAGATGAAACTATTGGGTACAAAAAGTTCTAAAGGATTGAACTCTAATTATCTCGTTTAGACGTCATAATCTCTGGATCTTCAGGGGTCTTGCGTTCAGATTCCTGAGTTGCTAAGGTTGAATCAGCAACTTTAGAATCTTCTATCTTCTTGGTTTCTTGGTCTCCTAGCACGAAATTTGGAGAACTATTAGTCTATAATATACTAAACAAAATCTTCTAAAGAACTTATCCGAAATTATGACTCCTTACCTTGATTCTTCACGGGCCAAAAGTAAGGGTCGCTCAGTTCAGAACTAGGTCCTATTTATAGGGTTTTGGTTAGGATTTGAAGATTAGATCGATTCTAGAGTCCTTAATTTGTCAGAACCTAATCCTTAAGAGTCCCTAGTAATGTTATAATCTATCCCAAATCGATCTCTTGTAGATAGGATTTCAAAGTTCCAATCTTTTTACAATTTCCTCACCTTACGGAATCTGTAGGATGTAACGGTCGTGTCTAGGTGCGTTAAATGGCTGTGGCGGTTGCCCGATAGACCGTTACATGTAACGTGTATGGAGTTTCAATTTAATAAAACTCTTTTATTCGTTTATCCATATAATTATCTTATATAATTAGTATTTATCCTTAAAATATGTGAATAAGCCAATTACCCTTCTACAATATGGGCCAAACTTGATGGGCTTGGTCCATAAACCTTTTAGATAATTATTAGATAGGCTAGGTTAACTAATTAGCCTTTTTTGAGCCTTATATTGACTTATTAATCCAATAACCCCTTCATTAATTTATTTAAGTCTTTATAATTTTTAGAAAATTATTTTAAAATTCAAAAATTATAGATTAAATTCTAGGGCACTACACCCTCCCCCACTTAAAAGAATTTGGTCCCCAAATTCAATACATGAATTTCGGAGAGTGTACTTACAGTTAAATAATTCTAGAAATCTTTTCTGCATGGCTGCTTCGGTTTCCCAAGTTGCTTCATATGGTCATGTTTTCTTCCATTGAATCTTGGCCATAGGAATAACTTTATTTCTTAGTTGACGCACTTCCCGTTCCAGAATCTTTATTGACTTTTGCTCGTATGTCATATCCTTATGAATTTTTAGATTGTCATAAGTAATAATATGGTCAGGATCATATACATACTTCTTCAGCATAGAGACGTGAAATACGTCATGAACTCCTGCTAATTGTGGAGGTAAAGCCAATTTGTAAGCCACTTCACCAACCCTTTCGAGAATTTTAAAAGGGCCAATGAATCTTGGAGTTAGCTTTCCTTTAATGCCAAATCTTCAAATACCACGACCTGGAGAAACCTTTAAATATACATGATCTCCTACCTTAAACTCCAAGTCACGTCTTCGATTGTCAGCATAAGACTTTTGCCTATCTTGTGCCATTTTCATTCTTTCTTGAATGAGCTTGATCTTCTCTGTAGAATCCCTGATAAGGTCAGGGCCTAGAAATTACTTTTCCCCTATTTTATTTTAACATATTGGTGATCGATAGCTTTTTCCATATAAGGCTTCAAAAGGTGTCATTCGTATGCTAGCCTGATAGCTATTGTTATATGCAAACTCTACTAGAGGCAAGTGATCATGCCAACTACCTCCAAAGTCGATAGCACAAGCCTTGAGCATATCTTCTACTACCTGATTCGTTCTTTCCGTTTGACCATCTGTTTGTGGATGAAAAGCTGTGCAGAAATTTAATCTAGTCCCTAGTGAATGTTGTAGACCCTTCCAGAACTGTGATGTGAATCGAGGATCTCTATCAGATATAATAGTGACTGGGACACCATATAGTTTGACAATCTCCTTTATGTATAATGCTGCTAGAATATCCGCAGACCATCGACTCTTTATTGGTATGAAGTGTGTAGATTTAGTCAATCGGTCTATGATTACCCATATTCCATCGTGTCCACCTCTTGTCTTTGGTAAACCCATAATAAAGTCAATCCCTATACTCTCCCATTTCTATCCGGGAATACTCAAGGGGTGTAATTTACCTGTGAGTCTAAAATGTTCTACTTTTACTTGTTGGCAGGTGAGACAATGGGATACGAAATCAGCTATTTCTCTCTTCATGTTGGGCCACCAAAAATTTCTTTTGAGATCTTGATACATCTTTGTTCCTCCTGAATGAATTGTGTATTTAGAATTATGCGCTTCAACTAGGATTAGTTTCTTTGTAGCCTCATGATCTGGTACACATATTCGGCCCTTGAATAACAATCTTCCATCATTAGAAATAGAAAAATCTGATCTTTGTTCAATATTGGCCTTAACTTCCAGTAATATATGATCATCATTTTGCAATTTGACCAGATCTTCTATCAATGTAGGTTGAGCTCGGATATTAGCTATAAAATAATGTTCTTCCTTTATGTCTATATCTAAGTTCAACTGAGCAAATTGGGGAACAAGGTTAGTTACACTAATCATAAGACTTGATAGCATACCCATTGGTTTTCTGCTGAGTGCATCTGCTACAGCATTAGCCTTGCCAGGATGATATTGAATAGCAAAATTAAAGTCTTTGAGATATTCTAACCACCTCCTCTGCCTCATGTTAAGCTCTTTTTGAGAGAATAAGTATTTCAAGCTTTTGTGGTCCAAGTATATTGTGAACTTTTCTCCATAAAGGTAATGACGCCAAATTTTCAAGACGAAAATAACTGCTGCCAATTCCAAATCATGTACATGATACTTTTCTTTGTGATGTTTTAGTTGTCTAGAAGAATAACAGATTACTTTTCCACTCTGCATGAGAACGCATCCTAAGTCAATGCCAGACGCATCCGTATACGCTTCGAATCCACCACCTTCCATTGGTAGTGATAAAATAGGAGCTGTTGTAAGATGATTCTTAAGACTTTGAAAGCTCTTTTCACAGTCCTTTGACCAGACAAAAGGGTTTTCTTTTCTTCTGAGTCTAGTTAAAGGAATTGCAATATTTGAGAAGTCCTTAATGAATCTCCTATAATAGCCTGCTAAACCCAGAAAGCTTCTTACTTCAGATAAAGTCGTTGGCCGACTCCAATTCTTGACAGCTTCTACCTTAGAAGGATCCACAGCAATACCTTCTTTTGAAATAATGTGGCCTAGGAATGAGACTTCCTCGAGCCAGAATTCACACTTATTGAGTTTGACATAAAGTTTGTGTTCTCTAAGTATTTGTAAAGCTATTTTCAAATGTTGTTCATGTTCCTCTTTTATCTTGGAATAGATCAAGATATCATCAATGAAGACGATGATGAACTGGTCCAGATATGGCTGGAAGACATTGTTCATAAGTTGCATATATGCTGCTGGGGCATTAATCCGAATGGCATTACCACGAATTCATAGTGGCCATAACGACTTCAAAAAGTCGATTTATAAATGTCCTCTTCTTTAATTCTAAGCTGATGATAACCTGATCTGAGGTCAATCTTAGAGAAATACTCTACTCCCGAAAGTTGATCGAAGAGCTCATCAATACGTGGCAACGAATACTTATTTTTAATTGTGAGTTGATTCAGTCGCTGGTAATCGATGCATAGCCGGAGAGAACCATCATTCTTCTTGACAAATAGAACCGGTGCACCCCAAGGGGATGTGCTAGGTCTGATGAAGCCCTTATCCAGAAGTTCCTGCAACTGCTTCTTCAATTCCTTAAGCTCTGTGGGGGACATCCTGTAAGGGGCTATAGAAACAAGTGCTGCTCCTGGAATAAGTTCAATGGTGAAGTTCAGTTCCCTCTCGGGTGGTAAACTGGGTAATTCAGATGGAAACACGTCTGGGAACTCATTTACAATAGGGATGTCTGCTATGATAATTTCTTTGGACTCCGTAATAATGACAGAAGCAAGAAAAGCTTCACATCCTCGCGAGATAAGTTTGCAAGCGTGAAGTGAGGATATGATAGTGAGGTGTTTTTTGTACTTGATGCCAAGAAAAGAGAATTTCGGAAGGCCGGGTTTTCGAAAGGATATCATCCTGTTTTGGCATTTGATATAAGCATCACGATCTACAAGCCAATCTACCCCTAAAATGGCATCATAACCTTTCATGTCAAGGCATACTAAATTTACGGGGAGATTATGACCCTCTACTATCACTTCGCTATCAGGATAATAGTCGGTAAGCTTTGTTCCAGAACCTAAGGGTGTAGAAATTGCAATATCTGAAGGTAAGGGAACTGATGCGATTGGTAATGTTTTAGCAAAAGTAGTGGAGAGAAAAGAATGAGAGGCACCAGTATCAAATAGCACGAATGCAGGATGAGAACAAATTTAAAGAGTACCTTCCATAAGTCCATCATCCCTGGGCGCTTCCTCTTCTTTTAGAACGACATTGAGGCTAGCCTGCCTCCTGCGTCCTTTACCAAATGACTGGTCCTTCATAAGGGAGCATTCTGGCATGCGATGCTCCCTGCTTCCACAACGTAAACAAGCGCCAAGGCGCTTCCAACACTCCTCAGCCGAATGGCCAAATTTTTCACAAAATGTGCAAGCCGTGGCGACCTACTCCTTATCCTCCTTGACTTTCTTTTACTTATGGGAACTTCTACCATTCCCATTCCTAGATCTCTATCACGGCTCTTGTAAGGCTCCGTGATGCCGAATCTCTCTTTCTTATAACGCCGATCAGAACGTCGGCTAGATTCTTCTCCCTTTCCTTTCAATTTTTTGACCTTCTCTAAGGTCCTTTCACATAGGTATGCCCGCTGAACCATCTCCGTATAAGTATGGATGTTTTGGATCCCGAGCTGCTGGATGAAACCGGGACGTAACCCGTCCATAAACCGATTCGCCTTTAATAAATCGGTACTAATTAGATGTGATGCATACGGTGCTAGCCTTGAGAATTGTAGTTCATATTCGGCAACCGTCATCATTCCTTGCCGAAGGGTGGCGAACTCCATAGCCGTTCGTTCCTTTACTGTTGACACCCGTTTTATGACCAATAAGTCGGGTCATCTCCTTGTTCATTCTACATGATGCTCCGAGTAATTCACTCTTCATTGAGTCTCCTTGATTGATTTAGAGCCTATTTCTTGGGTCTTTTCCTTGATTGGATGTGGCTTTTTGTGGCATTTCATTTGACTAAGGCTTAGCAAAACCTTCATTTCTTCTTTTGAACTCCAGTGATAATAACGGTCTGCTCCAGGAGAGTTGTTTCTTTATAACGGGTGGGTCCTGGGCCATTACTCTTTGAAGAGTCCTAAGGCTTAAGGTCTCATTTCAATCTTTATCTTTTGGCTTACACGTTGATAATAACGGTCTATCGTGCAGCCGTTGTTTCATTATGATGCCCTATGCCTTGGCCGTTGCTTTCTTCACAGAGTCCTATTGCTTTGGCCTTCTCCCTGTTGATCTTATCTTTTAGGGATAAGGTTGAAAGTAACGGACGATCCTTGGTGCGTTATTTCTAAGTGGCGGTCTGTCGTGCAGCCGTTACTTCCTTCAGAGAGTCCTGGCAGTTCAAGCCTTTTCTCTGCTACTCCGTGGTCGAGATAAGAACTTGGATTGACGATATCTCTTCCAAATCTGATCCTCAGGACCTTCTGTTTGATTCTATGGACTCTTGGTGATATTATCTTCAAGGATTTGTTAAGAGTTATCCCTTTATCTTGCTGGATTATCCTCTGCTCGACCTGAGGGTTTGAGGGTCTATAAATAGAACCCTTAACTTTATGGCCAAGAGGAGGAAAATTCTGGAGTTGCGTCGAAGTGCTGCCGCATTCTAGAGTCATGTTTGATCAAGGAGAAGTGCTTATCACATTCGTTTGCTGCCTGGTGAAGGGAGTATTTGTTCCTTTTGGTTCTAAAGCTCATAATTGCATATTGAGTTTCCATTCAATCTCCCTTTCATCATAAGCATTATTTTTCTCCTTTCTCCACGTTTTTCACTGGTTTTCATCATCTAAACATCCTCCTAATCTTTTAAAACGCCCAGAGGGGTTAAAAAACCAAAACTCCCCGGTATTCCCCTCTCCTTTTGATGATATTTTGTTTATTGAAGAATTGATGCTATATTGTCTAAAGGGCTAATTTGGGTTGTTTTATTTTTATCTTCCACTTCTTTGGCAGGTTTACAGGTCCACCAGTACGAGGCCCAAGTCTTCTAGCCGGCTGGAAGAGTTGGAGTTAAAAGGATCCACACTTTGCTACTGCAGGTATTACGACGTCCTTGTGCAGGCGCGTCAGAGTCTTCCAGCGGTCTATCGAGAGACCGTCACTTTCAAGTGACGCACGGGGTTCTAGCCGTTACTTCTAGCTGACCTGCAGGTCCTCTTTGGTTTTCTCTCCCGTGGGCGGGTGCTTCATCCACCTATTTTCAAGGTATTTTCAAGTCTTTAGCTTGTTTTTACTTTGGTGGTGATCATGACTTTCCTTGGGATTGGGCATTAGCTTTCTCCTTCATTGCATATCTTTTATTTCCTTACTTGTTCCACCCCTTGTGGTGTGCTTCTATTTACTCCTTGCTCCACGCCCCGGCGTGTGTTTTCCTTTTCCTTAGCTTAGTTTGATTGAGATAGCATGCGCATGCTAGAGCTAGCTTTGATTGCCTAGGTTCATGATCACATGTGCATAGGTTAAGAGCAGATCTTTGATTACTTGCTTGTCATCTCATCATTCACACAAAACCCCCAAGAAAAAAGAAGATAGGGAAGCAAAATAAAATCAACAGATAATTTTTTGGCGATCACGGTGGGACAACTTGTGCCAATCGTACTTTTGATTCCTGTTAAACCTGCCATCATCTCTTGTGTTGTCCCCTCTCGTTTTCCCTTTATTTCTTGTTAATCCTGATCCTCTGAGTGCTCTGACGGCCCTGTGTCCCTACGTTACAGTCCTCTGACGCAGGGGCATTAGACCGCCACATCTGTTCTGCTGAGAGCTTTCACGGTTTTTCCTGTTACTTCTGGTTGATTTTGGTTTTCTGGCTCATTTGACGGTCCTAGCTCCCTGCGTTATATTATTTCTGGCGGTCTGGCATTCGACCGTTATTTTCTTCTGACGCAGGACTCCTAGACCGTTATACTCCAGACAGGTACGCCCCCAGGTGCATTTCTTTCCACAGTTTCTGCTGTGACTTTTTTGCTTGGGTGATACTTGACTTCCCCCTTGCTTTGTTTCATATCTCCATATCATTATGTGCATCATTGATTGCTAGATTTTAGGCTAGACTTTGCATGCACTCCGGTGCACATAGGACCATTCATCTTTTCATATCCTAGATTGCATTTTCCTACCTTGGTGTGCGGAACTCTCGTCTCCATATTCCTTGGGGCCGACTAAGAAATCACACCAGGGACCTCCATAAGTCCCCGCGAGCCGTGGATTCCCACACGGACGCCGGGCTGGTTGTACCTTTCCCACCCCATGTCTAGGGTTGCATAAGTGAGGAGTGATTACACTTAGAGTCAAACCAAGTCCCATACCCATCTCCTGTTAGGAACCCATTGTTGAGAGCACATTTCAATCAAGTCACTAAGGTTCCAAAGGAGAAATCACAAGAATTGTGTTGCATCATCTTAAAACAACTTGGTTGACTTTGAGTGTCTTCACCTTTTATCACTTACATCTTTTTCTAAAAACATTTGAGTTTGGTTACTCATTGTGTGATTGTTTGTGTTGTTTGTTTGCATTTTATCAAGGTTGTCCGTTGCATGTGGAGTTATTTTCGTCCGTCCGACTCATCTCCTCAAGTCAATTCCTTCTTCAAGTCCTATTCCAATCCTCTTTTCGAGTCCACCATGGCATCCTTTAATCCTCCCCGTTCCCAAGAGGACTCCCTTCCTCAAGGGCTTCTTGAAAACCCTCCCAGGGTTACCTCCTTTTCTTCTGGAGAGGGGACTGCCCCTCTTCTATCCTCCACTTCCATGGAAGGTGGTCAAGCCACCCCTTCTTTCTCCACTCCTTTCGCGGGCTCCGTCCTTCAGATGATGGCCCAATTGGATCCGGCCCAACTCCGAGCCCTTTATCAGGCCATGCAAGGGTCCAATGCATCTCCTTCTACCATCATCCAAAATCAATCCAATCCTTCCATTGTTGGGCTTCCCATTCAGCCCACTCCAATTGATCTCACCCCGGTCCAACCACGGACCATCACTTTCGCGGGCATGGAAATGGGCCAGTCTTCCAATTCGGCCCAACAATCCTTCGATAAGGGAAAATCGCCCATCCCCTCTTTTGTTCAAATGGATCATCACGTATCTACTCTGGTAGCTTCGCAAGTTCTCATGGGCCCTTCCGATTTCTTGCACCCTCGGCAAGGGGTGGCTCAAGCCCATTCTAATCTGGGCCAATCTCAGGCCCAATATCCTTCTTATGGGCCCCCCATCTCTACTGTCTATCCCTCCACTCCTGCTTATGGGCTTCCACCTTCTGCCGCAACCGTTCCATCTGCTCCTCAAATTCAATCAGCGTCTTTTACCACCCCTACTCCCTCCCGAGAGCAGGACTTGCTTGACAAATGGGCCGCCATGCAGCAACAACTCGATTTCCTCCAGAAGCGGGTTGGCCCGCAATCTTTGGCAGATGTTCCTGTCCTGAGCTTCCAGAATATTCGGTTCCCCCCACAATCAGAACTCCCTGACTACCGCAAGTACGATGGGAACGGCAATCCCTTCATTCATGTGAGGGATTTTCTATATGAATCGGCGCAGTTCCAATATGATGATCACCTTATGGCGTACTTATTCCGCCGATCTTTGGATGGTGTTGCTCTGGAGTGGTTCTACTCTTTACCGCTAGAAGAAGCTGAAAGTTTCAAGGTAGTAAAGGACAAATTTATCTAGCGGTTCCAAGACAGGGTCGGCCCGGAATACTCATTTACAGATCTAGTAGCCGAGAAGATGAAGCCAGATGAGGAGTTCGCCACTTATGCAGACAGGTGGAGACAGATGGCTGCTAGAGTGCCTGGCCACATTCCAGAGGAAGAGAAGGTCAAGCTGCTCATTTCAAATGCTACCCTGACCTTCAGGAACATCCTGGCAATGAATGATATAGCTAACATGCATCAACTCTACAGCCGGGCGCGCTTCATACAAACCCAGTTCAAGGATTCTCCCATACACGCCCTATTTGAAAACCAAAAGCCCAAATATCACAAGAAACCACAAGGGCCGGTCACCGAGGGGGTCTAGACAAACGAACAGGTACAAGCCGTTGCCTTTCCATTCCAAGCCGCACCATTCCGCTTCCCCCAAAACCCCCGCACTCCACAAAATCCCGCTTCACAGAACTTTCAAGCCGCTCCACAAAACCCTCCGCCCGCCTTCACCGTTCCACAAAACGCCTTCGTCGCTCCACAGCAACAACCACCACCTCCGCAATTCCATAATGTCCCTCCACCCAACGGCTATAACAACAATCCGAACAACAAGCGCCCGGCTCCCAAGAGGGCACAATATCCTCCACTGCCAGAGACCCTCACGGATATCTTCTCGGCTCTTATGTCGGTGAATGCAATTCAACTTCCTCCGGAACGGCCTAACTGGAACCCAACCGTTGATCAGACGAAATATTGCATGTTCCATAGGCAGCCAGGCCACACTATCGAAGGATGTTATCAGTTCCGGGATCTGGTATACGATCTCCATGAGGGACAGAGAATCGATTGGGCCGCGATGCATCGGGCCATTGTTGAAATCAAGGAGAAAAGAGGGTAGCAGCCGAGGCAGCAAGCACAACAGCAACAAGCACCACAGCCGCAGCAGCCACTACCACAATAGCAACTACAACAAGCTCAAGATCTGGGGAGCCATCAAAATCCGATGCCAAACCATCCGCCTGCTCTACAGCAACCTCAGCCGCCTGCACCGGCTCAAGTGAACGTAGTTCAACCCCCGGCCCCTAGTGCCGAGTGGTCTTTTGATGACGATGGCGCCACACCGTAAGTCATGGCCCTCCACCACAACCACCGCAATCCTCTTACCCCCTCCTTCGTCCTTCCTTCACACCCAATATCCTCTCCACTAGTCCTCCCGTTTACGCCCGCTCCAACAAATTTACTACCACCCACCACTCCGTCATACCCCTCGCCATTTACCTCTGCCACCATCATCACACCATCACCTAACCTATCACCCATTTTGACACCTCCACCAACACTCCCTCCATCCGTACCACCCACCATCACCATCCCGCCTTCCATCAATCCTTCACCCATCATCCTCTCACCACTGCCCATTACCCCCACTAACCTCACATCCCACCTACTCATCTCCCCTACACAGCCTACACCGCTCATCCACCCCGCAGGGCCCATCATACTATCCACCGATGCCGCGGCCGCTACAAGTTGCGCCTTAAGAAGCGGGAAGATGTTTCATCGGAACTACCCTACTAATTCCAACCCCCAGTCCTCTCAGCCAACAGTCGAGCAGGCATAAACTGAACCTCTGCCGGGTACTCAATATGACTTGCTGCATCATCTGGATCGAGTGCCCGCTAAAATATCTGTGCTGGAGCTGATCAAAAGGTCTACCCTTCATCAGGATGCATTGAGAGATTTTCTACAGAAGGTAATGGTCAGCGAAGATATGGCAGTCGACAGCTTACCAACGGCCCTAGCAACTATTTCCAAAGGGCCAGCAATCACATTTTCAGAATCCGAGCTAGTGCTTCCGGAAGCTCGGCAAATGCCGCTCTGCATTACTATCACTCTGAACAAAGTTAGCATTGAGGCAGCACTAGTTGACACAGGGGCTTCAATCAATGTGTGCCCACTCAGCACTCTACGAGCTTGCAACATATCCGAAGAGTTATTACGACCTACCCCGACCACTATAGCAGCATATGACAATTCAAGGCGAGCATGTCACGGGGTGGTCACTATCCAAGCAGAGCTCGGACCCCTTACAGTGGCCGTAGAATTCTATGTGCTAGACATCGACCCTATGTTCAAGGCTATCTTGGGTCCTCCATGGCTGGATACGCTCGGTGCCGTGCCCTCCACCGCACATCAGTGCGTCAAATTCCCTTTCTAAGGGAGGGTCGTCAAGGTCAAAAGCCTATCTACAATGCAATCGGTTAAGGCCATTTCAGAACAGATTCTTCCTACACCATGGCCAAGTAGCCGACCCGTCATATCAGTGCTGGATTTAAACTTCCCTTGGGCTTATACGCCTCCTAGGCCCATCACTACTCCAGTTAACATCAAGATGAAGCCCCAGATCCAGGACCCAAAAGGCTGGAACATTATACTGAAACTGGGCTACCAACCGGGGAGAGGCCTCGGTGCACAATTACAAGGAATGACCAAGCCCATACCCAAGGGAAGAAAGATGGGCAGGAGAGGTCTTGGCTACAAAGAGACCGCATTATCTGTGATGGGTGATTCTGGGCCACTCACCTGGGACTACCGCCAGCACTTTGTCCTAGGGCCTCTCCAGCCCGGCACATTGGCTCTGCAACCAGTTCCGTTAGGGAGAAATACAGTATGTCCGATTGCCAGTCCTCCGCTGGCACTAAAAAGGCCAGAACATGATATGCTTGATTATGGTCAAATCCTTCAGAGATTGTTTCATGAAGAAGACTGCCAAAAGAAGCAAGAGGTTTGGCTCATGCAATGGAAACCAAAGAAGCGGCCAGACGGTGATCCACGGGAGGAGGGGAGCTCGCCGATTGTCTTTTCTTGGTCTCCCTCCCGCTTTCAATCTCTCCTCCAGCAATGGGAGTTCTTACCCCGTCTTCCTCCTATCATGGTAAATCCATCCTTCGTTGATCTGCCCGAGATTCTATTTGTTCCTTGCGCTTGCGGGCACTGCCCGCCCATTGAATTATCCACTCTATTCACTCCTCCTCCTCCCAATGCCCAACTCCACGAGATGTGGTTCTCATCTTCCGATCCCTTCTTTGACTGCATCTTCCCTGAGTTGTTCCCTATGCAGCTCCCGCCTCCTCCATCTTGCTGTATAGTCTCTGCTGATCTCCAAAAAAAAACGTCAAATTCAAAATGGAGATTTCAGTGGAAGATTATGCTACCCTGTCTCCATCCTCATCCCAGGGGCACGAGTCCCCTGCTCCTTCCCTTCCACTAGGTCTCCTTTCTCCTAGGTTAGGATTAGGGTCTATCGAGTCTAGGGAAGTAGAATTAGTTAGGTCTAAAGAAGTAGGGTCTTGTTCTGGGTCATCCAACCCTTCCTCCTCTGAGCCGCGCCCGCTTGCGCGTCCTCCCAAATCTGTTCCCGATAGGTTCTTGCAAGACCTAGCTCAGCGCTATCATGCCCTTTTAAAATGTCCGGAATTTGTTGCTACGGCAATTACGATTGAGGATGAAGAAGAAATAGAAGGGGCATGGGGCGATGACGGACTCGGCGTCTATGAAATCATGGGTGAAAAAGATCTGGTTAATGGGGACAGCGACGTGGATAACACTGCCGATTTGTATGCACAAGGACTTAAGAGATTCGACGAGCCGTCGACGGCAGTGGACGAACCTACGAAGGAAATCAACTTGGGAACTGAAGAAGACCCAAGGCCTATCATTATTGCCGCTAATCTCCCTCCGCAAGTAGAAGAAGATTTAATCAAAGTTCTAAGGGAGTATAGCGATTCCTTCGCCTGGTCTTACGAGGACATGCCGGGTCTTGACCCCTCCTTAGTGGAACACCGACTCGTGCTTGAATCAGGGGCAACACCTGTCAAACAACGGTCAAGAAGATTTCACCCCCACATGGCCTTGAGGATCAAGGAAGAAGTTGACAAGTTGTACAAGGCCAAATTCATCAGAGTTGTTTTATATCCTCAGTGGGTGGCAAACATAGTCCCTGTTATCAAGAAGGATGGAAAAGTGCGTATTTGCATCGATTTCAGGGATCTTAATAAAGCATGTCCTAAAGATGATTTCCCGCTGCCTCATATAGACGTCCTAGTAGACAACACCGCCAGGTATGAAGCTCTATCATTCATGGATGGATATTCAGGCTACAATCAAATCCGTCTCGCTCCTGAAGATCAAGAGAAAACCTCCTTCACCACGCCCTGGGGCACGTACTGTTATGTGGTTATGCCATTTGGTCTGAAGAACGCAGGTGCCACCTATCAAAGGGCAATGATGGCCATCTTCCATGACATGATGCACATCTATATGGAAGCTTACGTGGATGACATTTTGGTGAAGTCAAGGACTAAGGAGGAGCACCCCTCTATTCTGGCTAAGGTACTACAAAGAGCCAGGGAGTACAAGCTTAAGATGAATCCGAAGAAGTGTGTATTCGGAGTCTCCTCAGGGAAGCTGTTAGGTTTCATAGTGAGCAAACGGGGGATCCAGATTGATCCTAACAAAGCACGGGCCGTCATGGACATGCCTCCGCCGAAGAACATCACGGAACTTCGAGGATTGATTGGTAGATTACAATTCATTAGAAGATTCATATCCCAACATTCTCAAAGGTGCCGTCCGTTTTATGAATTGCTTAAGGCGGGGGTCAAGTTCGAATGGAATCAAGATTGTCAGAAGGCCTATGAGGACCTTAAGGAATATCTATCCAATCCCCCGGTTCTGCAACCTCCTGTCCCTGGGAAACCACTAATCCTATACATCTCGGTTATTGAGGACTCCCTAGGGGCGGTCTTAGCACAAGTGGACGATGAAGGGAAAGAGCGGGCTGCATACTATCTCTCTCGGTTGTTTAATCCAGCTGAATCCAAGTACACCGCTATGGAGAAAACTTGTGCCGCCTTAGTGTGGGTAGCTCAGAAGCTTAAACACTATTTTCTTGCCCACCCAGTTAGGTTGATCTCTAGAATGGACCCGATCCGTTATCTCTTAGACAAGCCTGTCCTTTCTAGTAGGTTAGCTTGCTAGCAGAGCTTCCTCTCTCAGTTCGATATCACCTTTGTTGTTCAGAAGTCAGTCAAAGGATATGCCATTGCTGAGCATCTTGCCCATCTCCCCATTCCTCACACCGATTCCATTCGGGACGATTTCCCTGATGAGCATCTTTCTGTTGTCTCTCATCACCCCATCTGGTCTCTGCACTTCGATGGTGCACTCAACTCTCAAGGCCGAGGGATCGGTGCTGTTTTGCTTACTCTGGAGGGAGTGACCATTCCCTTCGCTTATCAACTTTGATTTCCTGCTACAAACAACATCGCTGAGTATGAGGCTCTCCTGGCCAGATTAAAGCATGCCTATCTCCTAGGCGCGCGCTATTTAAACATTATAGGAGATTCTCAGCTCGTCCTATGGCAGGTTCTATCCACTTACCGTACTTGTGATCCTAAGCTCAAACCTTATCAAGATCTGGTCACGCTCCTTGCCAGGCAATTCCGTAAGCTGATCTATATCCATACTCCCCATTCTCAGAACATTCTGGCTGATGCTCTGGCATCCCTTGCTTCTTCCCTATCTTTTCCTCTCGGTCGGAGCACTGTGACTATCGTCGTTTAGAGATTGGACGTACCCTCTCTTCAGGACCCTTGGTTCATCAATCTTAGGAAATCTGTAGAGGCAAGAGCTGAGAATGGAGATCTTAAGGAAGTATCTTTAACAGAGCTAGAAGAGATCCTGGACGAAGAAGAGTTGCCTTGGTATCATGAAATCGAGTTGTTTTTCAAAGAGGGGTCATTCCCAGAAGGGGCAACTGCTGAGCAATGCAAGTCAATCAGAAGAGCCGCCGCAAGGTATACTATTGTCGCAGGAGAACTGTACAGGCGCGCTACTAATGGGATGCTCATGAGATGCTTAGATGATGTTGAAGCTTGGAAAGTGGCCGAAGCAGCCCATTCTAGTGAGTGTGGGGGTCATGTCAATGGCCAGGCTCTAGCGAAGAAGATCCTGAGGCAGGGCTACTATTGGCCCACTCTAGAGGAAGATTGCTCCCTCTATGTCCGGTGGTGTCTTAAGTGCCAACTCCACGCTGATAAAATTCATTCTCCAGCTTTGTCTCTCCATCCTATGACCGCTCCTTGGCCATTCTCTATGTGGGCCTTTGACGTTGTCGGCCCACTCGGTGATCCTAACTCCCAGATCAAGCAGAAATCCTTTATCCTTACCGCCACTGAGTACTTCACCAAGTGGGCCGAAGCTGAGGCGTACGCAGAGATCAAAGCTACAACGGTGTGCCGCTTTATTATGAAGAATATCATCTCACGGTTTGGAGTGCCAAGCAGCATCATCACCGACAACGGACCCCAGTTCGTTTCCCAAGAGCTCAAGGACCTATGTAAGAAGTTCAATATTGCATTGTATCACTCATCCCCATATTATCCTCAAGGCAATGGCCAAGCCGAGGCCACTAATAAAACCCTTCTTAAAATCATCAAGAAAACATGTGAAGCTCATAAATTTTTTGATTGGCCAGAAAGATTAGTGGAAGCTCTGTGGGCTTACCGCACCTCCGTCCGTACCCCTACGGGATAAACTCCCTATTCTCTTACCTACGGGATGGAGGCGGTGCTCCCATATGAGATCCTGATCCCTTCCCTTAGAGTGTAGCTTGATAAGGAACTTAATCTCGATGAACGTCGAGAGGCGTTGCTGGTTCAGTTAGAACTCTTAGATGAGAAGAGGATGAATGCGGCCGATCCTGTATCCGTCTATCAAAAGAGAGTCTCGCGTTATTTTCAAAAGAAGGTAATCGAACGGAAGTTTCTAAAAGGTGATATGGTTTTGAAACGAAAATTCATTCGGTCTGCAGGTCCTAGGTCTAAATTACAACCTAATTGGGAAGGGCCGTTTGTCGTAAAAGAAGCTTATCTAGGAAATGCTTATCGTTTAGTAAACGCGGAAGGTGAGGAGCTCTCTCACCCGTGGAATGTGTTATATCTTAAGCGTTTCTTTCCTTAGAGTCTAAACCATGTGCTAACCCGGCAGCAAGATGCTCCTCCTGTCACTAAAGGAATCCCGAGTGAGGCAATCACATACTACACGACATCCCTGGTCAGGTTTTCCACGTTGAGAAAGGACAACGTTTCTCCTTAGCCATGCTTTGGGGGAAAGTCAAGGTCCCTGTCCGTTTCTCCCTTCAGCTAAAACCAGGGGCAAGAAGAGAATAAAGAGGCGATAACCGATCCAAACACCCTCACGAGAGGAGGTCTCAAATAGGGGCAGTCCGTCATGACCTGACGCCACAAAAAAAGCAAAAGAGACAGCGAAGGGGCAATCTTTATGACAAAATCAAAAGCATCACCTCAAAGTCGATATAGTATGAATTATGAATTCCAAAGCTCCAGAAAGGCAAAGCAAGAAAAGCTAGGCGTGACAAGAGTGGTAGTACAGTTCCCCGCGGGACGTTATGAGTCCGGTCGCATGCATGCCTAGGGTGGATTAAGGTTCGATGACGGACTGAAAGCCCCGGCACAACAGACCAAGTCTCTAATGGGTTGTACGGAAAGGAAATCAAGTCTTAAAAACTTCTATATCTGGCCTAAAGCTTACCCCCCATATTCTGTTTTTCTTTTAGGACCAAGATTAATACCCTGGGTATGGCCCTGGCAGAAACACCGTCATGACAATTGGACCTTGTCTAGGGGTTGTCACCTTCTCTCACACCCACCCCCCGGACTCAATATCAACAAGGAAGGGCTCACGCTGCTGGGGAAGCACTGGTTTTCCAAAATCCAAAAAAAAAAATATTTTCAAAATCCAAACAAATTTAATATTTTCCAAAACCCAAAAAAAATCGAAATATTTCCAAAATCCAAAAACATCAAATATTTTCAAAATCCAAACAAATCAAATATTTTCAAAGTCTCACAAAAATCAAATATTCTCCAAAACCCCCGAAAAACACCATCATATGCATTGCATGCATTGCATTATTTTTATTATGTTTTTTGCCTATTTTAACAAGGCTCCACCCCTTGACCGAATATTGAGAAACGGTCATTATCAAACTTGCTTCAAGGCAAGGGGTTGAGTCTAAGAACGGATCTAACTTGTTTCATGTTTTAGCATGTGCAGACAGCAGGATCAAGTTCAGGATTACACCTATGCAGTCTGTAACGCATCAGTGTTCGACCGTCACAGGTATCTAACGGTCCCCTCCTTGACCGTTAATTCTCTTCAGGCATGGGCTTTTTGTTCTGTCAACCGTTATCACTCTGACGGCCTGGTCCATAACCGTCACTTCTATATAATGGCCCATCGCCCATCCGTTACATGCTTCAGAAAGCAGGATTGATAAGGCTTTCATTCTGACGGCTCATCGTCGGACCGTCATTTCTTTATAGCGGCCCACTGCCCATCCGTTACATCCTCCAGAGGCTCTGCCTCTTCACATCATTCTAGCCAATCAAACCACAAAGCTCATGCTCATTCAACTAAGCCAATCTCATCTCATTCAATCAGGCTTAATGAAAAATGAATTCACAGAATTCCAACCTTTTGTCATACGACCAACATCTCTCATAAATAAAAAATAAATTAAGCTACATTAAGTTTTTCATCTGCAAGAGGGCGGATCTTCCTCAACTCTTTCACGTAACCTCGGCGTGCTTCGTCGTTCTCTTCAACTTCTTCTTGCCATGGGCGCGCTTTGCTGATCTCCCACATGGTCAGCGCGTTCCGGATCGCCCTTTCATCCTCCTCAGTCCCCATCTTCCTAGATAGAAGGGGAGGGTAGTGTGATAGTGCAGGAGCTTGAGTTCTTGGAAGTCCGATCTGAAGATGGCACCGGTGCGGGTTGTAGATCGCCATGGTGGTGTTCCCCACTAGCTGGAGGTCTAGGCCTTGACGCTGCGGTATTTTAAGAAGAGTGCTTCGAAGGATTCTTGGTCGCATGATGAACTTATCTATTGGCAAAGTGTTGAAGAAGAGGCGCCATTCATCCCGCGTTTTCTTATCCGCCGTCTTACATTCAACATGTGAAGAGTATCCAAATGCCCCTCCAATGAAGAAGAGAGGGTGGCTCCCAAAGATTCGGCTAGTTGAAGTTAGGTCCTCCTTGTATTGGAATTTGACTCTTACTCCCATCCAGCACTCAAGGAGTATCATGGAGCCGAACAGAAGTCCTCCTAGGCAAGCCGAGCTGAGTCCTTCATAAAGGTATGAAAGGATCGCTTGAGAGATGGACATTCCCCGCCACAACCCACTAATAATGCTAAGATTTTGGGTGTCTAGAAGGTGGTCGGTCGTAGTGAAAAGGAAGACTCCACATAGGCAAACCGCCACCGCCTTGGCTATTGCTTCGTGTCTCTCCCACTTGTTTTTACAATGAGACACTATCCACTGTGCCAAGGGTATCAAATGAATGTGGTGTGGGCTGATCATGGTCCTCACGTCCTTTGGATTATGGATGAAATCACTCACGATCAAGGACGGGTCAATAGGCTCTATTGTATAGCAAACCCGGTCTTCATCGCCCGCCTTAGTCTTAGGAAAGGCTAGGTAGGTCTCTACCTCTTCTAATAGGACTGTTGCTTTAAAGGAAGGGAGGAAGAAAGTATGAGTTTGTGGATGCCATAGTTCTACAAGAGCTGAAATACTTGGCCAATCTAAAGATAATTTCTGGAAATTTTTGCCTAAAACCAAGAGAGGTTGAAGGTGCCAAGCTTTAAGGATGGATGTGACTTCTATAGGGAGTGCTTTTACCATAGGAGCCACCCACTTCAGATTAGAGTAGCATCTTGGACCAGGAAGAGGCTTGAAGAAAGAAGGAGAAGAAGTCATAAAGAGAATTAAAGTGCAGAATTTTCTAAACTTGGATGTGTTGTTGGGAACCTACCACCCTTTGAACATTGGAGCTTAAGTGCTTTGGAATTGACGTCAACCGTTGGAGCTTTCCATGTTCTTTTCTGGCAGCTTTAGGTCCGGTGTAGACCTTCTCCTCCATAGCCATCACCTCGAAGCTTCTCTTCATCTTGATTTCTACCCTTAGGAGAGGTTCTTCAGCCCTAGAGCAGAGGTTTTTAGCAAAGCTACGATTTTTGGTTGAGTTTCCAAGTTTTAAAGGCTTGATTTTGGTTTTAAAAGGATAAGACTTGAGTTGGAAGGCTTTATCTTCAATCTAGATAGGTTCTAGTGGGAGATTAAGTGGATAAATCTCGAGTTTAGGCTCTCACAGCTCAATCCGTCTCGGAATACAACTCAGTCTCTAACGGTCTATCGTGGGGCCGTCATTTGTCTCTAACGCACCATCTTTAGGCCGTCGCATTTCCTGTGGGTTTGATTTGGCCCAACCATGTTCTGTGAAGCTTAACGGTCTAGTCTTTGGCCGTCGTTATCTTATAACGCGTGGACCATGATCCGTTACACTCTCGGTCGTTCAGATGTTGGCTTTTGGGTTCAACATTTTCCCGTCGGTCTTGGATATGGCCGTTATTTCACCCCGACGCGTCTCCCTCGGGCCGTCACATTTCCTGCTAATTGCCCTGACAACCCATCGTTCTGCCATGATCAACGGTCTAGCATTGGCTGTTATTTCCCTCTGACACACCAGAGGTGGGCCGTCGCTTTTCCTGCAGCTCAGATTACAAGTTTGGCCTCTATTGTGTATAACGCCCCTCAGCCAGTGCGTTATTTGATTATGATGGTCTGACCCTGGACCGTTACTTTCTCTGCTGCTGAATTCAGGCAATTTCCTCCTGCCCTTGTGTTAGACCTGGCAGTCTTTCACACATTCTACAACTCGTTCATCATCCACGCATTCTCATACATACTCCTTTTTTCCGCATACATGCATTCATACATTCACACACATCTCTCGCACTCAAATCATCTGAATCGATCATTCATTTCTGCATTCACATTCAAACCTGCCAAACCATTCGTTCACTCATTCGTTCCTGCATATTTATTCATTCACACTCATGAAACAAAACAAAAATTCCAAAAAAGAATTTCATTTTTCTATATATATAGTCATGTACAAAAATAAAAAAGAAATACATCATTCGGCCGGCTCGTTCGCCGGGCCGCCCTCCTCATCTCCACCCTCCGGCTTCCTTTCTGGCGGTGCTATGGAGGCACTCTCCTCCTGCTTGCCTCTCTCCACCCTCTCATTCCTCCGCTGGCCGGAGGAACTCACAAGGAAATCAGCCACCGTCCCGCTCCGAGCGACACTCCTCTGTGCTCCGCTCTGCGAAACACTCCGCTCAGGTCCTCGGCCTATCATCCGGACAGTCCTCTCGAGGGTCCGCAGCTCGATCTTCATATCGTAAGCCTGGCGCCGAGCCTCGCGTGCCTCGGTCCGGTAGCAGTCTAAATCTACCGTCCCAACTCGGAGTCGCTCGACCTCGGCCTGTGACCGAGTCAGCTCCTCCCGGAGTCGCTGTGTCTCGGTCGTTGCTGTGGCTTGTTCTCTCGCCTGTAGGTTGCATTTCAAATAGATAATCATAAAGCATTTAATTGGCATAATCATAAAGCATAAGCATTTTTTTAGCATCTTACCCGCTCCGCGGGGGTGGCCTCCGCCTCCTCGGCCCGGGCAACCGCCCGAGCAAACTCGGCCTCCTGCTCAGCCCTGCTTCCCGCAGGCTGCGAGGAAGACGATGGGGCATCCGGTCCCGCTCGTTGGGCTCCCTCGGCCTGCTGCATTTAGAAATCACGGTTAGGTGTCGTGGTTAGTCAGCATTAGCATCATTTTGCATTGCATAATCATAATCATTTAAGTCTAAGTTTTAGAATCTTACCAGAAGCTCAAGGGCGGTCCGGTACTCGTCCCGCTGCTGAATGATGGAGTGGAGTAGTCCCTCCAGCTCGGCTATCCTTCCCTCAGGGTCTAGCTACATTTAGAAAGCATGTAAGTCAGTACATCTAGCTCGTTGCATTTTTGCATATAGAAAGAGTTTTTGAGTTTAGAATTTGCATAGCAGTCATCGGGTACCTCGGTACACCCGGTCACCGTAGAGTCGAGCGAAGGCCTTCAGATATGCCACGTCGCTCTCATCTCGCTCCTTCACCGCTCGGCCCCGCCTGTTCCAGTCATGGACGTACTTCGCCTTCCGAGCGCACCAATCCACGTTGCCACTAATGCCCCTTGCCGACTTGCCTGGGTGGTCATCACTGTGGCGTGGAAAGGTCACCTCGGGCTGGTGTAGTCCCCGAGTCCGCAGGATCAGCCTGTAATGCAGAGGCTCGATGATATGGATGCAGTGTAGCCAGATATCTCGTCCCCGATATGATAAGGCCGCCTCCACCCACGGCTGTCCCGTGTAACCCTCGCCGCAGTACGGGGTCCATCTCACCTAGAGGCATTCAGTCCATTCATCAGATTCAGAAGCATTCAGGAGCATTCAGAAGCATTTAGAAGCATTCAAGAGCATTTAGAAGCATTCAGAAGCATTCAAGAGCATTCAGAAGCGTTCAGAAGCATTTAGAAGCATTTAGAAGCATTCAGAAGCATTCAAGAGCATTCAGAAGCATTTAGAAGCATTCAAGAGCATTTAGAAGCATTTAGAAGCATTCAAGAGCATTTAGAAGCATTTAGAAGCATTCAGAAGCATTCAGAAGCATTTAGAAGCATTCAAGAGCATTTAGAAGCATTCAAGAGCATTTAGAAGCATTTAAAAGCATGTAGAAATCATTTCGAGTTCTGGACTTACCGACGTGTGTGGGTAGGAGTCCAGGTCGTCCTGGATCATCCGGGTCAATCTGATGATTGACCCTGTGTCCCTCGCTACCGTCCACCGTCTCGCAATCGGGATGTGGCCGGGGTGGAGTAGTGTGCCTCTCCCGATGCCCGGGAGATACATATAGCTCCAAATCTGCATTTTAGAAATCAAGTCAGTCAAATTGCATAATCATTTGCATAGCATCCTTTTGCACAATATAGAAAGCATTTAAATTGTATTTACCTGTAGAAAAGGCGAGAAGCCGCCCAGCATCGTCTGCCAGTCCGTCGTGCTGAGGGACTCGAACAGGAACGCTAGCACCGCCGCTCCCCAGGCGTATCTCCCAACTCTGTGCAAATTTTCTATCATCGGAAGCAGTCGGCAGCTGATGACGTCCGCCCGAGTCGCGAAGAGGAGCTTCCCAAATAGCAGCATCAGGAAGCGTCTGAGCACTCTGTCTCCCTCTGGTCCCGCCTCCGCCGCCACGCGAGGGTGCACCTGGTCTATCACTCTGCCCAGATGCTCCTCGGGTAGCTCAACCATGGTGATCGCCGCTCCTCTCAGCCCCAAGCTCTCCTACAGTACTGATCTCGAGAGCTGAGATGAGGACTGTCCCGGCCTGATCAAATCCAACCCGAGTAGTTGCTGCGCCATCTCCCGGTAATCACCGTACGTCCATCCTGTCACTGCGGCTCCGTGGACTCTCAACCCAGTAATCCTCGCTATATCTTCTAGTGTGGGGATCATATGGCCCCACGGGAAGATGAACGCCCTGCTAATCGGGTCCCACCTCTCGTGCAATGCGTACAACAATGGTGTGTCCATCCGGATCACCTCGATGCTGAGCACCTCGGCGAATCCCATACTGGCTAGCCGTTCTCTCTGGAAGTCGGGCAATGCCTGGTACACTGCCCGGATCTGCAGCCAGGAGATCCTTGATCTTCGCTTTCCCTGCATGTCATTTAGATCATAAGTTAGTTGATTGCATCATAAAAACATTGCATAAGCATTTTAAAATGAAAATCAAACAAAAATATAAAAATGAAAAACCCTAAAAAAATAGTCTAGGTCCCTGGTAGATGTAACGGCCCTGGGGTGGGGCGTTGCTTGGCTCTGACGCACTCAGGGTGGCGCGTCAGGCGTGTGACGGTCGCTGGCAGGACTGTCACATTGTCTGCGTTTTGGCGTTTTTTCTTTGCATTCCTGTGGTCTCCCATTTTGGCCAAATGGCCTATAATCAATCCTAATGGGTTCGTGGACCCATTTTCTACCCTCAAAACCCACATGCATTCAAATAAAAACTCAAAAAAATAAAAATAAAAATTGAAGGAATTAGGGCGGGAGGACCTACCTCATGGTCCATGCCCCTTCTCCTCTTCTTGGCTAGTTCTTTGGGCTCTTCTTCACCCAATGGGGCTTCTCCTTGGTTCTCCACGGCCGTGGGAGCTTCATCTTCCTCCCTTGGATCTCTTCTCGCCATTTGTTCTTCTTCCACCGGCGGGATTGCTTCTCGTTCGAGCCGGCGGTGGAACCGCCGTATTGCCTTCCTCTTTCCTCTCTCCCTCTTATGTGGAGGCGGCTGGGATGGCTCGTCGCCGGCCATGGTGGTGGTGGGGGTTGGAATCGCCGGAGTTTTTTGGGGGCGTTTGATTGCTTGGTGATTGAATGAAGGCCGTGACCATTCGGTTTTATTTTTTTGAACGCTAAGGAAATGTGGCAGTCTATCGACCAACCGTTACATCATTCTGACGCGTCTGGATTTGACCGTTACATGTGTTGGCCCTGTTTTATTGAAGAATGTGAACCGCCTGGTTTATGACGGACTGGGGGTGGTCCGTTACTTGATGTGATGCACGTACATGAGACCGTTACAAGCTTGCAAGTTTCTTGATGAATTAAATGGTCTAATTAATGTCAAAATGGTTCCATGTTCTGTCAAGATGTTCATTGATGATGTCTGTAAGACCCCAAATTCTTTATAAATTTATTTAAAAAATTGTAATTATTTGGAATTTATTTGAAGTTATTCGGAATTTATGAGAATTATCCAAGTTAATTAGATTAATTAATTAATTAATAGAATAAGTCATTTTTTTACTATTTTCTAAAAATCCTCAAAAATCACATCTTGTAGAATTAATTTTGTTTATCAACTTTGTCTTCTACAATTAAGTCTAATAAAATCGTTTATTAAGCCGAATTAGCGAACTAAGTCTTCCGAACTTAATATTTAATTAATTACGGAATAGTAGAAGTGGAATTTTATCTACCATATAAAAATTCATAAAAATAGTAATTAAATAATAGATGCTTCGACTAACACTTTTGTTTTCTTGGAGTAAGCCAAATTAAATCATTATCTAGCCCTAATCAGTGGTTTAAGCCTGACTTATAACCCACCTAACCCAAATTCGAATTTACTATTCACCCAAACTTTGAACATCAAATTCGAGCTTGTTTCTCAACCAAATGGGGTGATTCCAGAGGCAAATGAAAGGTATTACATAGAGGAACTTTTCCCCTCAATCAATTTGAGGTAAACTTAGCCCCAAAACGTGCTGCCGACATAGTTTGGTCAAGTCAAGAATTTCGGCGCCGTTTCTAAACACGTAGCTTGCAGCAGCAAATACTCCTAATTCAGAAGGCTCCAGAAGCTCTATGAGCTATCAAAATGAAGCCCTATGAGTCTTCTTTCATTTGGCTGCTGTGGGGTTCGCTGAAATTTCGGATCTGGAGAGATCTAGTTCGATTTGTGAAGGTCGGTCAGCAGGCCGTTGGCTTCCCTTCATCCTTCTTTGATCAATCGATTAAGGTAGGAATTCTCAACCAAATCTTGATCATGAGTATAGCAAATTGTACCTCTCATCGAGCTCTTTCCATTGGTGGCAAAAGCCCCAATTTTCATTTGGTATCCGTGGAGATATCGAAGTTTTAGTGAGGTGCTGTCAAGTTGTTCTTCATTCTAGGTTTCGAGTTCCTTCTTCAATTTGAGGTAGGTTATAACAGCCCAATTTCTAATTAACATACATGAATGTAATCAATAGCATGTTAACTTTCTTTTGACATCAAAATCCCCAATTTTTATAGATCATGCCTAGAGTATTTCGTGTGTCATTAGAAGCATGCTAGCAAGCTAGACTTTAATTGTGTTCTTCATAGAATAGGATTTATTTCATTGGATTCCTATCGAAATTCGTGATTTAAAATTGTGTTTTATGACCCTAAGATGCATATTATTAACCCTAGAGTCTATGGTTAAGATCCCAATACTTTTAGACCCCAATTCTTGGAGTTTTATGAAGCTTTTTGGGTCTGGAAACCCAGGGGTCGACCCGTGGGTCGACCCATTTCCACCCAGCAAGCAGCAGCAATGCTGCCTTGCATGGGTCGACCCAATGGGTCGATCCACAGCCTGCAGGGGTCGACCCATGGGTCGACCCATGCAGCCAGGATTGCAGGGGTCGACCCAGGGGTCGACCCATCCCTGGAATTTTTCCAGGGGTCGACCCAAAGGGTCGACCCATGCATTGTAAACCCGTTTTTTTTGATGATTTGACCCGGGGATCAATCCGGATCATCGGGGAATCAAACTTTTCAACCTAAACACTTTGAAAACTACATTTTTGAGGAACTAATGACCTATTCATGTACCCTTTTTAGTTTCAATTAACATTGGTCCATACATGCTAACTTAGTGTAAAAACACACCGTTTATCATCTTCATTTTCAATGCATACAAGATTAAATAGAAACCCACATAATTAGTGGTTAATGGTATAACTAAAATCTCTGTTAATACATGATATTTCATTCCTGTGAGCTTGTCCTTTACTTCGACAACTTGTTCTATCTTGTTGACACTTTGGCTAATACAAATGATAATGGTTAAATCATGATATCTTAACTTGATGATTAGGATTAATATGTTGTTTAGCTTGTTTGATTGCTGCTGTTTTACAGTAGTACAGCACGATTAACTCTTGTTGTGACTGGATTTCAATCTCCTTGATGATTATACTTACCTTGAAATTCTGGAAATGAATCTTTTTCCTACTTGAAGTTGTTATTGCTACTTAGTTTAAACCTTAGAATTCTGGCCATAAAACTGTGGAAGTCTAGATTCGTGGATCTTTGATCCAAAGAAATCAATGCCTGGCAAACAATTAAGGGCTCGGTCTGGTCCTGGGAAGAGCGCCCGAACACTACGTGTACCCCCGGGGAGGTGAATGACTAGGTGTGGCATTTGGCACCAGTACTTGACATGTGTTAAATCTAGGACTGTCCACTACTCATTCCACTACTCTCTCCACTACTCTCTACATTACTTTCTACTACTTTTCACTTTCCACTCGTCACTGTTCTATACTCTACTTGTGGTTACTGTACTTGCTCATTACTTGGACGTGGAAACGAAATTACATACGTGCTTGACATGACTTGAATTGACTTGATATGGCCAACTTTTTATCGTCGTCTCCTGTAGTAAATTCTTGTCTTACTATTCTATTCATTATATTTCTTGACCTTGCAAGATCTTTGAATTTCGTTTCGTGATATCATCGTTATCTTTTTATTATTTTTATCATTTGTAGCATGACATTTTGAAAATGTAATTAAACTGTTAATCACTTATACATGTCTGTTATTTCCTACTGAGCGTTAGCTCACACCCCGTTGTTTCCCCCTTTCCAGGCTTTTCAGGTGACGCGCTTACCGATGGGGAAGGGCAGGAGTGATGTCTTGAGTGTATCAGTTCTAGTGTGTTAGTAGTGTGTTATCTTTTGTTAGTTGTGTTTGGAGATCATTTAGTTTCAGTTTGTTGTTGAGTCTTAGTGGTTGTTATTCCATGTTGTATTAAGTTACCCTTGAGATCATTGTATCAGTTTGGTTGTTTAATGATCAATTAGTATTTCCTTTCCATAGCACTTGTGCTTTTAGATTAGTTCTCTCTCTTTGCTGCTTGCCTCTGACTGTACATCCCGATATTCCGCGTCGGGGCGTGACAATGTCTCTCGCACGTACAAATGGTTATGCCTTGATTCATGATCATATTTATTTTTGGCTAACCTATCTTTCATGAAGGAATTTATGAACGAAGTCACACTTTACTGTCCGTCAGGCAGGTAAGTCAGGTATTGTATTTCGTTTCCTTATCCCTTAATGCATTACTATATGTTATCTATGACATATTATCTCGAGAACCGGCTGGTCATTCATGTGTTCTAGGATCTGATGTTCCCCTTAAACAAAAATGATGATGATCTGAGTTCACAAGTTTAATCGTTGGATAAGCCGTTAGGTTGGAAAAGTTTGGGGACGATGGTTCTATCTTACACGCCGTGGTTGCAGATGTTGTCCTGACCCTAATTTCTCCGGTCTAGCAATATTATTCTCGAGTATCTTGCTATTTTATCTTTCTTTTGCATTCGTTTTGATGATTTCTTTTCCTTTAGCCCAGCATGCATCATGTGCATTCTTTGAGCATTCATGAAGCTTCATCTGTTCAAGGTATCTCAGTGATGGTGAATAGCTGTGTTCTTGATCTCGAATGAGGAGAATCATTCCACTCTGAATTAGAAGGTTTCCTTCGATCTGCTCACTTGATCTGGTTGGTTGAAGATTCCTGTCTGGAGTTTAGTCAGTTCTCTTCCTTTTCCGTTGCCTCGGCGGCTAGCCGTGTTTCCATTCCTTAGTTGTTAGCTCCTCCAGGCTTGCATTCTTTGGTTGACTATGAATCGTGATCAGTTCGAAGTTTTCCAGAAATTCCTGTCGCTTGTTGGTAAAGAACGAGTGTCGTTTACCTTAATGCCCTCTTCTTGATCTACTCCGCTTCATTGTTGCTTCATCTCCATGTTCCATTTCGCTTTCGCTTCACCTCCGCTCGCTCCCCTACAAAGAGGACGTGAAGGAGGGGCATCTGTTGACACCCGTTTTATGACCAATAAGTCGGGTCATCTCCTTGTTCATTCTACATGATGCTCCGAGTAATTCACTCTTCATTGAGTCTCCTTGATTGATTTGGAGCCTATTTCTTGGATCTTTTCCTTGATTGGATGTGGCTTTTTGTGGCATTTCATTTGACTAAGGCTTAGCAAATCCTTCATTTCTTCTTTTGAACTCCAGTGATAATAACGGTCTGCTCCAGGAGCGTTGTATCTTTATAACGGGTGGGTCCTGGGCCGTTACTCTTTGAAGAGTCCTAAGGCTTAAGGTCTCGTTTCAATCTTTATCTTTTGGCTTACACGTTGATAATAACGGTCTGTCGTGCAACCGTTGTTTCATTATGATGCCCTATGCCTTGGCCGTGGCTTTCTTCACAGAGTCTTATTGCTTTGGCCTTCTCCCTGTTGATCTTATCTTTTAGGGATAAGGTTGAAAGTAACGGACGATCCTTGGTGCGTTATTTTCAAGTGGCGGTCTGTCGTGCAGCCGTTACTTCCTTCAGAGAGTCCTGGCAGTTCAGGCCTTTTCTCTGCTACTCCGTGGTCGAGATAAGAACTTGGATTGATGATATCTCTTCCAAATCTGATCCTCAGGACCTTCTGTTTGATTCTATGGACTCTTGGTGATATTATCTTCAAGGATTTGTTAAGAGTTATCCCTTTATCTTTCTGGATTATCCTCTGCTCGACCTGAGGGTTTGAGGGTCTATAAATAGAACCCTTAACTTTATGGCCAAGAGGAGGAAAATTCTGGAGTTGCGTCGAAGTGCTATCGCATTCTAGAGTCACGTTTGATCAAGGAGAAGTGCTTCTCACGTTCGTTTGCTGCCTGGTGAAGGGAGTATTTGTTCCTTTTGGTTCTAAAGCTCATAATTGCATATTGAGTTTCCATTCAAACCCATAGGAATAACTTTATTTCTTAGTTGACGCACTTCCCGTTTCAGAATCTTTATTGGCTTTTGCTCGTACGTCAGATCCTTATGAATTTTTAGATTGTCATAAGTAATAATATGGTCAGGATCATATACATACTTCTTTAGCATAGAGACGTGAAATACGTCATGAACTCCTGCTAATTGTGGAGGTAAAGCCAATTTGTAAGCCACTTCACCAACCCTTTCGAGAATTTTAAACGGGCCAATGAATCTTGGAGTTAGCTTTCCTTTAATGCCAAATCTTCGAATACCACGACCTGGAGAAACGTTTAAATATACATGATCTCCTATCTTAAACTCCAAGTCACATCTTCGATTGTCAGCATACGACTTTTGCCTATCTTGTGCCATTTTCATTCTTTCTTGAATGAGCTTGATCTTCTCTGTAGAATCCCTGATAAGGTCAGGGCCTAGAAATTACTTTTCCCCTATTTTATTTCAACATATTGGTGATCGACAACTTTTTCCATATAAGGCTTCAAAAGGTGTCATTCGTATGCTAGCCTGATAGCTATTGTTATATGCAAACTCTACTAGAGGCAAGTGATCATGCCAACTACCTCCAAAGTCGATAGCACAAGCCCTGAGCATATCTTCTACTACCTGATTCGTTCTTTCCGTTTGACCATCTGTTTGTGGATGAAAAGCTGTGCTGAAATTTAATCTAGTCCCTAGTGAATGTTGTAGACCCTTCCAGAACTGTGATGTGAATCGAGGATCTCTATCAGATATAATAGTGACTGGGACACCATATAGTTTGACAATCTCCTTTATGTATAATGCTGCTAGAATATCCGCAGACCATCGACTCTTTATTGGTATAAAGTGTGTAGATTTAGTCAATCGGTCTATGATTACCCATATTCCATCGTGTCCACCTCTTGTCTTTGGTAAACCCATAATAAAGTCCATCCCTATACTCTCCCATTTCTATTCGGGAATACTCAAGGGGTGTAATTTACCTGTGAGTCTAAAATGTTCTGCTTTTACTTGTTGGCAAGTGAGACAACGGGATACTAAATCAGCTATTTCTCTCTTCATGTTGGGCCACCAAAAATTTCTTTTGAGATCTTGATACATCTTTGTTCCTCCTGAATGAATTGTGTATTTAGAATTATGCGCTTCATCTAGGATCAATTTCTTCGTAGGCTCATGATCTGGTACACATATTCGGCCCTTGAATAACAATCTTCCATCATTAGAAATAGAAAAATCCGATCTTTATTCAATATTGGCCTTAACTTCCAGTAATATATGATCATCATTTTGTAATTTGACCAGATCTTCTATCAATGTAGGTTGAGCTCAGATATTAGCTATAAAATAATGTTCTTCCTTTATGTCTATATCTAAGTTCAACTGAGCAAATTGGGGAACAAGGTTAGTTACACTAATCATAAGACTTGATAGCATATCCATTGGTTTTCTGCTGAGTGCATCTGCTACAGCATTAGCCTTGCCAGGATGATATTGAATAGCAAAATTAAAGTCTTTGAGATATTCTAACCACCTCCTCTGCCTCATGTTAAGCTCTTTTTGAGAGAATAAGTATTTCAAGCTTTTGTGGTCCAAGTATATTGTGAACTTTTCTCCATAAAGGTAATGACGCCAAATTTTCAAGGCGAAAACAACTGCTGCCAATTCCAAATCATGTACAGGATACTTTTCTTTGTGACGTTTTAGTTGTCTAGAAGAATAACAGATTACTTTTCCACTCTGCATGAGAACGCATCCTAAGTCAATGCCAGACGCATCCGTATACACTTCGAATCCACCACCTTCCATTGGTAGTGATAAAATAGGAGTTGTTGTAAGATGATTCATAAGACTTTGAAAGCTCTTTTCACAGTCCTTTGACCAGACAAAATGGTTTTCTTTTCTTGTGAGTCTAGTTAAAGGAATTGCAATTTTTGAGAAGTCCTTAATGAATCTCCTATAATAGCCTGCTAAACCCAGAAAGCTTCTTACTTCAGATACAGTCGTTGGCCGACTCCAATTCTTGACAGCTTCTACCTTAGAAGGATCCACAGTAATACCTTCTTTTGAAATAATGTGACATAGGAATGAGACTTCCTCGAGCCAGAATTCACACTTATTGAGTTTGACATAAAGCTTGTGTTCTCTAAGTGTTTGTAAAGCTATTTTCAAATGTTGTTCATGTTCCTCTTTTATCTTGGAATAGATCAAGATATCATCAATGAAGACGATGATGAACTGGTCCAGATATGGCTAGAAGACATTGTTCATAAGTTGCATATATGCTGCTGGGGCATTAATCCGAATGGCATTACCACGAATTCATAGTGGCCATAACGACTTCAAAAATCCGATTTATAAATGTCATCTTCTTTAATTCTAAGCTGATGATAACCTGATCTGAGGTCAATCTTAGAGAAATACTCTACTCCCGAAAGTTGATCGAAGAGCTCATCAATACGTGACAACGGATACTTATTTTTAATTGTGAGTTGATTCAGTCGCCGGTAATCGATGCATAGCCTGAGAGAACCATCATTCTTCTTGACAAATAGAACCGGTGCACCCCAAGGGGATGTGCTAGGTCTGATGAACCCCTTATCCAGAAGTTCCTGCAACTGCTTCTTCAATTCCTTAAGCTCTATGGGGGACATCCTGTAAGGGGCTATAGAAACAAGTGCTGCTCCTGGAATGAGTTCAATGGTGAAGTTCACTTCCCTCTTGGGCGGTAAACTGGGTAATTCAGATGGAAACACGTCTGGGAACTCATTTACAATAGGGATGTCTGCTATGATAATTTCTTTGGACTCCGTAATAATGACAGAAGCAAGAAAAGCTTCACATCCTCGCGAGATAAGTTTGCAAGCGTGAAGTGAGGATATGATAGTGAGGTGTTTTTTGTACTTGATGCCAAGAAAAGAGAATTTTGGAAGACCAGGCTTTCGAAAGGATATCATCCTGTTTTGGCATTTGATATAAGCATCACGATCTACAAGCCAATCTACCCTTAAAATGACATCATAACCTTTCATGTCAAGGCATACTAAATTTACGGGGAGATTATGACCCTCTACTATCACTTCGCTATCAGGATAATAGTCGGTAAGCTTTGTTCCAGAACCTAAGGGTGTAGAAATAGCAAGATCTGAAGGTAAGGGAACTGATGCGATTGGTAATGTTTTAGCAAAAGTAGTGGAGAGAAAAGAATGAAGCACGAATGCAGGATGAGAACAAATTTGAAGAGTACCTTCCATAAGCCCATCATCCCTGGGCGCTTCCTCTTCTTCTAGAACGGCATTGAGGCGAGCCTGCCTCCTGCGTCCATTACCAAATGACTGGTCCTTCATAAGGGAGCATTCTGGCATGCGATGCTCCCTGCTTCCACAACGTAAACAAGCGCCAAGGCGCTTCCAACACTCCTCAATCGAATGGCCAAATTTTTCACAAAATGTGCAAGCCGTGGCGACCTACTCCTTATCCGCCTTGACTTTCTTTTGCTTATGGGAACTTCTACCATTGCCATTCCTAGATCTCTATCACGACTCTTGTAAGGCTCCGTGATGCCGAATCTCTCTTTCTTATAACGCCGATCAGAACGTCGGCTGGATTCTTCTCCCTTATCTTTCAATTTTTTGACCTTCTCTAAGGTCCTTTCACATAGGTATGCCCGCTGAACCATCTCCGTATAAGTATGGATGTTTTGGATCCCGAGCTGCTGGATGAAATCGGGACGTAACCCGTCCATAAACCGATTCACCTTTAATAAATCGGTACTGATTAGATGTGATGCATACGGTGCTAGCCTTGAGAATTGTAGTTCATATTCGGCAACCGTCATCATTCCTTGCCGAAGGGTGGCGAACTCCATAGCCGTTCGTTCCTTTACTGTTGACACCCGTTTTATGACCAATAAGTCGGGTCATCTCCTTGTTCATTCTACATGATGCTCCGAGTAATTCACTCTTCATTGAGTCTCCTTGATTGATTTGGAGCCTATTTCTTGGGTCTTTTCCTTGATTGGATGTGGCTTTTTGTGGCATTTCATTTGACTAAGGCTTAGCAAAACCTTCATTTCTTCTTTTGAACTCCAGTGAAAATAACGGTCTACTCCAGAGCGTTGTTTCTTTATAACGGGTGGGTCCTGGGCCGTTACTCTTTGAAGAGTCCTAAGGCTTAAGGTCTCGTTTCAATCTTTATCTTTTGGCTTACACGTTGATAATAACGGTCTATCGTGCAGCCGTTGTTTCATTATGACACCCTATGCCTTGGCCGTTGCTTTCTTCACAGAGGCCTATTGCTTTGGCCTTCTCCCTGTTGATCTTATCTTTTAGGGATAAGGTTGAAAGTAACGGACGATCCTTGGTGCGTTATTTCCAACTGGCGGTCTGTCGTGCAGCCGTTACTTTCTTCAGAGAGTCCTGGCAGTTCAAGCCTTTTCTCTGCTACTCCGTGGTCGAGATAAGAACTTGGATTGACGATATCTCTTCCAAATCTGATCCTCAGGACCTTCTGTTTGATTCTATGGACTCTTGGTGATATTATCTTCAAGGATTTGTTAAGAGTTATCCCTTTATCTTGCTAGATTATCCTCTGCTCGACCTGAGGGTTAGAGGGTCTATAAATAGAACCCTTAACTTTATGGCCAAGAGGAGGAAAATTCTGGAGTTGCGTCGAAGTGCTGCCGCATTCTAGAGTCACGTTTGATCAAGGAGAAGTGCTTCTCACGTTCGTTTGCTGCCAAGTGAAGGGAGTATTTGTTCCTTTTGGTTCTAAAGCTCATAATTGTATATTGAGTTTCCATTCAATCTCCCTTACATCATAAGCATTATTTCTCTCCTTTCTCCACGTTTTTCACTAGTTTTCATCATCTAAACATCCTCCTAATCTTTTAAAACGCCCAGAGGGATTAAAAAACCAAAACTCCCCGGTATTCCCCTCTCCTTTTGATGATATTTTGTTTATTGAAGAATTGATGCTATATTGTCTAAAGGACTAATTTGGGTTGTTTTGTTTTTGTCTTCCACTTCTTTGGCAGGTTTACAGGTCCACCAGTACGAGGCCCAAGTCTTCTAGCCGGCTGGAAGAGTTGGAGTTAAAAGGAACCACACTTTGCTACTGCAGGTATTACGACGGCCTTGTGCAGGCATGTCAGAGTCTTCCAGCGGTCTATCGAGCGACCGTCACTTTCAAGTGACGCACGGGGTTCTGGCCGTTACTTCTAGCTGACCTGCAGGCCCTCTTTGGTTTTCTCTCCCGTGGGCGGGTGCTTCATCCACCTATTTTCAAGGTATTTTCAAGTCTTTGGCTTGTTTTTACTTTGGTGGCGATCACGACTTTCCTTGGTATTGGGCATTAGCTTTCTCCTTCATTGCATATCTTTTATTTCCTTGCTTGTTCCACCCCTTGTGGTGTGCTTCTATTTACTCCTTGCTCCATCCCCGGCGTGTGCTTTCCTTTTCCTTAGCTTAGTTTGATTGAGATAGCATGCCCATGCTAGAGCTAGCTTTGATTGCCTAGGTTCATGATCACATGTGCATAGGTTAAGAGCAGATCTTTGATTACTTGCTTGTCATCTCATCATTCACACAAAACCCCCCAAGAAAAAAGAAGATAGGGAAGCAAAATAAAATCAACATTTACGTGCTCCGAAAAGTATTTGGCACGAAATAGGGTGAGGAACCCATCCCATGTATGAGGTGCATTGGCTGGAGGTGCAGGAACTGACTTCCACCAGGTGCGAGCATCTTTGTTAAGTTGAAAGGTTGCGAGACGCACCTTCTTCTGATCGGTGCATTGTGACGTCAAATATTCGATTCATTTCGTCAATCCAATTCTCTGCCTCGTCGGGATTAGAAGAGTCTTAGAATCGCGGAGGATTTAAACCCCGGAAATTGCGATGTAGGTCACCAGCCCTTGCCCCTGCGCCGCCTTGCGCTATGGTTTACAATGCCTGAGTAAGGCCGACAACTGTTTGTTGCATGCCATCCCAATCTACACGATGAGCCATAAGGTACCTGAGAGAAATATAACAACTTGTCATTTCTCATGAAATTGGAATGAAAAAAAAATTAATTTTAAAGCTAATTAATTATGTTATCCCGAGCTCTACCCAATTCTCACATGGGTATGGAAATTTCTTCCTTAATTCATAGGTAGGGGTCCTTAAACCTAGGACTTTTCCTATGACATGATTCTTCTTCCTAAGTCTTGAGACTTAGGCTATGATACCAACTTAACTGTCACGCCCCGAGCCTTTATGACAGCGGAAGACTCGCTCGAGAAACGTGAACAGCCGGCATGGTAAGCCTCTTGCAAGCAAGAACGATCAGAGCGCAAGACAATCACATACATAAATGTAATTGCATAATATTTACTCAAACTCCAACTTTATTTCATAATAATCAAATTCAATACTCAAATACAATCATTAATTCCACTTATTCCAATATACCAGACTCAAGAAAATAGGAAAATTACACAGACTCAATATAAACAATTTAGACTTCCTAAGTCTTCACTCACTACAAGAAAAAGTGGCTATAGAGACCGAATTAGCGACCGATTTAATCGGTCGCTAGTCGGTACCAAATAGAGACCAATTCGGAGACCGAAATAATCGGTCGCATAACCGAGACCGTTTCAGCGACCGCATGTATATCGGTCGCTAATCGGTCGCTATTATTGAGACCGAATTAACTTCGGTCTCCCGTCGGTCGCTGATGCCGTTATACTTCCTACTACGACCCCCGCCCGCCCGAGCCCTCCCGCCCGAGCCCCCCCCCTCCCGCCCGAGCCCCCCCTCCCGAGCCCCCTTCCCCTGCGGCCCCCTCTCCGCCCTAGCCCCCCTCCCCGCTCCCGCCCGAGCCCCCTCCGCCGGAGCCCCCCCTCCGCCCGAGCCCTCCCGCCCGAGCCCCCCTCCTCCGCCGGAGCCCCCCTCCCCGTGCTGCCTCCCGCCCGAGCCCCCCTCCGCCGGAGCCCGTCGCCGCGCCGCTCGCGTCGAGTCGCCGTCGCCGCTCGCCCTGCCGTCGTCGCCCTCCGCAGGTACCTCTCTCTCTCTCTCTCTCTCTCTCTCTCTCTCTCTCTCTCTCCCTTCCCCCTCCGTCACCGGCCTGCTCCCCTCCCCCGCCGGCGGAATATCGGGACAAACAGCGCACCGGCGGCTAACGGGGTCTCGTCAACGCGACGTGCAGGGACAAGCAACCTGTTGTCATCAGGACCACTACGAACCGTTGCCGTTGGCCGACGGTCGCTGTTTTGTTGCGCTGGAGGACACGGACGGGGGGGTATCATGCCCTCACACGGCAGCCACAGAAGATACATAACACACCTCCCTCTTTCACACGTCAAACACCACCCCACCCCACTCTACTCTGGTGGCTGGCGAGTGAGGTTTCCCGGGGACTCGCTCTTGAAGTTAATCGAAGGGCGTCCCAGAACCCGCACTGGCCTGCGGGGGACGTGTGGAGATAACGAGCGAGGGGAGAACGTGTGGCTGGGCAAACGTCTCGATCGGTTTTTGTTCTCCACCTCCGTCTTTATTTTATCGTGGCCTGATTTAATAAAAAAGAATTAGAATAGGAGAGAGTGACTTAATAATTTTAATGACAGAACTGATGATGTTTCAGGCTTAATTTCCCCCTCTTCCAAAGTTGGGATGCAACCAATTGCAAACCATTGAGCAGGGCCAAGCCCTTTGACAAGCTCATCAGCTGGATCATTAAGATGTGGGGGGGGGGGGGGTAGTAATTAACCTTCCGATCGAGTTCCTGAACGCTAACCCAAAAGCGCCCAAGTCTACAGTAGGAGCATCGTCAAAATTTGTCTTCACACCACTTCCAGTACATGCAGGAGTACTCCACTTCTGAGTTTCCTTGGCACTTTAAATGAAAATCCCCGGCTTTTTTCTCACCAAACCATAGAGTTGAACTCGTTTAAAGCTAGCCCGTCTGTCTACTAAGGATGAGAGACAGGGTGACGGTTACCTCTCGTCAGACACAAATTTACATGTAGATTTCCAAACATGCCAGCAGATCCTGAGGTAACAAAGGGGGATGTGATATTTGTCCTCGGGACGTTGTGTGAACAGGGGAGAGGCGCACTCCAATAATTCCATGAATGATGATTCGAGGAAGAGCTCATCCACACCTAACTTGCTGTACATCACGATATAACGAGGGGCATGTGCAAGATGGGTTCTTGATATATATGTGCTACGGATCTAATCTGGCATAGGTTGTACGTGTAGGGTCGGAACTGTTATTTATGGCCAGAGTGCCGTTGACTGGGAGAGCAGAACTAATAAAAGGGCCCTCTCTTTCGAAGTCATTCACCCCATCACCTATCGGTTGGGTGCCTATCCAACCACTGTACATATGTGGACAAATTAAAACTTCTTGCAGCTCCTCCGGTTAATGGGTGGGTGCGTGTTCAGCTCACGCCATATTTTCGAGAGGAAAAGAATAGTGACCCGGACGCGTGGTCCCAGAGGAACCCACAATGCTTTTCCCCGCAGGCCGTCGCACCATGCAGCTCATTTGGAGTGGGGGAGATGCATGTACTAGCAGTACAGATTGCCAGCATGAGAACAGGGTTATCCTTCTGGTCTGCATGCAACCGTTGAGAGCAGTTTCCCGCATCGACTCAAATTGAAGATATCCGCCTCATCTGTACTACTGTGTTGCGGAAACGTCGCTGTCTGCAAATTGCAAGGTCGATTGAGGTCAGGATAAGCTGAATACCAAGCATAATTTTCAAGCGGTTACAGGGACAGAAACCTAAAAGAAATTATAACCATTTGATAACTTGGCCCTATGCTCTAGTATCAGAGATTCAGGTATAGGATTATTGGTATATTACTTTAGTAGATTAAGGAAGAGAGTAGATCTGCTATATCTGATAGGTAACATCTAACATCCATATCCATGTGTGCGCTCAGCATAACATACTCTTTGCCTTACAATTGACCCATCCTCTCTCTCAAGTAAAGCCCCTTATTTGCATCTCTTTTCTCAATTCATTCTCATAAATCTTCTATGACTATAAGTTGTCAAATATTATTACAATTCCAGTCACCTTGACATCAAGAAGTTTCTAGCTGGCCACAGGCTGTCAGGTACCTATGAGGATTAGTTACAATGTTTTTCTAAAAGTTTTTCTTCCTCCATCTGTTTGTTTAAAGACCTATCATACTATCTTATCCATCCTCAGTAATAAAATGGGGTTTAAGATTGCACCATATTTACTAATGTTCAAAAAGTAACATTGTATGTTTTGATGAGTGAAAAAGTGTCATTTAATGGTTATAAATGTTTCTGTCCTGCATCAGATTTGGTATCAGAGCATAAGGGAATCAACTTATTTTTATAAGTTGAGGTCCTACATTTTGTAATCAGTATGCTTCCTCTTCCGATTATTTTTACTGCATATTTACCTAATGGACAACGAGCAGAAATTGATGTACATGAGTCGGAAGATAAGAATTGGATTTCACCTGACATTGTTAAGTCACTTGCTAAGACCGGAGAAATTGTTATTGAGGGTGACCGTGTATTTGTGGAGTTCTCTAAGAAGTTCAAAACAGTCACGTATGATGATGGAGCTTGGTGTGACATTGGGTCAATGGCTGCCCCATTCATTATTTTAGGAAGAAAGTGGTTAGAAGAAAGAAGTGCGGTTATTGATTCAGAAAGAAAAACATGCACTTTGAGTTTAGTGTTATTTTCTTGTATTTTCGTAATTAAATTAAGGTTTATTTTTAGTTTAGTGTTATTTAGTCGGTTATGTGTTTTGTTAATTTTAATAGTTAGGGTATTGTTGGATGAAAAGTAAAGTGTGTTTTATTATTGTCTTATTCAGTAATGATACCATCAATTTCTTTACTTGATTTCTGCATAGCTAGTGACAGTGTTGTCTTTAAGCTAAAAAGTATCATGCTATATTTTATTTCTGCTAAATAGCTAGTGAAAGTGTTGTCTTTATGTTGGATGTTAAAATAAAATTCCTGTTTTCATTGTGTACATGTATTGCCAATTTCACATGTTACTGCTATGTTTTTAGATTGTGTTATTATCTTGTCAATATTTAATTAGTTGGGTGTTGTATGTGAGCTGAGATGCGTGGGTGCAACCTAACATTGCACGCATCTTAGGAGAGCGTGTTAAGCCCGTGCCAATCAACCTACCCGTTCAAGACTTTGGGATTGATATGCACGTTCTCATTTTGAATGATGAGAATGTGTATATCTAACTCAAAGTCTTGAATTGTCCCGTTTGGACAGTCTGTGAATGTTTGATCGCACTTAGGTGGTTAATTACTATATGTGTTTGTGTTGTTTGTTAAAAATTTTGGCTGCGTCTTCTCACTCCTCTCTGATATACCTTTATTGATTTTGATTATTTTCTTAACCACTTATTAGTAAGTGTTTAAGAAAATTTCTTAATCAATAAATATTTTGTGGTATATCGGAGAGGTGTGGGGAGATGCTGCCGAAATTTTTAGCAAACAACACAACACATATAGTAATTAATCGTGCGATCAAACCTTCACAGATGGGTTAAAAAGTGAAGATCTAAATGATATTTCCGTCCTATTTAAAATGGCAGACATGGACGATGTGAGGTAAGGGTTGTACTTTTTATTTTGTTAAACATGTTAAAGTTTTGTGTGTTTACATTTCATTCGCATAGGGAAAATGTCTGAAGATCGTTCATGGATGTACCGTAGAGTAGTTGATCAGGTGGTGTCTATAGAATTTAAAAATGGAGTTGAGAGATTCATTCAGTTTGCTTTGAGAAATTCTATTGAAGCTGTAGATTGTGAGGGTCGTATCCGATGTCCTTGTGTAGTCTGTAAGAATTTGAAGTGGCTGACAACATGGGATGTACAACGTCATTTATACAGAAAGGGGTTTGTTAAAGATTATACAAACTGGATATGTCATGGTGAAACATTGTGGTCGACCTACGAGCCTGCCAATGTTGGAAGTGGAAGTTCATATGTTGATATGGTCATAGATGCTGCTGGTCCAGGATTCAATGTTCACGAGGAGCATGTACATAATGAAGAACCGCCAAACAAGACAGCTGAAAGATTTTATCAGCTACTCAAAGATGCTGATGAGCCATTGTGGACTGGATGTCAAAATCACTCTCGACTGTCTGCGGTGTCACAATTATTGAACTTGAAATCTGAATTTCACATCAGTGAGATTTGTTTTGATCGTTTGTTACTGATTATCAAAAGTATGTTGCCACAAGATGAGAAATTACCTGAAAATTTTTATCGTGCAAAGAAGATGGTCACTGACTTAGGGCTTGGATATAAGAAAATAGATGCATGTCCTAATCATTGCATGCTATATTATAATGAGGCTAAAAGTAAGGTATCATGTTCCATATGTGGTCATGATAGATTCAAGCCTAAGAAAGGGGACAATTCAAAGCAAAAAGATATACCATATATGTCATTGCGGTATTTTCCTATTGCACCGAGATTGCAGAGAATGTATATGGCACCAAAGATAGCTCAACATATGAGATGGCATGCGGAAAGAGTACGTCGACAACATAATGTAATCAGTCATCCTGCAGATGCCGAAGCTTGGAGTCACTTTAACCGTGCTCACCCTACTTTCTCAAAAGAGTCGCGTAATGTAAGGCTGGGTTTATGTACTGATGGATTCAATCCATTTGGAGGTTCAGTGACTTCCTACTCTTGCTGGCCAGTTTTCGTGACACCATATAATATTCCGCCAAATATGTGCATGAAACGAGAGCATTTATTTCTATCATTATTGATCCCTGGTCCAAAAAGTCCTGGGAAAAAATTAGACATATATCTCAGGCCGTTGATTGATGAGTTGAAGTTGTTATGGACTGATGGGGTTACTACCTATGATGCATGCAGAAAACAAAATTTCACTATGAAGGCTGCATTGATGTGGACAATAAGCGACTTTCCTGCATATGGAATGTTATCTAGCTGGAGCACTCATGGAAAACTAGCATGTCCTTACTGTATGGACAGTTCCAAATCATTTGTACTTAAGCATGGTGGCAAGTCATGCTGGTTTGATTGTCATCGACGATTTCTACCAAGGGACCATCCGTTTAGAAGGCAAAAAGATGCATTCTTAAAGAACAGAATTGAATTGGAAGAAGCTGATTTTGAACGGTTGTCTGGTCCACATTTAGCAGCACGTGTACAGAACTTACCAGATATAGCACAATTGTCGAGCAGCACAAGACAACTCCCTGGATTTGGGAAGGATCACAATTGGGTCAAAAAAAGTATCTTCTGGGAATTGCCTTATTGGTCAACTCTTCTTATACGACATAACATCGACGTCATGCATGTTGAGAAGAATGTCTTTGATAATGTGTTCAACACTGTTATGGACATAACAGGCAAAACAAAGGATAATGTGAATGCCCGTTTAGACTTGAAAATACATTGTAAACGTCCAGAACTGTACCTTATTGATAGAAATGGTAAAACAGTTAAACCGAAAGCAAGTTACGCCCTTGGAGCTGCACAGATTAAAGAAGTATGCTCTTGGCTAAAACAGTTGAGATTTCCAGATGGTTATGTGTCTAACATTGCTCGTTGCGTGAATACAAATGAGGGGAAAATATATGGAATGAAAAGTCATGACTGTCATGTGTTCATGCAGAGGTTGTTACCTATTGTATTTCGTGATATGATGCCGAAGGCGATATGGGGAGCAGTGACTGAGTTAAGTCAGTTTTTCAAAATTTTATGTGCATCAGAGCTCAGGTATGAAGATGTGGAAACTATTGAACAGAATGTGATCACGACAGTTTGTAGATTGGAAAAGATATTTCCACCATCATTCTTTGATTCAATGGAGCACCTGCTTATACACTTACCATATGAGGCTAAAGTAGGAGGGCCAGTACAATTTAGATGGATGTATCCATTTGAGAGGTAATATATATATATTTTCTCCTCATAATTCAATTACATGGTGATGTGTTTTTCATTATCTTATGAACATTCTGGTAGGTGTATGCATGAATTGAAAATGAAAGTTCGCAACAAGGCAAAAGTAGAGGGTTCCATTGCCGAGGCGTACATTATGGAAGAAATATCAAATTTCTGTTCAATGTACTTTGAACCTGAGGTACAAACTCGTCGAACTCGGCCACCACGTAATGATGATGGGGGAGACTCCGTTCACTCTGAGCGACTGTCGATATTTAAGTATCCTGGACGTGCGTATGGACGTTCCTCGAGTCGGATGCTAAATGATAGAGAATTGCACTGTGCAGAAATTTACATCCTTTTAAATTGTATGGAGGTTGAACCTTATGTTGCGTAAGTTCTCTGCTCAAATTACATTGTGTCTATAACTTATTATTTTTCATTCCATCTATAATGCTCCAATGGTCGTAATACAGACAATTTGACTCAGAATTAATCCAAAGATGTCCATATCTCACTGACATGGAGGTTGAAAAAGAACGAGAAAAATCATTCGCTTCTTGGCTGAAATATCGTGTAAGTATTATTACTACTCTTTCTCCTTGTCGGGTCAATGACAAATTCTGACTAGTGTGCTGTCCATATGTAGGTTGAAAATGATTTTATTACTGATCAAAGAATTCGAGTGATCAGTTATGGCCCATCGAAAGTTGCACGTACATATCCAGCATTTATTGTGAATGGGTATAGATTTCACACTAGACAATATGGGCAGAATAAGTCAACAATGAACAGCGGGGTATGTGTGAAAGGAAGTACATATAATGAAAACGAATGTGATTATTATGGTATTATTGAGGAGATCTTAGAATTGCAATATCTCGGAGATGACAACCATATATTTCTGTTAAAGTGTCATTGGTTTGATCCTAATTCTGTTCGAAATGACACAACATATGGGATTGTCGATATCAGACATAAGTCTAAATTGAATACTTATGATCCATTCATTTTGGCCGCACAAGCCCAGCAGGTCTATTATACAAAGTATCCATCGTCTAGAAATAAAGAAAGAAATGATTGGTGGGCAGTTTGCAAGGTTAAGACAAGGCTTTTCCCGGATTATGAGTTGGATTTGACTGAAACAGAGCAGTTGGATGTGAATGCCGAATTCTTTCAATCAGACTTGGGTGATGATGTAGACTTGCCTGCTTCTAGTGATGAATCTGTGGAGGCACCGTCTTTATCTAAAGAGAATGAAGTGGAGGAAGTCGATCCAGAACAACCAGAAATACAGTTGGGGGACTCCGAAGAGGAGGAATATATTAGTGATCAAAATGAATCTGATAATGAAGATGTGAATGCTGAATTTGTTATATCTCCAACATCTGAAGAAGAAATGGAGAATGTTTGATTAATGGTATACAATTTTATCTGGGAATTTTAATACTCTGTAACTTTCTTTCTTTCACTATTTGATGAATATGCATGTATTTTATTACCAGTTGAAGATATGGTTCGAGGACGGCGTGGGACTCCCAGAGGTGGGAGGGGAGAGGGTAGCGGGAGGAGATTTACTTCCGTTTCACCACCGGTAGTAGGTATGTATACTTTCCCTTCATAATGCATTGTAGTATTTGTTGAAAATAATTCATTATGTATTTGTGTTATCTGATTATTATTTTCACAGGACCCACGACCTCTACACCGTTACGACCGACCTCTGCACCGCTACCACCGGTAGTAGGTATGTATACTTTCATGTATAATGCATTGTAGTATTTGTTGAAAATAATTCTTTATGTTTTTGTGTTATCTGATTCTTATTTTCACAGGACCCACGACCTCTGCACATATACCACCGACCTCTGCACCGCTACCACCGGTAGTAGGTATGTATACTTTCCCTTCATAATGCATTGTAGTATTTGTTGAAAATAATTCATTATGTATTTGTGTTATCTGATTCTTATCCTTACAGGACCCACGGCCTCTGCACCGTTACCACTGACAACGGGTACATTGACGGCCTATGCACCGCCATCACACATGGCGAGTGGATCTACACCTCCCCCAGCTGAGTCAGGTATGTTCATTTGCATATTTATGTTTTTTTGATAGTTTGTTTTATTTATACTATTTAATTCGTATAGTACGTGCTGATGACGAGGCGAGTCATCATGAGGGGGAGGGCTGTTGTAATGAGACGATGCGGGCAGTGTGGATAAATGAAGGGTACGTAATGCATTATTTTTGTTATTTATTCGTCATTGTGGTATTAATATTTTTAATTTCAGGAATAAAATAGAGCCAGCCCAAGCATCACAATTTATTACAAAGACAATTCAAGCACATTTTCCAGGCCCCATCCATCGCTTTGCTGATTTTCCGATGGGTGTTCAGGATTTATTGTTCTCTATGTTCTTGGTATTTATCTTATTTTATCATATTAAGTCATTTTCAATTATTATTTTAACCCACTTTGTTATGTAACATATAAATTTTTGTTGTTGTTAATATATAGAGGAATCATCGATTCACAGAACATTCAGATGAGTTACGTGCTAGATTTGCATGGACAGCTACTGCAAGAGATAATTTCAAACATCTTATGTACAATGCCCGAAGATATGCAAAAAAAGCATGTGCAAGTACTGATAAGAACATATGGAAGGAGCATGGGCCTGTGTGGATGAGAAAGGAGTATTGGACAGAGCTGTGCAACATTTGGGAAGCGGAGAAATGGAATGCCAATTCAAACAAAGCAAAGCAAAACAGAGCAGCGCATCCTGAAGCGAATTTACACACGGGTGGCTCTGTCTCCTTTGCAACACATAAAGCGAGATTAGTAAGTACACTTCTACATATATAAATTTTTTGTTTCTATTATGAAACTGTGATTTATTTGAATAACAGGAAGCACAGTTAAAGCGGCCAGCTCAATTTCATGAACTTTTTGATCGAACTCATAAGAAGAAAGGGACAAATGCTTACATTAGTGAGAAAGCTCGGGAGGTAGCGGTAAGTGTATACATTAATAGTTTTCATTTAAGATTAAATTGTAGAATAATTTGGTTTTGTTTTTTTTTGGTTTTTGCAGGACTCATATAGTAGACGAATGGATGAGAGGTACGGGGATGACAGTCAGCGTCCAGAGTTGGATCCTGCCATTTGGGTTGCAGCATCTGGGGCACCCAAGAAAGGACATGTTTATGGTTTTGGACATAGCTTGGGCACGACTAGGGTGTTATCATCATGCTCGAGTTCGGTCTCACATGCGACCTCTCCATTTACCACACCAGCAGCCCCAGATGGTTCTTCCAGTGCCGCCCCGACCATGACTCCAGATATGTTTAGGCAGATCGTCAACGAGACCGTCTCTCAGAATATCTCTCAGAATATCTCAACCATCGTCGCTCAGACCGTCTCCCAGATGCTCACATCCTTGGGAATTGATAGTAGTAGAGCACCTCCTGCACCTCCTGCACAGCAGCCTCCGGTAAGTATTTTATTTGATTGATTTTCTATTTGTTAACTCTAAATATCATCTTACAAAATATAAGAATTTAGATTGAGGAGGGGAAAATATCATTTTCTTAACTCTAAATATCATCTTACACCTATCCTCTGGATATTAGAATCAACAGGCAGACTGTTCTGCAGGATTTTCCATAGGTGTATAGAGATTTTGGTTAGAACTGAAAGTGAAAAGATATGTATAAATTCTATTCACTTGAGTGGGGGAGGATACAGATCTATAAATATTCATAAAGCTAGAATAATATAAGGAAAGTAACATGTAGACATGAATAAAATATGCCAATTTAGGTGAAAAGATCTCCCCAAAGTCTGGTAACTGTCATGGCAGGAAGCCAGGAACAGCACCTCTAAGCAAAGGAAGGGCAGTTCATACAAAGGAGCATAGGTCATAAGTTACAAGAAGTGAAGGATATTATATATAGTCGGCGGCGGCCGCCATTGGGGCGTATCCCTGCAAGGGAAAGGCGGAGAAGATACCATACAGAAATGGCTATGGAAGTTACCCAAGTTCTTTTGAATGCACAGTCAATAGATTCAGCGGTTCGCAAGCATGCTGAGGAAAGTTTAAAACAATTTCAGGATCAAAATGTTACTGGGTTCTTGCTATCTCTTTCGAGTGAATTAGCAAATAATGACAAGCCTGTTGTTAGCCGTAAATTGGCAGGCTTGATTCTCAAAAATGCCCTGGATGCAAAGGAGCAACACAGAAAATTTGAGCATGTGCAGAGATGGTTATCATTGGATGTAGCTGTTAGGGCCCAGGTCAAAGGATGTTTACTACAGACTCTCTCTTCACCGGTGATTGATGCAAGATCTACTGCATCTCAAGTTGTTGCAAAGATTGCTGGTATTGAGTTGCCTCAAAATCAATGGCCTGAACTTATCAGTTCTCTCTTGTCAAATATTCACCAACTTCAGCCAGATGTTAAGCAAGCAACTTTGGACACCCTAGGTTACATGTGTGAAGAAGTCTCCCCTGATGAAGTTGATCAAGAGCAAGTCAATAAGATATTGACAGCGGTTGTTCAAGGCATGAGTGCTTCTGAGGGAAACATTGATGTTAGGCTGGCTGCAACTCGAGCTCTGCATAATTCTTTGGGATTTGCTCAGGCAAACTTCGGGAATGATATGGAGAGGGATTATATCATGAGAGTCATTTGTGAAGCTACTCTGTCCCCTGAGGTGAAGATACGGCAGGCTGCATTCGAATGCTTGGTCTCCATATCCTCCATGTATTATGAGAAGCTTGCATCGTATATGCAGGACATATTTAACATCACTGCAAAAGCTGTGAGGGAAGATGAGGAACCTGTTGCTCTACAAGCTATTGAATTCTGGAGCTCAATATGCGATGAAGAGATTGACATCTTAGATGAATATGGAGGGGATTTTTCTGCTGATTCTGACACCCCTTGCTTTTATTTTATCAAGCAGGCACTACCTGCGCTTGTCCCTATGCTGTTGGAGACACTCCTTAAGCAAGAAGACGACCAAGATCAGGATGAAGGAGTTTGGAATCTTGCAATGGCTGGAGGAACATGCTTGGGTTTGGTTGCACGGACCGTGGGAGATGACATTGTGCCTCTTGTTATGCCATTCATAGAAGAAAACATTAACAAACCTGAATGGAGGCAGCGAGAAGCAGCAACTTATGCATTTGGTTCTAAAATCTGAAATACCGGTCGGATGGCCGTGCCGGTCATTCCAATACGACCGGGGAGATGAAAGTGACTTGTCAGAACTGACGGAATCCAAATCGGATGCCCGGTTTGAGCTCGGCGCTCAAACTTCATTTTTAAAATACACTTATTTCAAATGAACTGTTAGGACGGGTCCGGGGGTCTAAAATCTGAAATACCGGTCGGATGGCCGTGCCGGTCATTCCAATACGACCGGGGAGATGAAAGTGACTTGTCAGAACTGACGGAATCCAAATCGGATGCCCGGTTTGAGCTCGGCGCTCAAACTTCATTTTTAAAATACACTTAGTTCAAATGAACTGTTAGGACGGGTCCGGGGGTCTAAAATTCGAAATACCGGTCGGATGGCCGTGCCGATCATTCCAATACGACCGGGGAGATGAAAGTGACTTGTCAGAACTGACGGAATCCAAATCGGATGCCCGGTTTGAGCTCGGCGCTCAAACTTCATTTTTAAAATACACTTAGTTCAAATGAACTGTTAGGACGGGTCCGGGGGTCTAAAATTCGAAATACCGGTCGGATGGCCGTGCCGATCATTCCAATACGACCGGGGAGATGAAAGTGACTTGTCAGAACTGACGGAATCCAAATCGGATGCCCGGTTTGAGCTCGGCGCTCAAACTTCATTTTTAAAATACACTTAGTTCAAATGAACTGTTAGGACGGGTCCGGGGGTCTAAAATTCGAAATACCGGTCGGATGGCCGTGCCGATCATTCCAATACGACCGGGGAGATGAAAGTGACTTGTCAGAACTGACGGAATCCAAATCGGATGCCCGGTTTGAGCTCGGCGCTCAAACTTCATTTTTAAAATACACTTAGTTCAAATGAACTGTTAGGACGGGTCCGGGGGTCTAAAATTCGAAATACCGGTCGGATGGCCGTGCCGATCATTCCAATACGACCGGGGAGATGAAAGTGACTTGTCAGAACTGACGGAATCCAAATCGGATGCCCGGTTTGAGCTCGGCGCTCAAACTTCATTTTTAAAATACACTTAGTTCAAATGAACTGTTAGGACGGGTCCGGGGGTCTAAAATTCGAAATACCGGTCGGATGGCCGTGCCGATCATTCCAATACGACCGGGGAGATGAAAGTGACTTGTCAGAACTGACGGAATCCAAATCGGATGCCCGGTTTGAGCTCGGCGCTCAAACTTCATTTTTAAAATACACTTAGTTCAAATGAACTGTTAGGACGGGTCCGGGGGTCTAAAATTCGAAATACCGGTCGGATGGCCGTGCCGATCATTCCAATACGACCGGGGAGATGAAAGTGACTTGTCAGAACTGACGGAATCCAAATCGGATGCCCGGTTTGAGCTCGGCGCTCAAACTTCATTTTTAAAATACACTTAGTTCAAATGAACTGTTAGGACGGGGCATTTGGTTCTAAAATCTGAAATACCGGTCGGATGGCCGTGCCGATCATTCCAATACGACCGGGGAGATGAAAGTGACTTGTCAGAACTGACGGAATCCAAATCGGATGCCCGGTTTGAGCTCGGCGCTCAAACTTCATTTTTAAAATACACTTAGTTCAAATGAACTGTTAGGACGGGTCCGGGGGTCTAAAATTCGAAATACCGGTCGGATGGCCGTGCCGATCATTCCAATACGACCGGGGAGATGAAAGTGACTTGTCAGAACTGACGGAATCCAAATCGGATGCCCAGTTTGAGCTCGGCGCTCAAACTTCATTTTTAAAATACACTTAGTTCAAATGAACTGTTAGGACGGGTCCGGGGGTCTAAAATTCGAAATACCGGTCGGATGGCCGTGCCGATCATTCCAATACGACCGGGGAGATGAAAGTGACTTGTCAGAACTGACGGAATCCAAATCGGATGCCCGGTTTGAGCTCGGCGCTCAAACTTCATTTTTAAAATACAAGATGAAATTTGAACTTATATTGTGTGTGTGTATTTATATATATGAAAATGAGCTGGCTTAAACTATTGGCATACTCTTGTTAATGCTTGATTTCTTTATTAAGTCTTGTTAATGCTTGATTTCTTTATTAAGGATTTGATTATAATTTTTTTAAATGATATACAGGATCATCCGTCGCGAGATGTTGGACGAGACGACGACCAGGATGATGTTGGACGAGACGACGACCAGGATGAGACATATGTGGAGGATTTGTGATTTTATTTTAGTTGTGTATGTTGTCATTTTATTATTATGGATGTATGATTAATTTGTGATTTTATTTTAATTGTGTGTAATTTGAGGTTCGTGGAGATTGTGATCCGTGTAGTTGATTTATTATTGTTTTATGAAATTGTTATTTATCAGGTGTTTGTATGTGATGAATTTGAGATTTGTCGATATTGTTGTCTGTGTAGTTGATTTTATATTTATGTTATGAATTTGTTATTTATCAGGTAATTTATTTATCAGTTTAAATAAATTTTTAAAAAAAAATAATGCAAAATTAGCGACCGCATTGAGACTGAATTGCGACCGAATAGCGACTATACGTTATATTTCTTTTATTAAATAATTATACTTGGCGACCGACTGGCGACCGACTAGCCACCGAATAAATCCGATAGGTTTATTTTATTTTTAAAAATAAAACAAATTTAGAGACCGACTGGCGACCGAATTGAGACCGAATAAATCCGATAGGTTAATTTTATTTTTAAAAATACAACATAATTCGAGACCGAATAGCGACCGAATTGAGACCGACTTAATCCGATAGGTTAATTTTACTTTTTAAAATACAACAATTGTAGCGACCGAATAGAGACTGAATGGCGACCGAATTATTAGCGACCGGTCAGGCGACCGATTATAATCGGTCTCTGGTAACGACTGATACTGCGACCGAATTATGTCGGTCGCTATATAGCGACTATAATATAGCGACCGACATATTCGGTCGCTAGATAGTGTCTGTTCGGTCGCAATGCAGATTTGCGACCGATCTACGACTGAATAGCGACCGAATATGTCGGTCGCTATCCGCGATTTTTCTTGTAGTGACTCTCATCTTGACAATACTTTCATTCACTCTCGGACCCGCTACTTGTATAACCCGAATCCGAATTCGAATAACTTCCATCTCCTGAATTGATTAGAAATAGGTAATGAGCACACTTTCCCAGTAGGTATCTTCGCATCAACATGAAGGCACTATTAAAGTAATTAACAATTTAGCTCTAAAGAATAAGGTAGAATCATGCGAATGCGATCAATCACGCGTTTAAACCAAGTAACAAGACGATCATGTAAGATAGAATGAGAGAAAGTATGAACTAGCAAGAATGAAACAAGAACATGATATGACCTTTCATGAATAAGAATGTAACAAGAATGTACTAGCAAGTCACATAATCATCACTCCAGTATATTTTGCTTATGAGCAAGTACCTCGTGAATTTCTGTGGAATATCAAGAAAGTCAAGTATCAATCATGCTGTATTGTGTTGTGGATTTTCACTTATTTATAAAGAAAATACTCCCAGCGCAATGCGACGCCAGTAGCATCATACCCTATGGTTTATAATAGTATGTTTCCGACAATCAGCCGAGGGGACTAGCATAGAGCCCTTGAACACAATCAGTGCTTGATCGCATCTTCAAGTATAAATCAAGTTTTATCCACGCATGTAATAATAAAGTATGGCCAGGAATGTATAATTCCAACAAGCTCTTGATAACGACAATTCAATAAATGATTACTTCAATAAGAATCATGAGAAATCAAGAATGACTTAAGCAAGGTTATGCTTATGGAAATAAATCGGCCGCATAATGATACATTCTTTATCTTTCATTCATTATATTAGGTTCCTTGATCAATATGATAAGTTCTAGATCATCAAGAGTCTATTTAGAACTTTGGAATATTAACCCTTGGTCAATCCTTGGGTTAAAATACTCAAGTAGTGTGACGGTCGTGTACTGGGCCGTTACATGATGTGACGCTCCAGTATTGGGCCGTTACATTAGTCTGAATCCAGAACTAAGAAATCGGACTCAGTTGAATGTGACGGTCGTATATTGGGCCGTTAGATGCTCCTGACGGTCCAGTGTAGAGCCGTTACATTACCGATAACCAAAAACATCGATAGTGTAATCTAATCAATGGGCTTTAATGGTACAACCAACTCGGCGTCCTAGTGGGAATCCCAAACTCGCGGAGAATTACGGAGGCCTTGAAACAAGATTTCCTAGTCCATTGGAAAGAATATCCAATAGAGAGGTCCTCATGTCCAAGAATAGTGTTCCTATAGTGCAAAGTGAACTAAATGGACAACATACCGGAATATGCGTCATGTACTTAAAGAAATGACTCTATAGATGGAAAAGAATGTGTAACAATGTGAAACCATGAGAAAACTCCATCAATACAACATTTGGAAAAATCATGATTTAGAATACAAAACTATAGAGTTTTAGCCAATGAAATCAGCATAACTTAAAATAACCTAAGATACATTAGTCATGCAATTTGATTATGAATCAGTAACTAAACTTGAAGTCATGATAACATGTCCATCTTAGCTATCTAAGCTTATTTATAAGTAAACTTAACTGGTTATTATTCTGCCTTGGGCTGACAGAACACAGGTGTCTGACGGTCTAGGATAGGCGCGTTACAATATTGTGACGGTTTATCGAGGGGCCGTTACAGTGGTGTAACACTCCTGCTAGGGTGCGTCAGAGACAATGGAACAAATAAAAACACAACAGAATGTGACGGTCTATCGTAAGGCCGTTACATGCATGTGACGGTCTCACGTTAGTGCGTCAGAGAACCTGCTGGCAGTAAACTAAAGTGAAGGTTTATGAAAACATAACATGCCTGAAAATCAACATATTACCACTGTCCTAGTCATGATAACGATGAATAGGCCAACTATATGCAAGGGTTTAGTGAATAGACAAGATAATACCTTTTAATTTCCATTTAGGGCTAAGACATGCATGGATGTATAAAACTATGAAATCATGAAATTCTTAGTCTATAATGCATGAAATCAAGCACAATCAGAGGGCTTTTATCCCTAACAAGTTATTTTTATAAATCATGAGATAACCTATCTCTTTTAAGACCTTCAAACTTTGAATTTAATGTTAGGTGCTACCCTTAGACCCTTGTACTTCTTGTGATAAATCAGCAACTTCAATCTGCTCTATTTCCTCAGTCTCTTGACCTAAGGATGTGAAATTTTGAGGGTAAGGAGATGAGACTATTGGGTACAAAAAGTTCTAAAGGATTGAACTCTAATTATCTCGTTTAGATGTCCTAATCTCTAGATCTTCAGGGGTCTTACGTTCAGATTCCTTGGTTGCTAAGGTTGAATCAGCAACTTTGGAAGCTTCTATCTTCTTGGTTGTTTGGTCTCCTAGCACGAAATTTGGAGAACTATTAGTCTATAATATACTAAACAAAATCTTCTAAAGAACTTACCCGAAATTATGACTCCTTACCTTGATTCTTCACGGGCCAAAAGTAAGGGTCGCTCAGTTCAGAACTAGGTCCTATTTGTAGGGTTTTGGTTAGGATTTGAAGATTAGATCGATTCTAGAGTCCTTAATTTGTCAGAACCTAATTCCTAAGAGTCCTTAGCAATGTTATAATCTATCCCAAATCGATCTCTTGTAGATAAGATTTCAAAGTTTCAATCTTTTTACAATTTCCTCACCTTACGGAATCTGCAAGATGTAACGGTCGTGTCTAGGTGCGTTACAGGGCTGTGGCGGTCGCCCGATAGACCGTTACATGTAACGTGTATGGAGTTTCAATTTAATAAAACTCTTTTATTCGTTTATCCATATAATTATCTTATATAATTAGTATTTATCCTTAAAATACGTGAATAAGCCAATTACCCTTCTAGAATATGGGCCAAACTTGATGGGCTTGGTCCATAAACCTTTTGGACAATTATTAGATAGGCTAGGTTAACTAATTAGCCTTTTTTGAGCCTTATATTGACTTATTAATCTAATAACCCCTTCATTAATTTATTTAAGCCTTTATAATTTCCAGAAAATTATTTTAAAATTCAAAAATTATAGATATAAATTCTGGGGCACTACATCTGATCCCCTATTTTCGAGTGCGAACAGAAAGAACTTACCTGAAATGGACAAACAGCTAGCACCTGACCAATGTGTAACCGCCTGAGCTCCTCAATCTCCCTGGAATGGAAGGTTTCGAGCTCCGCACCGCGTCGCATATCCATCGGTCACCGTCGACCAATCCCGTGGAGGCAGCTTCCCTACTCTACGGACACTCCTACGCGCGGGCCACTCCAATGCTTCGAACACGGTCAAGAGAACACTTCCCCATCTCAACCCCTATAGAAAGGAGGCATACTCCATTGGAAGGTGGTGGGTCGGACAGAGAGGGTTAAGGGTTTGAAGGTGAGAAGGCAGAAGAGAGGAAGCTCCGCCTCCCTACGCCTGCGAGGTGAAGAAAAAAGAGAGTGTGAGAGAAGAGAGGTGAGCTTGGGGAAGGAGCTTGTGCTCTGCTCCGCTCCCACCGGTGTATCTGCTTCTCCCTTTCATGCAATTTTCTTTGGTTATAGGGTAGATCCCCTTTCTGTATTCCGTTTCCCCTTTTCTTCTTATGGATGAATATAAGAAAAGCTTTTGCAATACATAGTGTTCTACTTCGTTAGCCTCTGCCTTCCTTCTCCCTATCTTCTAATCACCCGAGACTCTTAGAAGTCTACCTCTATGTGGCATGACCTTCGAGGGAACCTAACCCGTCTGAAGGGTGAAGAGTTATAGCCGTTCATGATGAACATCCGTCCATGTGGAACGTCCACGAAGCTACAACCCGTGAGTTGCTAGAACCCTTGAAGGCTGGTCCTCGGGCTTCTGCGCTCATATATGGGTCACCGGATCGCGGTTAGGCCACTCCGAGTTTTGGGGACCGTCTCGAAATATTCCGTTTGACGATCCCTCATTTCCTCTGGCAAGCCTCAGTCCGGGGGAGATGTTACCCAATTTTCGTCAGGAATATGAGCATTAAGAACAAAGAACAGATACACACGAGTATGAACGGATAAACAAAACTCTCTAAGAGCAGGAACTGTGTATGCTTAATCCCCCTAAACCAGACATAAACTGAATCTTCGAGTTCCAAAACCTTCATATAATGAACCCCTGAACAAAACAATTAAACCCCCCCCCATGAACTAACAAACAAGAGAACCAAATGTCTAAGTCTTCCCATTAACCTATCTTGCTGAATGAATAAACATTTTAACCGTCTGCTAATCTGCAGGTTAGTGAAAGAAGAACAAAACAAAACAAAGCAAAACGAGACTATTCCTAATCCGGAGCGGCCTAAATCGGCGCGGTACCCTTCGCGCCGGATTAAATCCTCTCACAAAACACATTTCCACCCCTTGCACCCAAAACCGGCGCGCTACCCTCGCGTCGGTTTAAACCCTCTCAAAAAAAATAAGCTTTCCACTCCTTGCCCCGAAACCGGCCCCCCCTCCTTGTAACTAAATCGGCACCCCCCATGTGCCCTCTAAATCGGCGCGCCCTCACTAAGCCTCTAAACCGGCGCACTAACAAATTACAACCAACCAAATAAAAGAAAGGGAATGAGACTAATAGATAAGATGAACCACCCGTGTGTGTGAATAAACAACAAAAAATTAACAACCAGAACAAAAAAATGACATAACCATATATACATCGGAACCCTTGCTCCTCCGGATTGGGTGTAAAAAGAAAAGCAATGATGCCCCGTTGAGTTGAACGTGGACCTCGAGAGCCCCTCCCGACATGGCCATGGTCCCAAACTAGCCTGGGCCAATAGTTTGCCAACTTGACCCATTTTCGGGATCCAACCCCGCATTCTCATTAAACTTGCCGCATCTGCGGCAGACATCTGCACAGTTTTATCGCCGCCCCTTTTATCCACTAGAATGCGGCCTTGAGTCCGAACAAGAAATGGTCCACAAGTGACCGACACATATGTATCTATGAACTTTTACGCCCCGATGCGGGGTTCACTTAAACGCAGTCCAAGATCTCGCTCTCGCTTCATTATCCTGAATTTCAGGCCGTAGGGCCCCTTTTTCTGGCAATCAATCAAGGGTTTTCCCCTCTTTGAGGGGATGTAATTAACACCGTGACCTTTATGGCATGGCGAGTTCTTAGTCCCGACACGACACAAACAATCGTCTGACTAGTCAGATCGAGCGCATCCTAGGCTTCCTTGAAGCCCGAATAAATCGTCACCTAGGTGACTGGCACGCCCTCACACTCAATAAACTGAATAAATGAACAAACAAACGAATAAATTAAATAAAAGAAGTGCTCCCAAAAGTGCGTCCACAAGTCTGGCACGCCCAGTGGGACTGGACTTCCCTTTATCTCCTCGCTGGGACTAGGGGCCCTACGGCCTCCTTATGAAATTGTAAACTTTTTACATGCAATTGCAGGGATTATTTTCTGACGATCACAATGGCCGTTAGCTTCAGACCGTTAGTCATCACGAGCGATGCCAACCATGGCTACCTTGCAGTGCCAATCAATTTCGGCAACTTTCCTCCGGTGGTGGGCTTCCCCAACTTCTTGAGGGTGGCCTTTGTCAACCTGCTGGAGATCGAGGGGCCCAAGCCCATCGAAGTTCACATCCCCGCCATGGGGGCTTCCATCACCCGACCCGCTACTATCGGGTCGCCAACAACTGCTGCCGACCGCATGTCGGTCAACACTGTGGGCTGTTTCGTCAACCACGTCAGTTTCGACGCAGGCCCGACTACCAAGAAGATGGCATCCCGCCAAAGAAGGAGCAGAAGAAATGCTGCTGCTGCTACCCCCAGGGGTCGGATCTCCAACACCGATAAGTCGGTCCTGATCGGTGGCATCCGGGTCCACCTTAATGGCTGAGGAGCCGAAGTGGTCCCTGAACGGATCGTACCAAATGTCCCTGTGCGCAACTCTTTCCAAGTGCTAGGGAGAATAGAGAATAAGAACGGCGGAACAACCCGCCGACTGAAGAATGAACTGGCCCCAAGGCCGTGCAAGACCAAGCAAATTTGGGTGCCGAAGTCAACTCGGGCCCCAGTGACAATTTAGCCGGAGTCTGTCCAGGTTGACGGGCCCAGGAAGGATGAGAAGGAAAAGATGAAGAAGAATGAGATGTCAGCAAGGGCGTCTCGCCAACAACTTGCCCGAGCCCACGGGCCACAGGCGAACGCCTCTTTACATGTCGAAAGTCATGGCAAGACTTTCAGAGAGGTCAGCCCGCCTACGGGCCCCCAGCACAGGCAAGGGTATCGCTACCTACAGTTTACTCTAATTGTGAAGAGGAAGACATCACCCAGGCCGTGTGCGGATACCTCCGTGGGGTTGGGAACACCTCCCTAGGGAGGCAACGTGTGACGACCCAGGGTTCGGATACCAGGTAAACCCGATAACACTTGGATCCTGCGAGGCCTCCCAAGAGCGGTAAAGCTCCGAAGGGATAAAAGGTGTGCCTGGGGTACATTGAAGTCCTAGATAAAGCAGTAAGCAATTAAATTTCATTGATCAGGTTTGCTAAAGTAGTAAGAAATAAAATTACTTTTTTAATTAACAATTTAAATTAACAGAGTCTAGTCCAAGTAAAGGAAAGTATAGCCCAATAGAAAATTAAAACGTACACTGAAGTCGGGGGAAGCCCGACGCAGAGGACGCTGGCAACCTCTGGCAACAACGAACTGACGCACCGCGTCATGAACCACTGGGAGGAAGAAGACCACACTTGAAAAGCAGGGGTGAGCCTCGTGTTACTGGCTCAGTAGGGGACACGCGGATCCCCATTGGAAACAACGCAGTAACATAAAGGAACAGTGCTCAACAGGAAAGCAGGAAAGAACAGAAAGAATAGGAGCAACAGCAGTACTAACTACTAAAGTAAAGATGTAAAAAGTAGGAGTAAGTAAAAGAAAGAACAACTAAAGAGAGAGAGGAGAAAGCCATACTAACCAGAAACATGGTAGCCGATCGAATCACGGCCCTCTAAGCTACTTCAAACGGCAACAGACAGGCCAACCCCGATCTCACAGAGTCGGGCGTTACCGATCCGTCAACTAAGGACAAACTCCAAAGCTAAAGCCCACTAAAATAGGCAAAAGCCTATAAAGACCTACACAGACAAAGGCACGAACATACACAACTAGATCATCGTGTACGCTACACAAGACTAGGCCTCGAGTAAAGCCACACAGGGCTACTCAGAAACCAACGACGTAAACACACATCACGAGACACGAGAATCACGAGAGTCATGCATCAATTGACAAGAGCACCTCCTCGCTAGAAGAACAGCCAGATGCGTCCACTGACGTCTTACACTGCGTCACAAGTATCTCCCACTCTCCTAGAACGGCAGTAATTGAGATACTCACAAAACTGAGTATAAGGAACGACAATACTAAGTACTAGGAGCAACGGTACCACAGAACTGGAACCAGGTACCCCAACAACGAGTGACTAGTCAGGGTCACGCTCGTCAGTGCTCGTCTAACTGCCCCTGACCACGTGTGCATACACAAGCTCAATGCATTGAGCCAGGCCTCTAGCTAGCTTTCTCCCCCAGTAGGACGCTACTGCAAGGCAAGGGAGCCCATGGAAACTAGCTTACAAACCATCTATCGGGAACTGCCCCGCCACCACTCTGAGGTGGGCCGACACACTGGAACGCGTGAGTCATCAGGATACGACTAGTGGAGGCTCACAAGACACCCAAAGACTCCAAAACCTCAATGCTAAAGTACAGATAGGCTAGCACGCACTGTCACACGTACTATGAAGCACCATGCACAAGGTAGCATACCAGACTGCCACCTGACTCAGGACAGACAACTAGACATGCAAATACAACGATCTTTGAGTCATAAGACTCGGGGTCAAGATCGTCTTACATAGCGGTAACAAGTGGCCAATCGGTCTAATTCCTAAGCCACATCATGATAAAACATCGATAAAGCAAACGGTATAGGATCACCCGATCCATGCCTCCGCTTAACACGTAACACGAAGACCGGAGGGATCACCAAGACCCTCAAAGCAAACGGACATGCAAATCGAGGTAAGACGATATCTCAAGGCGTCCAAAACTATCTCTCGATCCATACCGGGTCACCGAGACATTCACAAGGTCATATGTCAACCACTGGATCGCACCGGGTTGACCAGACACCAATGATGACTCTGAAACAGCACTCGATATAGTGACACTCATCCGCCACCTCATAACATGGTCATCACCCTCATAGGACATCCAAGACATCCACGGGACTACGGGCAAACCACAAGGTAAGGCCAAGATAAATGGAAGCCAAATATCAGGAAAACAAAGCTCAGGGAAGTAAACAGTCATATGCCTGGCCGCTAGGTGAACCAAGCAGTCAGCTAATGAACCGTTACCCTTACACAGAGAACTTAGACACTGGATAGTCAGGAAAGAGCAGCACTAAGATAACCAGCCGATAAACAAGCCGCCTCACCGAGTTAAGCAGTCCAGGGCATGGCCGCTTCACTCAGAGACTAAAAGGAATAAATACTTGACGGGTCCCACGGAGTGTAATCAGATCTAGAAGGGGGGTTGAATAGATCCTATTAATAACTTTGGCCTATTTTGATGTTGACTCCTAAACACATAAATCACTCCTATAGGGTAAATGAATCACTTAAGCACACAGCGCAGCATAATAGATAGGAATGAAACATGTAATAACGTTAAAACCCGATGCCCAATTCAAACAGGTCGACACTCCCAGCGGGTAGGTCGACACTTCTTCAGCAGGATCCAGCTATGAAGTGAGCTGGGGTCTGCTCTTCAGGGCAGTGAGGTCAACACCTCTAACAGATCAGGACAACAGCGGTCGACTCTTCACTGGAGAGAGGTCGACACTTCTTTAAACACATTTGTGATCTTTGAGAGGAATAAGCCTTGGAGTGCAGGGATCATGAAGCACAACACTAGAACATGAGATGGCTTGCAACAAGCATGTGTGTGTGTATGCAATGTTGATCACTCAGAGTGCATATGTGTGTGAATGTAGTGGTGATCAACCTAGGTGCATGGGAGTCTTAAGCAAGGGAATCTCTTAGCAAGACTTTTACTTTGGCACCTGTATGCAATGTTGCAGCAGGCCGCCCAAGTGATGCAGTCAAAGTGCTAAGGCCGATTAAAGCACAGATAAAACAGAAAGTGCTAATAAGAGTGCTTGAGTGTGTAAATGAGATAACCAAGATTAGAAGCACACGAACCTGTGAAATAGGGATAGAGGATATGGAACAAGTTCACAATGTATACAACCCACAACACAAGGATTTTAAGGTGGTTCGGTTGTTAGCCCACAACCTACGTCCACCCCGCACCAAACTTGGTGAGGCTTTCCGACTGACACACAGCTTGATCCGCTGATCAACACAACTTGCTTACATAGCTGAGCAACACAACTTGCTTTCTACTGACTAACAGCTTGAACCATCCAGAGGATCTGATCCTCTCTTCCTCTGAAACCACAGAGGGAACCCGGTCCCTAAACAGGGGATCGGAGAAGCTAGATGTATTTGTGATAGACGAACCGTAACAAACAGAAACTGAATACTGCAAGTGCAGTGAAGAGACAATAGAGACAATGTAGACACTAGCTGAAAGAATGGATAAAGACATCAGAACTGGTGAGTGCAGCTACAAGATTGGATCCAAGGATCCTTTTTTTCAAGCACTAGTAGACTGCAGGATTTGTCCTTTCTCTCAAGGCTGCTCTCTCCTTATTCTTTGTTCGTCTTCTTCTCTCACAGCACTGGACTATGTCAAACAGGTGCTGGGGCTGCACTCACGCTTCTTAGGAATATTCTTAGTAGATTGGTCTAGGGCGTGGCACTTTGTGAATGACAGCTTCAGTCACTTCTTCAGTTGAGGAAGCTTGGTATAAATAAGATGACCAGTTGAAAAGCCTGAGAATATTGCACACCAAGTGGTCTTCCTTTGGACCAGTGGATCAACAAAGTATTCCCTCTAAAGCTTCCTTGAAGCGTGCGCCAGAAGGTGAGAGCTAGGACGTCTTCTAGAGCGAATACCAAGTGTGATGGTGGTAATCAATAAGAGGAAGGTGACCATATCCCATAACATTTAATGCGCTGCTTGCTGTGATCTCCCTATTGGCTGGTCATAGCTTTAAGTACAAGGATGGGTACGATGACAAACAATGTGAAAGAGCAGACCAGATTTCCCTTTAGACAGCATCAGATATTCACAATAAATCTCCCTCAGATATGCAGTCTTCTCATTCTGTTCAAGTGTACTCTTTTGCTTACAATGGCTGGTTGGACAGCACATTGATCGACATCAAGATGGTGGCAGACTGCGGAGTGTCCTATTCCCAGTAGCAGACAGTATGGACAGGCAGACAGTGAAGACTTACATAGTGACAGATAGAAGTGGCTCTCTAGCTGGAATTCTGACAAAACCATCTCTAAACGGTAGACAAGTGAGTGAAAAGATGGTAGAGCAAGGGTCATACCTCGGGACGTGATCCAGGCCCCAAAATTCTTAATTTTAATGATTTACGGTTCCTTTTTCTCTCTCTGGATGGCCCACTGATCTGACAGATTATTGGCTAGAGGGCTTCTAGAAGAACAAGGGTGTTGACCTCCTGTATGAAAAGAGTCGACACCACTTAGTAGAATAGCCAGTAGAGCGCTTCCGGGAAAACAAACGGTGTCGACCTCCTGTGAGGTAAGTGTCGACATTACTTAGTGAGACATCCAATGTTACGCCTTCAGGAGTGGCAAAGGTGTTGACCTCCTGGGAGGGGCAGGTCGACACATTCCTTTGACCTTTCTTTGAATAGAAGGCACTCAGGAATAGTATGCACGGACCTTGATTGGAGTATGCTCAGACCTTGATGTTTGGACCTTGAGCAACTTGCACTGACTTTGTCTTGCCATAAGGTAAACATGCACAGGCCTGATATGTTGAAGCAATCATTGGACCGACCTTCATCATCTTGCTCAGACCTTGTCTTCATATGTGCACGGACCTTCTGGTGTTGAAGGAAGAATGTGGACTGACCTTGTATAGCATACATGGACTGACCGTGATCTGTGTTGGCCAGGGGTTGCACGGACCTTGATTTTCACATGTGCTCAGACCTTGTCTCATTGTAACAGAAACTTGCACCGACCTAGTGTAGCACTGGCCCTGATTGTGCACCGACCTTGTTGTATACGAGCCAAATGTGCACCGACCTTATGGTAGATGTGCACGGACTTGATTTGCAGCATGTGTGTAGTCCTTATAAGGCATGAGGGAACAATATGCACCGACTTCATAGCAGATGTGCACTGACCTTGTGTCTCGCTGGCTTGAGTGTGTACCGACCCTGTTGCGGATGTGCACAGACCTTGGGGCAAACGTGCACAGACCATAGAGTGTGCTATCTAGAAGTTGCACCGACTTGGTGTTGCACTGGCTGTACCGCAATAAAGACATGCACAGACCTTAGTCGCTTTCCTTGGCCTACTAGCGTCGACCTTGGTCCTTCTTGGTCTGCTGAGTAATGGCTACAGTGTCGACACATTTGTTGAAGGAGTCGACACTTCTCTTGTGATACTTCAGTGTATGTATCATCTCCAGCAGTTGCATTCGCCTTTCTTGCATGGATTTCTGTGAAACCATGATTTTGCCTTGATTCTTGTGCAGCCTAATGCCTCAATCTCTGTGCCTTACTTGATTTCTTTCTATCTTTGCAGGCACACTTTGTTGCCGGTGTGGGCTTGACTTGTGAAATGCATGAGTGTTTGTCTCTATCAAATGCATGTCAAACTATATGAATGAATCATATTCGGATATCATCGAAACAAAGGAATGTTAAACACAAGCCCAACATACATAGTCAGACATCATCAGAACACTAGAGTTACACATGTTATACACATGTCCAACATTCTCCCCCTTTTTGATGATGGCAACTATGAATTATGAGTCATTATGATGTCCAGCTTTGAGTCATTATGAGCATATTGAAAGTCAAGGATTAAAAGGATGTAAACGTGAATAAAAGCACAATGACCTTCAATGATTTTCTCTCCAGATAATTTTCTCCTTTAGACACATATAATTTTCTCCCCACATATTCATATGCAAGTATTCAAGACTCTCTCGCCTATGCATTCCCTAGTTAATGACGTTAATGATACATACAATTCTCTCCCCCTTTGACATCATCAAAATATCATACTATAGAGAATTATGGCATAATTAGGAAGGTAGGAGTGAAGGAAATTGTAGCACACCAATTGTTGGAAATTATTAGCACAGGATGTACATCGTAAAAGCGATTAGATACCTGGAGGGAGTAACTTAAAGTGCAGCAACCTGAGATACCTTTCTGAAAGTGCATAATTCTCTCCTCCTTTCGGATGCCAATTGATGAAGAGATATATCTCTCGTAGGCAAATTGTGGGCAGGTATGATCACAAGCAGTGCAGTCATTATTCTAGAATTCCAGAAAATGATGTGGAGACACAAGCCAATGGTTGTGCACTTATTAAAGTTTGACAAGATAACCATTGTGAACAACCAATCTTAGAAAGTTAGTTTTAGGACAGACACCAATGAATGATATGGATTTATCGAACATGGCCAATTGTTAGAATCAATGGTATTGTCCGTTGGCTTGGTAAAGATAGCTGAAATTTGAAAGGCATGGTTGCAGCAGTATGATGTAATATTGTAGCCAAAGAGCAAAATTTTGATTTCAGATTTTTTCAAGGTTTTTAGTGGTTTTCTATTTTTCAGACTTTTTGGGTTTTCTATGCAATGCATGGGAATGCAGAATGCAAGATATGTGTGTACAAAGTTGAAGAATGCAATCCACCCAATTGCATGAAAAACTAAAACCGGTTGAATTGTAACCATAATGCCAATGATGCTAGGACTTATGCCAGATGCCCATGGATGATGATTCCAATTGTTATGTCCAAAGAATGATTACAAAGTTATACACATGCAACAATGCTAGCAATGATTGATGCAAATATGTTTCATGCAAGGCAAACACCAAGGAGCATCAAGATATGATATCTCAAGAAGGGATGGCATGCTTTGAAATTAATTGATAGGAATGTAATGATTTCTAATGTTAGAAGTCATCAAAGAGCATTGATCCCATTTGTCTAGAGAGGGCAAAGATTAAGGGATATAGAGAGACAGCTTGTCTTTATAGAAGATGAAGGTTCTTTAACCTGAGATCAAGTTCATAAATCAGAGTTATGGAATTTTTAGAATTTTCAGTTATAGAACCCGAGTGAACTAGCCCTTACACCTAGATAGATTTTATGTTAATGAATCCTAGCCTACTCAGTAGAATCACATGAAAACATTTGTATTCAAGTTTGATAGAGATGAACCAAAAATTCATATCAAAGTCAGATTAACCTCCTCTTATCTTACTCATTCAATTCCATTGGCTCCTTTGAGAGAAACTCTTAAAAAGTATTGAAATTAAACAAGCATGAAGACTAAATGGAATTTTAGAATTGCAATAGATGTGCACTTAGATTTTGCAATCTCAACCATAATATTTATTGAGTACAGGAGAAGTTTTTATGAGCATTTAAGTCTAGTGCATGCCTCATATCCGTAAGGACCCATATTGTTTAGATGCAAGTATCCCTAGGTAATTGGTAAGACTGACTGTCATGCTTCAAATAGAACAGAGATAGCATTGTCACCTCATGACATATCGTATCACATATTCTTGATGAGGGGACATGTTTCTCAGCAACTTTGCCATTGCTCTGCCTCATGACATAAGTTATAACACAACAGAGTTAACACGGGCACTTCATGAGATGTCTCATCTCAATTCATTTATGAGGAGACATATTTCTCAGTGAGCCAATGTCATTGCTCTAACGATTTTTGCCATTAGGAATCCCACAAAATCGGATTGTTTAAAAATAATACTTAGACAGAAGTTTCTCAATCATAAATGCATTTGTACTTAAAATAAGCTTTCAGATTTGAGAAGGCATAATTGATCAACAACATGAGAAACTAGTTTAAGTCTATTAAGCCCGACTACAAACATTTTCAAGACAGTTTGACTTCAAGACACAAGAAATCATTAACGTTAAACCAAAATCATTCATGTTGCAGTCACAAATCTCTATAAAAGAAGATTCTTCTTAAATATTTACTTTGGTAAACAACCTTGATAGCAGATAGAGAGTCCTCCAAGAAGTTCAAGGCATTTGAATCTGAGATGAAAAAAAAAGGCATTATGATGCGGTGGTCTGGTTCAAGAAGATAGTGTTGCATGAGTGGAAATCAACAATGGATGAGGAACACTCCCCCTGAGGTTGTGGATTGAGCTCAGATTGGTATGAATGATATATATACAGCATACGCAAGGAAGTGTCGACACATGCACTAGATGGTGTCGATACCTGAGCTCAGGTAGAAGGCAATTTTCAGCTAGGCTGAGCTGAGAGGTCGACCTGTCAGGGTTGTGAGGTCGACCTATTTGACTGTAGGACAGAGTTTTGACAGATTTTCAAGAACAAATAAGCTCCCACTGAGAAGATGCATTATATGCAGGTGTCAATAGAAATGAATGTAGGAGTGCATAGTTAATTTCTTATGTTGACTCCCCCTAAGCATGTGCATGGAGTATGCAACCTATGACTTAAGTGAACACATGATGCATGAAAAATGATGCCATTGTTGGGTCCTTTTTAACATTAAATGTATGAGACCATAATATGATGCAATCATGGATTTTCTAAAATGTATTCTGAACAGACATGCAAGTTGGTAAACTATGAAATGCAGGAGCTCCCCCTGACTTTGTGCATTGAGTGTCTGAATTCTGAGTGCATCACATGCAATGGAATCAATGCAGGGAATTTGATGAATTATTCATATGAACATCTAGACTGTTCTAATGATGGGTTGACCATTGGTACCTAGCGGAGAACTGAAGTCTTAAGGCCACCTTATGCATGATGTAGGTTTCCAGACAGAAGAGATTTGTCCTTCTCCCAGCTTACCATTTTATATACCAAGAGGTCAACCCGGTGAAAGCAGGTAATCTAGCTTAGATATTCATCTCACACCATGGGGGATGGTTCATCAGTTCAGGGGGACAATTTCAGCTTGCATGATTTATTTATAACAAGACCACTTTATAATGCAATGACTATGATGCAAGCCTATCATGCAAAGGTTGAACAAATAAAAATTATTTACATACATGTGCCTTGAGCGTTTATTTACGTGAGCATCTAGTGTTCAGCTCCAAGGCACCCAACCCCCAAAATTCTTATTTGAAATTTTTAGGTACCCAAGCTTGCTTCTGTCCTTGTTGGTTAGCAGCAGTTCTAGCAATTGATCTTCTTTTCTTTGCTACCTTCTGGTCACCCACTCTCTTCTAGGGACAATAATTGGATGTATGTCCATATTCACCACAATAGAAGCAACGCATAGGGTGTTTACCATTTTTTGTGTGCACATGTGCATTGTTCCATTGCGAGTGAGCAAATATACTGTCATGTTGATTATGATAGTAGCTCCTACCTCTCAGTCGTGAGCAGTCCTGGACAGTGTGGCCAATCTTTCCAAAGTGGTAGCAGCAAGGAGGGTGATTTCTGTTGAAAGCCATGGGGAGTGTCGACCTGTCCGAATGGAAGTGTCGACTCTTCTGATTCCCCATGCGGTTCTGTGCCGAGTTCTGCTGCATACGTCCTCTACCAGAGTTGACATGTCTTTTGCCCTTGATTTTAGCAACAATTCTTGAATCCTTTCCTGCTCTTAGTTCATCATTATTCAAGGTGAGACAGTCATGTACAGTGTGACCAAGCATGCCACAATGAAAGCAATAAACATTCATTTTATGAGAGGCATGGTAGTCATCATGGCTTTTCCTTTTGTGCATGTCAAGACTAGCAGACTTAGGTTTCTATTTTTGCATGAGAGCCTTCCCTTTCTGCTTACCAGTGCATTTTTGGTTTCTTTGAGCAGCATGCGGTATTGGGAGGTGGTAAGAAGTGCTGGCTTCATTCTTACCCTCGACAGAAGTGATGCAGACCTTGCTTCCGAAGGGTTGTTGGTCTTCGGGTTTGTAACCCAAATCTCTTGTATGATGACTCACTCTTGTTACTAAGAGTCTGTCCACGCTCTCCTTATCCTGCATACACTTAGATAGAGAGTCATTTAAATCTTTGATTTCATTCTCCAATGAGGAGACGTGCAGCTCGGTTTCAGCGAGGTCCTCCTCACACACAGCCAATTGATCATTGAGCATAGCATTAACCCCCTTGTAATTTTCAATCTCCATTTGAAGTTCATTCAATTTTTCAGAACTGTCATGGGCAATACCCTTGCCTTTCTCATAAATGGACAATCTTTCAAGCAACATGTCATTTTGTTCTTTTACCATTTTTATTTCTTCAATCAACCTCTTATCAGGGATTAGCTTGTCCGACATGGTTTGTTCATTAGAGATTGATTTAGGTTGGTTTTGAAGTTGTCTTATGATTTCTTCCAACCTAGTGATTTCAGCTTGAAGGATTCCATTTTTATCTGTTAGGCATGTAATGGTTTGCTTATTCACATCCATGTTAGAGGTGAGAGTGTCATTTAGCTCTTCAAAAGCTGAAAAATTGTTACAGAAAGAACTTTCATTCTGACGGATTGGTTGGATTTTTAGTTTTCGAACAGTCTCTTCCAGCCTTATGATTTCTTCTTGAAGGATTCTGATTTCATCTTTTAGACAAACGATGTTTTGTTTGTTCAGATCCAAGTCAAAGGCAAGAGTATTGTTGAGCTCTTCAAGGTTGGAATAATTTTCATAAACACGACTCTTACCTTGACTATTTTTCTTCAAATCCTTTTTCAATATTTTACTTTCAGATTTCATCTTTTTGTACTGCTCGATCAACTAGTCATATGCACTCATACGCTCTTCAAAAGTAAAGTCTTCAGAATCAGAGCGTACATGCGATGAGGATGGATTACTTGACTGCTCTGATCGATCAGCCATAAGACATTGATGCTCTTGATCTTCTTTCTCATGGAAGCTCATCAACACCTCCAAAACTTGCGTAGCTGTGCTGCAGGTAGACACAAGATCAAGTAACCTGTCATCAACCCCAGCTTTGATTAAATTGAGTGCAGCAAGGTTATTATTATGTTTGGTCTTATATTCAGCTGACCATTCATTTGAATCTGATAGCAGCTCATCTGGACCAATGTATATAAGGTTCCATAATTGTGGATCTGTGAATTTGACATAGACGTACATTCCTCTCAGCCATATTGAAAAATCTGAACCATCAAAAATAGGCGGAGAAGCCTTCGAAGTATGTGTAGCAGATGAAGCCATTTTCTCAAAATGCACTGGGATCTTTCCCTGTAGATCGTAGGATCTGAGAATAGCAGAGCTTAGCTCTGATACCAATTGACGGGTCCCACGGAGTGCAATCGGATCTAGAAGGGGGGTTGAATTGATCCTTGGTGAGGACACGCGCCGCTTCACTCGACGGAGCACACGGAGCACGCCGGCATCCCTTTGGCTCGGCAATCATTTAGCAGACTAGCAGAGTTATCCCCATTTATTTCATGCTTTAGGCCATGTTGGGCCTTGGATTAGTCCCTGCGTGGACACTTCTATCTAGTTGTAGGCCTTTGTAGGCCAATTAGACATCTTTTGTGCTTTGTAGGCTTATTTAGAGGGCAAAGGGGTTAGTGGGCCATCTTGTGCTCCACTTCTCTTGGCCCATTTGGGGTTTGCGCACCCAACCCCTAGGGTTAGGGTTTTGGGCGCACCTCTCACCTCCTCCAAGTGGAAGAGGTGGCAACCGCCTTCCCCTTTCTCCACTCCCTCCTTTGGCCGCCCCTTCCTTTGATCCCTCCTTGATTGGAGGAACCTCCTTGATTGAAGGAGAGATTACCTCCTTGATGGGAGGAGAGCTGGCAGCCCCTACCCCCTCCCATTTGCGCCCCCATCTCCCCATTTGGTGGTAGAAACCCTAGCTCCCCTCCCCAACTATATAGTCTTAGCATTTTCTTTGGAGGAAATTAATTAATGAATGAAATATTTTGATTGAGCAGCCATTTGCGCAGCCACCACTTGGAGAGGGCGACCCTCTCTTCCTCCTCTGCTCCTGCGACGGGAGCAACCCCGGGGTGCGACTCCCCATCCCCTCGGTGCGACGCCGAGGTTCTTCCTCCCTTCTACTTCGTCTCTGGTTCGAGTTCGCGTGTTCCAGATTCGGCCCCGAGTTGCAGCAGCGTCCCCATCCGGTGCGGATCGAATCCGAGCCCCTCCTTTTTTTGGTGGATACTTCTACGAGTCGGCAGCGCGTGGGCTTTGGTTTCGCCTCGATCCGAGGTCGGCACCACCCGTGGCAAGTTTTCTCGTGAGCTAGCGCAGGAGCCTCCCTCTCTGCGCGCCCAGATCCACCCTCCTTCTTACGAAAATCCCACAGGACGGACAACTCCGAGTTTGGAGCTGATTTCTTCAGGGTTTGTACCTCTCATCGTCCTCTTTCCAACGCCGCCAACCTCGTCTCGTTCCGACGTCCGAGCTATTCGTGGCGTCCGTTCCCGTGAGGTCGCGCGGGTCTGCCCAGTCCACCCGGTGCCAGGACAACCGGCGATTTCCAAAGTTCACAGCGTCCAACCATGACCAGATCTGATCGAGCTCTTTGGTCCGGACCTGCTGCTCTGCGTCCCCGACGTCCTCCCACAAGCGGGGCCTTGTTCGCCTACCGGAGCAGCGAGTTACCATTTTCCCCGCTCGACAGCGCAGTTCTGGGAGCAGATTCCTTGTCCCCACTTGCAGGTGCGGCCACGGCTTCCACGGATGGAATCTGAGCACGCCTTTTGGCCGAGGCTTCCTCCTGCAACCTAACTACGTGCCCTCGCTGACGGCGCCCCAATCAGACTTCGGATCCATTCGTGGGAACGTTTACCACCGAGTCGCGCGTTGCTGCGATTCTGCCGATCGTCATCCGGACCCTCCTCGTGGCCAACCCTTCACCGAGTGCCGCCCGTCAGCCCGTGTATCGGCCGCCCCGAATGGAATTGTTGTAGCCTGTTATCTCCCTGCGAGGAGTGGGCACCATTGCTGGCTTGTACCTATTCTTTCATTGTGTGTATCGGGGTTGTCGGTCTCGGCCGGGGTTCCTTCCCCACGCCTAAGCGTGGAGGTACGTGCGACGCTCCCCCCCTTGGCATTTTGCTTTACTAGTATGTGATCTTGTATGCCGCGTGAGAGTGTAGGGATCCTAGCTAGCATTCAACACCGCGAGATCGTGAGTGAGAGTATCCCATTCCGTGGCCCTAGTCGAGCACCGAGCTCGGACTAGACTCCTATAGTTGCGCGTCGGCTCCTTTGCCGCTTTGATCCACTCGCTTCCCTCATAGGGACGACCGTGGACTTGGGTTACTTGTTGAGAGATGCCTCTCTTCGGAGGAATAGTACGGAGGTCGATCTCTCGGCTTGCCTTGTCACGTGTGAGTGCTGGCCGCACTTGGTCTTCATCATAGGTTTAGTCCATTTGTCAGTTCCGTCCCGCATCAAATTTGGTATCAGAGCTTAGGGAACCAGTTTGTTCTAGCAAATTTGGGTCTTAGGTCATTTGAGTCTTTAGGTTGTCTAGGGTGCAAATTAGAGCATTAGATCTGTCTAAGTTGCATGTAAGTCATTAGGTCTGTTTTAGGTGCATTTGAGTCCGTATTCTTCCCCAGTTTCCTTCACCATTTTGAGTTGTGTCTAGTCCCATCCCTTAGTTGTCCTACATGTCCCTTCCATAGTCTTAGGGCGTGCATGTGTATTTAGAGTCCTCAGGTGCTTCATCATGGCTACTCCTTACATCCTCCACAAGGGTCCGACCGACCCTCTATTCCTGGACATCATTGTAGATGGGGACCTTCGCTTTGATGGATCGAGCCCTAGAGCCTATCTAAAGTGGGAGGCTACCATGGGAAAATACTTTGAGAAGAATTGGATATATGGTTCCGAGAGAGTCAACATTGCCAGGGGTCAACTTTCACCTCAAGCTAGGGAAGTGTGGGATCACATAGTAGGTCTTAGGGCAGGTTGGAGGCAAGAGCCCATACACTCATGGGAGGAGATGAAGGTAGAATTTAGGAGGATCTACGCTCCCTAACGCTTCGCCTCCTACTCAGAGACCCATAGCCCGAGGAGCACTACCACTCCTCCTATCTCCCTCGATCAGTCTAAGGCCACTCTAAGGGCTCAACCTCCGCAACGCCCATCAACTCTTACCCCCAACCGAGCACATCATAGTTGGAGGAGCAAGGTGCCACCTGTCTGTGAGTCTAAGCCCGAGACTAAATCTCATGATTACCAGCAAGTCTCCCCGAATGCCCTTAACTTGAGAGATCTCCCCTTCGCAGAACTCCTGCAACTCGTTAGGGAGAAACTAGAAAGGATGGGCACTCCTATGGGATCATCGATTTCCCCTAGCCCACAGTCCGCTCCGCCTCCGTGCTCATGCCTGCCACCACCCCAGCGATCCACTCCGCCTTTTGTTCCAGTGATTTACTACGAGGCTGAACAGGAATTGATTGAGGAGTATCTAACGGGGGTCGAGGAGTTAGGGAGTGACCCCATGGAGCACCCAGTCGTGCCTGAACCTTTGGAAGTTAAGACCGACACTCTCGGCCTGAGACCCTCGACTGAGAGCCAGGGGCCCCTCCACATCATAGAGGACTCAGTTTCCACTCCCGAGAGAGAGGCTTCACCCTTAGACCCTCATATAGAGACATTCTTACCTTCCGAGGGTGAACTGGTCATTGGAGAGTCTTTAGCTAGCTGGCTAAGGGAGGGTCCACTTCTAGATGTCTCCATTCCTTGCTATACACCCATGGGACCAGCCCTCCCAATAATACCCCTTAACTCCTTTCACACCACTTTTCGGTCCTTCTGCTTTCTTGAAAATGTGAAGGACTTCCTTAGGAGTTTAGATTATCAATGGGAGTTGACTTATATGTTGACCTTAGGGTCTGACCAACCCTATAGTCATAGCTTTACACTCCCTGCTTTGGGGTCTATTACCTCGGTCTACACCATAGGACACATCACATCCGAGGTCCTTTTATTATTTCCCATACCCGTGGAAGTTGATTTTGTCCCCGCTTATGGTTTCACGGTCCCGAGGGAGGAACCTTGCCTTCCTTGCCTTCCTCATGAGCCTCTTGCCCCATACATGAGAGTGCCTGAAGGTGATTATCTGCACCTGGGTGAATGTCGCACATGGGCAAGTATAGTGAAGGGACCTATCGGGAGGGGTCATCATTTCTTTGACCCTTGCGATCCCCTCCCTAGTGAGCCTCTCGACCCATATTCTTTTCCCCACCTTGTCGAGGAGGTCCACTATCATACACCACCTAGGCCTTCTAGTCAACACCTCACCTTACCGGCATCCAGATGCCCGAGCTTAGGAGGCCAGGGACACATGTCTCTTCCCCATGTTTCTTCATGTCCACCATCATATAGGGGTTTGTCTCATATAGGGAATGTCATGAGTGAGTTTGGGCAATTTAGTCCCCATGAGTCTACCACATTACGTAGGACACCCATGCATGATAGATACAACTTTGGTTGTCCTGGTCCTCCCCGTGTTGTCCAGTCAAGTAGGCGTCATAGACATGCTGGGTCTATGTTTGGATGCCCTGGGCCACCCATGCATTCATATCGGTATGAGTCCACGCCACTAGTTTGGAGTCTACATCATCATCACCCCCTCGAGGCCAGCAACGCACGTTATAAGGATCTAGCTGATGCGCATCGACGCACCCGTGAGTTCCAAGTGGGAGAGTACGTCATGATCAGGGTTAGACCTGAACGGTTCCCTTCGGGGGCCGTGAAGAAACTCCAGGACCGCGGTGCAGGACCCTTCCGAGTTCTGAAGCGAATAGAGTCGAATGCGTATGAGATTGAGCTACCAGACGACTATGGGATCAGTTCGACGTTCAATGTCTCTGATCTGGTGGCATATCGGGATCCCGCGGTGATTCCCAGTGAGCTTTTTGGGCCTACCCCTCCTGTTGAGAGCATTACACCATCTGAGCGTCCACCTCCTCCAGCCCCATTACAGACACGCGAGCATATAGATTGCATACTGGATGAGCAGGTGACCACGACCAGGAGCAGAGCCTACCAACGCTTTCTAGTGCGTTGGAGAGGGCACCCTGCGACAGACGACACCTGGATCACACGTGGAGAGCTGGAGCAGATCGACCCGGACCTGCTGGAGCGTTACTTGAGCGACCGTGACCCTTACTCGACGGGGTCGAGTTCTTCCCACCCGGGGAGAATTGGTGAGGACACGCGCCGCTTCACTCGACGGAGCACACGGAGCACGCCGGCATCCCTTTGGCTCGGCAATCATTTAGCAGACTAGCAGAGTTATCCCCATTTATTTCATGCTTTAGGCCATGTTGGGCCTTGGATTAGTCCCTGCGTGGACACTTCTATCTAGTTGTAGGCCTTTGTAGGCCAATTAGACATCTTTTGTGCTTTGTAGGCTTATTTAGAGGGCAAAGGGGTTAGTGGGCCATCTTGTGCTCCACTTCTCTTGGCCCATTTGGGGTTTGCGCACCCAACCCCTAGGGTTAGGGTTTTGGGCGCACCTCTCACCTCCTCCAAGTGGAAGAGGTGGCAGCCGCCTTCCCCTTTCTCCACTCCCTCCTTTGGCCGCCCCTTCCTTTGATCCCTCCTTGATTGGAGGAACCTCCTTGATTGAAGGAGAGATTCCCTCCTTGATGGGAGGAGAGCTGGCCGCCCCTACCCCCTCCCATTTGCGCCCCCATCTCCCCATTTGGTGGTAGAAACCCTAGCTCCCCTCCCCAACTATATAGTCTTAGCATTTTCTTTGGAGGAAATTAATTAATGAATGAAATATTTTGATTGAGCAGCCATTTGCACAGCCACCCCTTGGAGAGGGCGACCCTCTCTTCCTCCTCTGCTCCTGCGATGGGAGCAACCCCGGGGTGCGACTCCCCATCCCCTCGGTGCGACGCCGAGGTTCTTTCTCCCTTCTACTTCGTCTCCGGTTCGAGTTCGCGTGTTCCAGATTCGGCCCCGAGTTGCAGCGGCGTCCCCATCCGGTGCAGATCGAATCCGAGCCCCTCCTTTTTTTGGTGGATACTTCTACAAGTCGGCAGCGCGTGGGCTTTGGTTTTGCCTCGATCCGAGGTCGGCACCACCCATGGCAAGTTTTCTCGTGAGCTAGCGCAGGAGCCTCCCTCTCTGCGCGCCCAGATCCACCCTCCTTCTTGAGAAAATCCCACAGGACGGAAGACTCCGAGTTTGGAGCTGATTTCTTCAGGGTTTGTACCTCTCGTCGTCCTCTTTCCAACGCCGCCAACCTCGTCTCGTTCCGACGTCCGAGCTGTTTGTGGCGTCCGTTCCCGTGAGGTCGCGCGGGTCTGCCCAGTCCACCCGGTGCCAGGACAACCGGCGATTTCCAAAGTTCACAGCGTCCAACCACGACCAGATCTGATCGAGCTCTTTGGTCCGGACCTGCTGCTCTGCGTCCCCGACGTCCTCCCACAAGAGGGGCCTTGTTCGCCTACCGGAGCAGCGAGTTACCATTTTCCCCGCTCGACAGCGCAGTTCTGGGAGCAGATTCCTTGTCCCCACTTGCAGGTGCGGCCACGGCTTCCACGGATGGAATCTGAGCACGCCTTTTGGCCGAGGCTTCCTCCTGCGACCTAACTACGCGCCCTTGCTGACGGCGCCCCAATCGGACTCCGGATCCATTCGTGGGAACGTTTACCACCGAGTCGCGCGTTGCTGCGATTCTGCCGATCGTCATCCGGACCCTCCTCGTGGCCAACCCTTCACCGAGTGCCGCCCGTCAGCCCGTGTATCGGCCGCCCCGAATGGAATTGTTGTAGCCTGTTATCTCCCTGCGAGGAGTGGGCACCATTGCTGGCTTGTACCTATTCTTTCATTGTGTGTATCGGGGTTGTCGGTCTCGGCCGGGGTTCCTTCCCCACGCCTAGGCGTGGAGGTACGTGCGACGCTCCCCCCCTTGGCATTTTGCTTTACTAGTATGTGATCTTGTATGCCGCGTGAGAGTGTAGGGATCCTAGCTAGCATTCAACACCGCGAGATCGTGAGTGAGAGTATCCCATTCCGTGGCCCTAGTCGAGCACCGAGCTCGGACTAGACTCCTATAGTTGCGCGTCGGCTCCTTTGCCGCTTTGATCCACTCGCTTCCCTCATAGGGACGACCGTGGACTTGGGTTTCTTGTTGAGAGATGCCTCTCTTCGGAGGAATAGTACGGAGGTCGATCTCTCGGCTTGCCTTGTCACGTGTGAGTGCTGGCCGCACTTGGTCTTCATCATAGGTTTAGTCCATTTGTCAGTTCCGTCCCGCATCAATCCTATTAACAACTTTGACCTATTTTAATCTTGACTCCTAAACACATAAATCACACCTATAAGGTAAATGAATCACTTAAGCACACATTGCATCGGAATAGATAGGAATGGAACAAGTAATAACGTTAAAACCCGATGCCCAGTTCATACAAGTCGACACTCCCAGTGGGTAGGTCGACACTTCTTCAGCAGGATCCAGCTATGAAGTGAGTTGGGGTCTGCTCTTCAGGGCAGTGAGGTCAACACCTCTAACAGATCAGGACAACAGCGGTCGACTCTTCACTGGAGAGAGGTCGACACTTCTTTAAACACATTTGTGATCTTTGAGAGGTATAAGCCTTGGAGTGCAGGGATCATGAAGCACAACACTAGAACATTATATGGCTTGCAACAAGAATGTGTGTGTGTATGCAATGTTGATCACTCAGAGTGCATATGTGTGTGAATGTAGTGGTGATCAACCTAGGTGCATGGGAGTCTTAAGCAAGGGAATCTCTTAGCAAGACTTTTACTTTGGAGCCTGTATGCAAGGTTGCAGCAGGCCGCCCAAGTGATGTAGTCAAAGTGCTAAGGCCGATTAAAGCACAGATAAAACAGAAAGTGCTAATAGGAGTGCTTGAGTGTGCAAATGAGGTAACCAAGATTAGAAGCACACGAACCTGTCAAATAAGGATAGAGGATATGGAACAAGTTCACAATGTATACAACTCACAACACAAGGATTTTAAGGTGGTTCGGTTGTTAGCCCACAACCTACGTCCACCCCTCACCAAACTTGGTGAGGCTTTCTGACTGACACACAGCTTGATCCGCTGAGCAACACAGCTTGCTTACATAGCTGAGCAACACTGCTTACTTTCTGCTGACTAACAGCTTGAACCACCCAGAGGATCTGATCCTCTCTTCCTCTGAAACCACAGAGGGAACCCGGTCCCTAAACAGGGGATCGGAGAAGCTAGATGTATTGGTGATAGACGAACCGTAACAAATAGAAACTGAATACTGCAAGTGCAGTGGAGAGACAATAGAGACAATGTAGACACTAGCTGAAAGAATGGATCAAGACATCGGAACTGGTGAGTGTAGCTACAAGATTGGATCCAAGGATCCTTTTCTTCAAGCACTGGTAGACTGTAGGATTTGTCCTTTCTCTCAAGGCTGCTCTCTCTTCTTCTTCTTCTTCTCTCATAGCACTGGACTATGTCAAACAGGTGCTGGGGCTACACTCACACTTCTTAGGAATATTCTGAGTACATTGGTCTAGGGCGTGACACTTTGTGGACGGCAGCTTCAACCACTCTTCAGTTGAGGAAGCTTGGTATAAATAAGAAGACCAGTTGAAAAGCCTGAGAATATTGTAGGCCAAGAGGTCTTCCTTTGGACTAGTGGATCAACAAAGTATTCCCTCTAAAGCGTCCTTGAAGCATGCGCCAGAAGGTGAGAGCTAGAATGTCTTCTAGAGCGAATGCCAAGTGTGATGGTGGTAATCAATAAGAGGAAGGTGACCATATCCCATAACATTTAATGCGCTACTTGCTGTGATCTCCCTATTGGCTGGTCGTAGCTTTAAGTACAAGGATGGGTACGATGGCAGACAGTGTGAAGTAGACCAGATTTCCCTTGAGACAGCATCAGACATTCACAATAAATCTCCCTCAGATATGTAGTCCTCTCATTCTATTCAAGTGTACTCTTTTGCTTACAATGGCTGGTTGGACAACACATTGATCGACAGCAAGATGGTGGCAGACTGCGGAGTGTCCTATTCCCAGTAGCAGACAGTATGGATAGGCAGACAGTGAAGACTTACATAGTGGCAGACAGAAGTGGCTCTCCAGCTGGATTTCTGACAAAACCATCTCCAAACGGTAGACAAGTGAGTGAAAAGATGGTGGAGCAAGGGTTAGACCTCGGGACGTGGTCCATGCCCCCAAATCCTTAATTTTAATGATTTACGATTCCTTTTTCTCTCTCTGGATGGCCCACTGATCTGATAGATTATTGGCTAGAGGGCTTCTAGAAGAACAAGGGTGTCGACCTCCTGCATGAAAAGAGTCGACACCACTTAGTAGAATAGCCAGTAGAGCGCTTCCTGGAAAACAAACGGTGTCGACCTCCTATGAGGTAAGTGTCGACATTACCTAGTGAGACATCTAATGTTACGCCTTCAGGAGTGGCAAAGGTGTCGACCTCCTGGGAGGGACAGGTCGACACATTCCTTTGACCTTTCTTTGAATAGAAGGCACTCAGGAATAGTATGCACGGACCTTGATTGGAGTATGCTCAGAACTTGATGCTTGGACCTTGAGCAACTTGCACTGACTTTGTCTTGCCATAAGGTAAACATGCACAGGCCTGATATGTTGAAGCAACCATTCCACCGACATTCATCATGTTACTTAGACCTTATCTTCATATGTGCACGGACCTTCTGGTGTTGAAGGAAGAATGTGCACCGACCTTGTATAGCATACATGCACTGACCTTGATCTGTGTTGGCCAGGGGTTGCATGGACCTTGATTTTCACATATGCTCAGACCATGTCTCATTGTAACATAAACTTGCACCGACCTAGTGTAGCACTGGCCTTGATTGTGCACTGACCTTGTTGTATACGAGCCAAATGTGCACCAACCTTATGGTAGATGTGCACGGACTTGATTTGCAGCATGTGTGTAGTCCTTATAAGGCATGAGGGAAAAATGTGCACCGACTTCATAACAGATGTGCACCGACCTTGTGTGTCACTGGCTTGAGTGTGTACCGACCCTGCTGCGGATGTGCATGGACCTTGAAGCAAATGTGCACAGACCATAGAGCGTGCTAGCTAGAAGTTGCACCGACTTGGTGTTGCACTGGCTGTACTGCAATAAAGACATGCACAGACCTTAGTCGCTTTCCTTGGCCTACTAGCGTCGACCTTGGTCCTTCTTGGTCTGCTGAGTAATGGCTGCAGTGTTGACACATCTGTTGAAGGAATCGACACTTCTCTTGTGATACTTTAGTGTGTGTATCATCTCCAGCAGTTGCATTGGCCTTGACTGCATGGATTTCTATGAAACCATGATTCTACCTTGATTCTTGTGCAGCCTAATGCCTCAATCTATATGCCTTACTTGATTTCTTTCTATCTTTGCAGACACACATTGTTGCCAGTGTGGGCTTGACCTGTGAAATGCATGAGTGTTTTGTCTCTATCAAATGCAGGTCAAACTATATTAATGAATCATAGTCGGACATCATCGAAACAAAGGAATGTTAAACACAAGCCCAACATACATAGTTAGACATCATCAAAACAATAGTGTTACACATGTTATACACATGCCCAACAATACTAAAACCAATAGGGGTAGGCGGTCTATCGTAGGGCCGCCAGAAGACTGTAGTGGTCATGGACCTGACCGCTAGACCCAGTCAGAACCCCTACAGTGAAACCGACTTAACCGGTCAAACAGAGCTTAGCGGTCATATATGAAACCGCCACAGCCACAAGGTGGTCGGAGCTAGGGCCGCTAGCTCAACCGACTTAAAACATTGACTGAAGTCAAACTGGAGGTACCGGTCTAATGAAGAGCCGCTACAACAAAGAGGCGGTCTAAGTTTAGGCCGCCAGCCTAAACCGACTCAAAACCTCGAATCGACATAAATGTTGCCTAGAGGTCGAACTATAAATTGCCACAGCTAGCCTTGCGGTCTATCGTAAGGCCACTTCGCCAAACCTACATAACACTAACATGTAGCAGTTTAAATTGGCACCGTCACACGGGGCTTAGCTGTCCAACAATGGGCCGCTAGCCAAAGGAGATGGTCTATCGCGCGACCGCGAAGTCCCGAACCGACATACTATTGACTCAATGCCCAACGCAGCTTAGCGGTCCACCATAGGGCCGTGAGAGGCAAGAAATGGTCTCTGAAACAACCGAGAAGGCGATGCGGCAGGAGAAATAGGGGAATCACCGATCCCGGCCGTTCCACTCCCCGTTCGCTTCTAAACGAAGGGAAAAAAACCCTAATGACCATACATGCCTTCCATAGATCGGAATGGGTCATTTCGACACCAAAAATGCAAGAAACGGGCGATTCCCAAAAATCGATCCTAATTGAGTCACGAGGAGAGTCGGGCTCATACTGACTCCGATTCTCGGCCAAATACAATAAAACTGGTAGGGATGAACTCCCAACATGCCAGGGGTTCGAATGAAACTCACTAGGTTGAAAATCGTCGCCTGAAACGACGAACTCGTCTCACATCCCCCCGAACATGCTTTCGCCTAAACGTAAGCTAAACCCGCTCGTTCTCACACCGGGTAGCTCCAAATCGCGAGGAAATGCAGTACATGAGTAGGGCATCCATCTCCCTACCTCCACCGAAGTTCTCGCGCGCCGAAATGACTAAACCATGCCGAAACAATTATGACGAACCCGAGCACGCCGACTTTGAATCCACCGAGGGATCGCACCAACGTCACGCTCCATTCTCCACGCCATCACGCGTCACGACAGCTCCACGACGTTCCCGCCTCGCCCGTCTCGCCACGGTCGTATGCTCTGTGGAGATAGGAGAAGAGAGGAGAGAGAACGAGAGAGAGAGAGAGTGACGTGAGGAATGAGAGAGAGGAGAGAGGAAAAGGAAATAAAAAGGAAAGGAAAATAGGAATTTTCCTTATTTCTGAAAATCTCATTTTTGGTCCGAAAATGGACTAATTCAGAAAAATACGAAAAAATAGTCGAAACGATCCTCAAAAAGAATGTAACACAACTGTAGCATCCTCGAGTCGATGAATTGAATAATAAACTCACCACAAGGTTCCATAACTAGTACGAGAGAAAAACCTATGCGGATTGTAAAACACAACTCCGGACCTACAAAAGCGATCCGAAACTCTCCGAAAAGGATCCGAAAGACTCAGGGTCTTACACAACGGCTACTGCAAGCCATCACCACTGCTGAAGAGGGTCAAGAATATCCAACCGACTAGGCTAAAATAGAAGATGCTGAATCAGGATGCTATGAGTTTCCCCGCCATGAAGAGGATCCACCAAGAGTCTCGGTGTTTGAAAGATTGACCTTCCCTTGTCACCTGACCAGATGTGCAAGGAGAAGAAATAAAAAAATACAAGTCTACACTTATCACATGGCCGGAGTGACCGGTCACTATGGGACTCTGCCTATTGAGTCTAAAGAAGTTGCCAGGATCGCTGAGAGGTCGGGCCCTCTCACAAGAAGAGGAAAGGCCGCTAGTGAGGCATTACAAACCCTCGTAGGGACAACAAATCCAGAAGAGACTGTGGCTGTCTTAACTGCCAATGTAATTACAACTGAGGATGACAGTGGGGTGCCATCCACCTCGTCTAAAGAGACACCAGCTGATGATAGGGGTAGCCTCCCCAGCCCCTCTGTCAATGATCCGACTTTGCTAATGATGCTACAAAGATATCAACAAGAAATTGAAGCATTAAAAAAGCAGCTGAGCGAGAGGGACACGCACACCTCCGCGCCCAAGCAGCTCGAAGTCCCCCCTGGAACATCAGGGGGCAACAGTCAAGCATTTGAGGCCTCACCACAGGCGATTGCATCACAACCAGTGCCCAATTATGCCGGGGGCATTCCTCCCCCGCAGTAACAAATTACGGCTACGCCGCAACCTCCAATCTTCCAATTCCAGGCGGGGCCTGCCACGCCCCATGCGGCCGTGTTAACAATGCCGCACATGAAACAAGCTCATTTTTACCCAAGCCCAGTTGACTCGACGGTGATGAATAAGCTCATGGTCGAGCAGATGATAGAAATGAAGTAGGCGAAAAGGAGCGATGGCGACTCCGCCTCATTTGATGTATACAAAGTGCCATACCCATCTCATCATGCTGCCAAGAGGCTGCCCCCTGGCATCACTAAGCCTCCGAAGTTTGAGAAGTTCAACGGGCAAGGGTCTCCGCGGGAGCACATTGGCTACTACACTAATGTGATGGGTGACTTAGCTGCTGATGAGTCGTACCTACTAAAGTTCTTCAGGTCCACATTAACGGGGCTTGCCTTCGAGTGGTATTCCAGCTTGCAGCCCGGGTTTATCATTGATTGGCCCGACATGTAGAGAAAATTCAAAGAAAGGTTCCACATCACCGAAAGGGAGGTGACAGTGGCCGAACTTTATGAAACTAGGCAAAGGAACGATGAGTCCACCCCGGAATACATCAAAAGATGGAGGAACCTCAGCATGAGATGCAGGCACCCGCGGCATCAGGAGGACGCCATCCAAATATGCAAGAAAAACTTGAAAAGAGAGGTGCTGGAAAGAATGATAGGCACCGAAATTAAGTCATTTGACCGACTGAATAATGTTGTTGCGAAAGTCAAGGTGTTCCTCTCAAAATACTCCGCCGCTCCCAACACTTCAAGCCAGAAGGCCAGGTCAGTTGACAAATGACCGGCATCTCAAGAAGTGCATACGGTCGACTTCAAGACCTTTGAACAACAGAAGGAAAAATAAAAAGGGGTAGCTGAGTCTTCCCCGTCCAAGCCGGCCGATCGGTGAGAAGGTCCATCCCTATGGGATAAAATGAAGAAGCTATATTCATTCACTCGAGACAAGGCTCGACTCTTGTTCGAATGGGCTAGAAAATTCGACAAGATCACTCTCCCAGAGCCAAAGAGGCCAGGTGATCTCAGAAGAAAGGACGATCCTCGTTTCTGCGCATATCACCAAATGATCGGGCACCCTATCGAGGACTACTATATCTTTAAAGACACTATTGAGTCTTTGATCAAGAAGGGATAATTACAAATGGGGGAGCACAAAGTTGATCCTCCGCACCCGTATGAAATGCCCACTCTGGGGGTGACCATCAATATGATATCTCTATATCAGCAACTGCCCGAAGAAGTGGTGGAAGCCTGCACTCAACATACCTATGAGGCATATATCCTAGCACCAGTAGAAGATGAAGGAAATCTGCACATTGTGCCGTCTAAAATAAGAAGAAGGGCAGCGCTTCATCGTGGCCCAGGAATTCATATATGAGGTGTCACACCTCAGTCGGAACCCCCGGTTGTAACCCCCGTCTGGCATGAGATAGCTCCTCAGCTGGTCATGATAAGATTATCCAACAATAAGAAAAAATACATCCCTATGCGGGTGCACAAAGAGGCCAATCCGACAGTGAAACGGCTTCAAGAAATCATTAATGGACTAGATGAATATGAACAACTCGAAATTCAGCCTGTCCATCTGAAAGAGTATGTCCCTTGAGAAAATTTTGAGTCCTTGGAATTAGCAGAAAAAGTTGAAGCTGAAGTTGAAGCTGAAGAACCCGACATATGGGATAAACCTCTAGAGGAGCAGTCACTGACTGTGCAGAAAAAGAAGAAGAGATCCAAGAACAAAAGAAAAGGCCTGGCCGTATCTTGCAACACTCTTGCGGCCCTATTTGAAACGGTCCGAATCTCTGAAGAAGAGGATGAAGAGATATGCCTCACACCAGCAGAGGCAAATCAAGTTGAAGCTTCCACATCCCAGCATGCTACTAGGTCCGGAAGAAAATGCGGGCATCTCCCCTAGGCTAACCACAACACCATGTTATGTGGTGAACAACCATACCAGGTTTCCCAGCCTGAACTCAAAGGTGCACAAATTCCTCCTTCACCAGGGCTTTACCCGGAGTGTGCAAGCAGTCAGGGGGTCCCCTCCTTTGCCAAATTTCTATCCTCTCGAGAGGGCAAGCGGCCACGTCCGCAGCAACAATGGAGGGTCAAGGGTGCTCCTACCTTACCATCAGTAGCCTCTCCTCTAGTAAATAAAGACTACGCGAGCATTCCAAGCTTCACCGAATTTGTGCAAGGGAAAGAGCCGGTTGGACCGTCGCAACAAGTTCAGGTGCAACCTGAAGGAAAATATGAATTACCTCCTGAGCTAGCTCCTCGAGAGCACTTTGATGGCAACTATAAAAGGTCCAAAGAACTGAGGCTGACCAACGTCAGAACCACTAGCAGAATAGTGAAGCAGCTGAAGAGAATCCCCACAAGCTTTTCTGTCTGGGATATACTCTCCCTCGACGAAGAAACAAGACAAGCCGTTATCACGGCCCTACAAACCCCGGCATACTTCGAGAGCTGTTTTACCGAGGCAAAGTCAGGGGTGGCTATGACATTCGTGGAGGAAGACATGCTTCTGCCCTCCGTCAACCACAATAGATCGCTCTACATGAGGGGGTAGCTGAATGGCAAGCCAATAGGTGGAATCTTGATTGACCCAGGGGCTGCAGTAAACATACTCCCCTATCGGGTATATCAGAAGTACTAATTTGATGTGCACCTGATCGAGGTCAGGGATATGAGAATTGCTAGCTTTAACAAGAAATTTAAAGTCCCCATGGGAGTGGCAGAGTTTGAACTCTCACTCGGCGACTTCACACTAAAGTACAATTCCATGTGATAAACTCTGATACGTCATACAAGGTGCTATTGGGCCGACCATGGCTGCATAAAAATCAGGTGGTGGCCTCCACCCTCCACCAATGCGTAAAGTACCCTCGGAATGGGAAAGAAGAAAGAGTGTTCACCGACTTACACCCTTTTGAGGTGTTTGAGTGCCACTTGTCAGATGCATCTCTGTATCTAGAGAAGCCGAAGAAGTCCAACCCACCAGCTCAGGATAAGGGGAAGAATAAAATAGAACCCGGCGAATGGTTCCCTCCGCCGCCGCCTGACTACGTGGCTCCCCCAGAGGTGCCACTTGTATCTGAGGAAGAAGGAGACCTCGGAGCTCTCCAACTCAACATTTACCCTGAACAGGGGGCACTAAAACTCAAAGAGCTACTTGGGGATGTCAAGGTCCCACCAAGGATCATCAAGCCCATAGCCAATGCAGACTGTCAGACAGTCGAAGTATTGAGGACCCTGGAGGTCCCTAATCCTGATGGCCAGCCCACCATGTTCTATATGGCCAAGGAGTAGCCCGCAAAGGGGACGATGATTGCTGATTCCCTGAAGAGAGGCATGATCCACCTGTCCCAATTATGGGACTCCCATACATCACTGGCTGTGCGATCAAGCTAACCAGAAAACAACAAATCTCCTTTTGTCAACTTGCCAGTCAAAAGAAGATGTTCAAAGAATTATGGGAGCCACCAAACATGGACAAAAGATTACTACATGTTACTCAACACCCAGGGCTGGGTTTCTCCGTTGAAGACTGCCAAGAAATTGACATGATTTCCATCTGCACTGTAACAAGTGAAGGCCCCATGCGGGCAATCTATGATGAATACATAGGGGATTATGAAATAGCTGAATCATCGACTGAATTAAAGGGCTCGGGCCCGCCTCGGCCACGAGCTCATAATGATCATGGAGCTGTTGCTCCGTGCAGATGCTGGGAGTCCCTCTCAGCGCAAGCAACTACAATTCTCATCAACAACTCAAAAGAGTCAAAAGCTGAAGAAAGTCATCCCGCCCTTGAGGGGGCTCCACCCATAAGCTGGCGTCAAAGTTGCACAGAGCATACATTGCCGACACCAGAGCTAATCATTCAACCCAATCAGCAGCCAGCTGGCTCAGAAAAAGGCAAAGTTGAAATCTCACCGTTAGGCGAAATAAGACAAGAATATATCTACGAGGCCCTCAAAGTTGAAGAAGATGATGAAGGATTTGTAGACCTACATCTGGCTCCTCCGGAAATAGAAGATGGCGGCCAAGCCACTGTTTATGAATTGGTCAAAATAAACCTCGACACAAAGGATGATCCCATGTCGACCTTCCTCAGTGCCCTCTTATCACTCGAAGAGAGGGGGCAATACATGAAGCTACTCCAGGAATTTTGAGATTGCTTTTCTTGGAATTACAAATAAATGCCAGGCCTTAGCCCTACAGTTGCCCAGCATATCCCGGCCATTGACCCTAAAGCCGAGCCGATGAAACAATCACCCCGGCGAATGAGGCCCAAATTGATAAGTCAAATCTGCAAGGAGGTCGACAAGCTGATAGATGTTGACTTCGTGGCGGAGAATCAATATACTACCTGGCTGGCCAACATCGTGCCTGTCAAGAAGAAAAATGGCCAGCTCCAGATCTATGTGGATTTTTGGGACATGAATAAAGCCTGTCCTAAGGATGATTTTCCGATGCCAATCACCGAAGTAATGATCAATGCCACTACCGGCCATGAGGCCTTGTCATTCATGGAAGGATCATCTGGCTACAATCAAATCGAGATAGCGGATCGTGATCGAATCCACACAGCTTTCCGGTCACCCAAAGGGATATTCCACTACAAACGGATGCCCTTCGACTTTAAGAATGTTGGCGCCACATACCAAAGGGCGATGACAAAAATATTCGACGAGCTGCTCTATAGCAAAGTCGAGTGTTATATTGACAACATGGTTGTCAAGATGAAGAAGAGGAAGGACCACCTGGCTGACCTCAGAATTATATTTGAAAGGCTACGGCTGCATGAATTGAAAATGAATCCGATGAAGTGCGCTTTTGGCGTCTCCAGTGGAAAATTCCTGGGCTTCGTCGTTAGATACCGAGGGATTGAGATAGACCCTATAAAAATCAAAGCTATTCAGGAGCTTCCTCCCCCAAGGAGCCTGACAGAATTATGGTCATTGCAAGGCCGGCTAGCCCACATCCGTAGGTTCATCTCCAACTTGTCTTGGCGGTGCCAATCGTTCCATAAACTTATGACGAAGGATACTCTGTTCCACTGGGGTGAAGAATGTCAAAAATGCTTTTAGTCAATTGAAAGAATACTTGAATACCCCGTCAGTTTTGGGGGCACCTGTCAAAGGGCGACCGCTGATCCTGTACATAGCTGCCACTGAATGCTCTCTGGGGGTAATGTTAGCCCAGAGTAATGGAGAAGGAAAAGAACAAGTCCTCTACTACCTCAGCCAAAGATTGGTTGGGGTCGAAGCAAAATATACACCTATTGAAAAGGTTTGCCTCGCTCTTGTCTTCGCAGCTAGGAAGATGAGACATTACATGCTATCGCATGAAGTCAAGCTGATATCAAGGGCCGACCTAGTCAAACATATACTCTCTCAATCGGTTCTCAAAGGATGGTTGGGCAAATGGGCTATCATCCTCATGGAATTCGACATCACCTATGTGCCGCAAAAGGCCATTAAAGGCAAGGCCATTGCGGATTTCTTTACAGTGCACCCAGTGCCTGAAAATTCTCCGTTGATCACGGAGCTCCCCAAAGATGAAACTTTAAAAGTGGGCCAAGTCCAGCAAGTCACCTGGCAGCTACGCTTTGATGGTACTTCAAGAACAGAAACATCCCCGCAAGGGCGAACAAGAATAAGAGCAGGAGCGGGCGTCATCCTCAAATCCCCCGAAGGAGAGGTGTTGCACACCTCTTGCTTAATCAACAAAGCCTGCACAAACAATGAAGCAGAATATGAAGCCTCAATTATCGATCTCCAGTTGCCTCTCCAATTGGATATCTGCATGCTGTAAGTGTTTGGGGACTCAATGCTGATCATCAGACAAATCCAAGGATAGTTTGAAGTCTGAAAAGCCGAATTACTCCCCTACCATGCTAAGGTGAAACAACTCATGGAGAAGTTTCACTTTGTCGAAATAAACCACGTCGGCCGAGGTCAAAATGCACAGGCTAACGCATTAGCAAAGCTAGCAAGCTCACTGGCAATCCCGCCTGATGAATCACTCGACATACGGGTGGTCAACCGACGGCAGGACCCCAGCATGATAGAATAAGAGCTAGGTGGAGAAGATCGTGAAGTAGCAACCGCAGAAATGGTCAGATCACGCGACTGGCATGAGCCCCTCATGCAATGGTTTAAACGCCAGCAGTTGCCCAAATGAAGGGAAGAAAAGATCTGGCTGATCCGAATAAAAGACTCCTATGAAATGAGAAATGGGATTCTATTTCAAATTATGGCGGATGCCAAGAAGAAAATATTCCTTTGATGCCTCTCTATGGAAGAAGCCTGGAGGGTCATGAAAGAAATCCATGTCGGGTCGGCTGGAGCACACCAGGCCGGGTCAAAGATGAAAATTGAAATTAAAAAGCTGGGCTACTACTGGCCGATGATGTTCGACGACTGTTGTAAGTACGCCTGTTGTGTATGTGATTTTGATGATTACAAAATGACTTTGTCACTTGGACTTGTGCTTGAATGGTTATTCATGTTTTCATGTGCTTGAGGTTTGAAATGCTTGAGGAGATTTAATAGTGTGCTTGCTTGAAGATCTTGATTAACATCACATGGTTTCATGTGTGAATAATTTGCATGTATATGGTTCTTATGAAGAAACCATGATTGGGCTTTAATAAATGATCATTTATGCAAAAATTGTTCACTTGGTGAAAATGGGGTGTTTGATGTTCACATGTATTGCTCACATGCATGACTAAGTGATTTCACCTTTAGGTAAAGTTTTGGGTGGTTTTCATGCACATCTTCCATGAGATTTTAATGCATTGATAGTGGTTCATGCATTTTTCAAATGATGTTTTTGGACTATAAATGTCAATGGTTTTTGGTTATCTTGTGATGGACTAATGCTTAATTCATTGTGAGAGTGATTAATTCAACGTGAGCTTTAATGAAATAATCATGTTTTTGGAAAGGCTTAAAATGTTCAATGAAAGTGCTCATTTAATGTGAAAATGAATATCCCTCACTTGTTGTTACTTGATGTTAAGCATATGGAAATTACAAGAATGCTACTTGCATAATAAAGCTTTCATGACTTTGCATTTGGTGAAATATGTTTTGGTTGGATGAGGATAGAAGTCAAATTCATGCTAAAGTGGATTCATTGAAGCATATTTGAGTGATCTTGTTGAAAGTGCCATATTTGATGCTCATACCTTGATTATGATCTAACCTCTTATTTTATCATGTGTTCCAGGGTGAATATTCATGGTTGATCATCATGGGATTATGGTAATATTTATTCATTTATTTTCTCATGAAATTTTGGAGGTTTAACAGCTTTTTCTAACCCCTACTGGCAGGGGTCGACCCCATGGGTAGACCCTTAGAGGTTCTGGGCTGGACAAAAGCTACTTTTTGTAGCCTGCCCACAGGGGCCGACCCTTAGGGTCGACCCACTGCCAGGGGTCGACCCCTGAGAGCTGGGGCTGATTTTCTGTCCCGGTTGCCCTCTGGTTGCTCGAGGGTCGACCCCAAGGGTCGACCCTTCCAGAACGGGATTTTTGGGAGAGTTTAAAACCTTATAAAAACCTCTCTAAATATTACCATACTACCCCCCATTATTTCCTATTGTTATTAGGGTGTTTCTAACATGTATTGGGAGGGTTTTATGTGTCTTTTCCCCACTCTTTGGTGTGCATATATATGAGCTACGAATTTGTGGAGATAAGAACCCTAATGCTTATTTGTGTTGTCTTGTAGGAGAAGAAAAGGGGGAAAAGCAAGAGGAGCTCTTGCAAGGCTGATTTCATCTCCATCCACGCGGATTTGGAGCTCGTGGTAGAAGAAGAAAAGAAGTGGCTCGAGGAGAGGAACAAGAGGACACCAAAATCATCATCATCCGACAACGAGCCAAGAAGAGCTAGAGATTTAATTGAAGGGGGAGCTTTATGCTTGTTGAATCTTTCTTGTTTCAGTCTTTAGAAGTTGTTTTGGGTTTATTGTATCCATTTCTGAACACTTCATCTATTTCTAAACGATTATTGTGTGTGTGGGGAGAAATCCCCATGTTTGTTGCATTTACAGCGTGTGGAGAAAGCCTTATCGGTTTGGTAAGGGGTGGACGTAGGGAGCCCGTCGTGGTCCCGAACCACCTTAAAAATCCCCGTCTCCTGTGGTTTGAATTGTGTGATTGTATGGTTAGCTTGTTATACCTATTTGTGTGATCATGTGTGAACGGAGAGATTGAGAGAATCTAGTTAACTTGTTTAGCTTAAATTTCTCAATCTCATCAATCTCTTTAATTCCGCTGTGCGTTGGTTTTGAGATTGTAATTTGACATATTTTTAGTAGAGGGTTCTATTCACCCCCCCTCTAGAACCGTGTTCCTGCAGTACGGGACCCAAAAACGCCAAGTCATGTCAAAAGTGCCAAGAACATGCAACGGTCCCCAGGCGACCGTCAACATAGCTACATCAAATAGCACCCAGTTGACCTTTTGCCCAATGGGGAATAGACGTTGTGGGACCACTGCCCCCATCCTCTTCAGGATGCAAGTACATTCTGGCAATAACAGACTATTTCTCCCGCTGGGCGGAGGCTATAGCTCTAAAAGAAGTCACAGGAGAAATCGTGGCCCGATTTATCCGGTGAAATAAAATATTTCGATTCGGCGTCCCCAACTAGATCCTCTCAGACAACGGAAGCCACTTCTGAAATCAAAAGGTCTACAGATTGGCTGAAAAGTACAAGATTGATTGGAGAACATCTACTCCATACAACCCGCAAGCAAACGGGTTGGCCGAAGCATTCAATAAAACACCCTGCACCCTCCTAGCGAAGACTATCAGTTCCAACAAAAGGGACTTGGAGGATTAGATGTACGAAGCGCTATGGGCGTACCGTACCATCTATAAAACTCAAACAGGCTGTTCGCCCTTCTCTTTGGGGTATGGCTCGGAAGCAGTCATCCCCATTGAACTGGAAGTACCCTCACTTCGGGTCGCCATCTAGCATGAATTGGTCAAAGACGACCGAACAAACACAGACCGAAGACTGAAAGAGCTCTCCGACTTAGAAGGGAAGTGACTCCAGGCCCAGCAGAACATATAGGTCTAGCAGGCCCGCATAGCCCGCGCCTTCGACAAGCTTGTCAAAGGGCGTGAATTCAAGAAAGGTGACCTCGTGATGGTCAAAAGAAGAGAGGTCATGGCTGCCAACCATAAAGGCAAGCTGAATGAAAACTGGCTTGGGCCGTATGTTGTCTAGAAAGTCTATGAAGGAGGTGCGTATGTGGTTGTCAACTATAGGGGGGAGACTCAATTCCCACCCCTTAATGAAAGGCATTTGAAACTATATCACGCATCACTTCCCCAGCTCGACGAACAATTAAACCCCGCGCCTCACGCGGAACAAGAATGCTTCTCGAACCTCCCTTGAGGCCATGCAATATTCAAAAAAAAAAGAAAAAAAGAAAAAGAACAAAAAGAAAAACAAAAAGAGAACAAAAAAACTTATCAAAGTCATTGAGGGACTTCGATTCATCAAGTCCCACCGCAATTCAAAATTCCCTCTAGCTCGGACCATCTCGTCTTGGCCGAACAACCAAACAACTGTATCCCATGCGGTGGCAGAAAACCCCATATGTGGTGCAACACCATTTTATCCAGTCCCACCAATTCATAAAACTTCTGACTTGGATCTTCCGTCCGGGCTAGTAAACAAAAAAGCTCTCGCTTTGGCTTGGACCTTCCGCCTTGGTCAATGAATAAAAAGATCTCCTTTGATTTGACTCAGACCTTCCATGTGAAGCCATGAACAAAAAGGCCCTTGCTTTGGCACTAACCCTGTGTCAATGAATAAACTATGTCGGTCCACGACTCCCTGTCAACATCGACAAATAAACCAGTGGCTCAGACCTTCCGTCTGAAGCCATAAATAAAAAGACCCTTACTTTGGCACTAACCTTGTGCCGATGAATGAACCACCTCTTTATTGCAATTTCCTGTCCCACCGAGGAATAAGCCTACAGCTCGGACCTCCTGTCCGAAGCCATGAACGAAAAGACCGTGCCACTTTGGATCAGACCTTTCGTCCGACTGGAGAACCAAAAGACCCCTCATAAAGTCGGCAACCCTGGCGTAGTAAAGAATGAAAAGAACCCCTCTATGCTTCGGCTCGGACCTTCCGTCCAAGTCGATGAACAAAAAGAACCTCTTTGCTTCGGCTCAGACCTTCCGTCCGTCCAAGTCGATGAACAAAAAGACCCTCTTTGCTTCGGCTCGTGAAGTCACGCGATCAATGACACCCAAGAGGGGGGGTGAATTGGGTGATTACAGATTTTAGTAACTTTTAAAGGATTTGAAACAAGTGTTAAAAACAAGCAACAAGTAAGAAGAGATTTGATAGATTAAGAAAGGAGTCCAGCTGAAATAATCCCTACAGCAGTTCTTTAATACCAGGCGGAGTCAGGGAATCCGAAGATTCTCTCACGCAAGGTATCTTCCTCCCGACAGTATTGACCGTGTCGATTAGAAGCTGCCTTTTAATATACAAGAGATCTCCCGTAAGGAGGTTACTAAAGCAAGATCTAAACAAAGAGACTATATGATAACACAATAACAAACTAGCTAGAAAAGAATTGGAGGTAGGAGAAAAGGAGCAAACCACACAGAACACCACAATTTTTGGGTGGTTCGGATGCAACAACTACAACCTAAGTCCACCCCTCACCGACCATGAGGATCCACACACTATCTTGTAGAAGGTTAAAAGATCAAGACACACACACACACTTGTGTGAGTTCAGAACTCCCACGAAGGTGCACAAGCACCGAAACACAAAGAGAAGAACAAAAAGATCACTAACACACACACACACATGGATCTGCGTAGATCCACACACACACACATGTGTTTCAATATAACAAGAACATAAAATTTAAAGCCCAGCAAGATTGGAATGGAAGACACAAAAAGAAATCTTCAGAATCAAGCTCCCCCTTAGTTGATGAAGAATGTTTTGGATGCAGCTTGATCTCCTCTTGGCTCGGGGTTGATCTGCTCTAGATGTTGCTTGAAGATGGATGAAGATCTTCCTTCTCGGAGCACTGTTCACGGCTACAGTACCAGCTCTTGAACCTCCCCTTGATAGCCTCCCTTGGCCTCCTTTGATTGATTAGGGTTACAAGCCTCAATGAGATGTTTTTATAACTCTTGAATGGTCAAGAGACAAGCCAGGAACAAGATCTATAAATCATGGGAAGTTTGGTGGCTTTGGGATTAAACAAGTCCTTGAAGAGAGACTTCCCACGTTGAGAACAAAAGTCAACAATAGGGGCTTTTCGAGGCTGGCGGTCGACCTGTGCATAGGGGCGGTCGACTGAAATTTTACAGGAAATTGTCCATTCGTTGCTGGGAGAATCGGTCGACCGCTATAAGCCTGGCGGTCGACCACTGGCTGTGTTTTCTACAAAAATTAAAAGGTTAGCCAATCAAATATAATATATGAACGAACATTTTATGGCTACCTTGTTCCAATCAGGTGAGTGAGTTTAGGCTTAGCCTGGGTGGTTTTGAACCCAAATCAATAATTCATGCATTTGAACGGGTTTAAACGCTTAAGCTTATAACATGAAGAAGTGGGCTTGAATGCGTGTTAAATTTCAACTTGATAGTTAAAATATTGCACGTGATAAAACATATAACCCTAGGTTTGTTATCATCAAAATCACTTGGATATACTCAATAATCTCCCCCTTTTTGATGATGACAAAAGTGAAGGGGCTTTGAAATACATGAACGTGTCTTTGAGCAATGTTTGAAGATTGAGATCAAGGTTCGAAATCAAAGCATTTCACTCACATCCCAGTACGCCTGCGAACACAAACCATTCACCATTTATATGCCAATTCGAAGAGAAATGAGATATAAGAGCCAACCATTGTAGATCAAACACCAGTTGCATTTAATTCATCATTCCATTACAAAGTATATTATTGCAAGAATGAATGCACGACTCTAGACTCAAGAACCTAAACAAATGCATAAGACATACTGATGATCCTCACATGATCAAGCATGTAAATATACCACACACAGACATACATAAATATATAAACCCCTGCACTACTACTTCTCCCCCTTTTGCATCATCAAAAGGTAATGGGATAGACGAAGGGGGACCCAATTGACACAAAACTAAAGCATAGCAAGCTAGAGGGAGAAAAAGGAAAAATCCTCAAGGTGCATCTGTAGGTGGAGGTGGCTGATCCTCTAGAGGAGGGGGCTGGTGTCAAAGGAGACGGCGGATGTCGTCAAGAGCATGAACTTGAGCATGAAGAGTATCCCGAATATGGCCAATGGAAAGATCACGAGCCGCATCATGACAAGCCATGCTAAGGAGGGTATTGTTCATGATGTGGAAGGATTGGCTTGAGTCAGCAACACTGTAGATGAGGCTAGTCATGTGAGTGGTGAGTGTGGCCATATGAGTGGAAAGAGTGTCCAGAGCAGTGGAAAAGAATCCATGCGGCCTGACATGGTGTCAACCACATGGCCCATAGTGTCTACGCGATCCCCGAGAGCAGAAAGTCCCTCCCCAAAAGCATCCACACAAGTCTCTAGCCCAGTGAACTGCCTGTCAAAAGCCTCATAGTCGACCCAAGAAGGCTGAGTGGCTCCCTATGTGGAGGACTCTCCATGATAGAACTGAGTAGGGGGAGGCATCCCCGGATCTATATGCTGCGATGAAGGTGGAGGAGGCAACTCCTCGTCCTGAACTGGAGGGGTGCATCCCCTTGAACCAATTCCTGCTATGGTGCCTACTCATCCTCACTATCATATTCATCTTCATATGTAGGCACATCCCGACGCAGCTCACCATCGGGACCATAATAATAACCCATATCAGTGAAGATCTTATGCTTATTGTAAATATCTTCCTGGCGGACATAGATAAACTGTTCTTCTGCTAGATTGATCCCAACATGAATGAATACCCCGGTCAACTATGAAGCATACGGCAAAGATCGCCGCAGATTTGTTCGGCAAGCTCCAATGAGGGTCGTCATGAGGCGACCCATATTTATTTGTATACCATTCATCACATTGTAAAACGGGAATCTATGTACCTGTGTGACTTCATTTCTGCTGCCAACCGTAGGATAGATAAGGGAGGTGAACATATGGTGCAAGACATGCTGCAGTGGTGGAAAGTAATTTGCATTTAACTCTATCAAATCGCTGACACCACGCACGTACTCACAGTTGGTCATAGCAATAAAAGTCTCTTCAACCGCCCCATGACCATAAACCATGTCGGCTCCTCTAGCCGCAACCCCTAAGCTTCTCTCAAATAGGGCCGGGTTAATGTGAATCTCAACCCCTTGAACAACAGTAAATAATTGCTCATTTCGTGCAACCAAGTGCCCATAGAACTGCTGTACTAGATTGGGGTAATGACGGTTATATCTAATGATGAAAACAAACCAACCCGACTGCATTGCAAAGACTGCATATATATCGGGCAAGAGCTCATTCACCTCATTGAAATCGACTAGTCGAGGGTCGATGATGGGACGAATAAGCAACCTAGGAGCTCGACGCGGTGCAGGCGCCTGCTGTGGTGGAGGAGCGGGTGCCTCACGGCTCTGTCCACTCCCTTCCCCTTGGGCAGAACGCCGAGAGCTTCGTCTAGGCGGCATCCCGAACTAGAACCCGATAGAAACCCTTGAAGGAAAGACCCTCATCCCGGGGGATGAAGAAAGATCTATGGACACTCCAGGGGCTTGCAAAAGCCTTCTCCACTGACCGCAACCAAGGTGGGAACTCCACAAATGCACGAATGGCCGAATGGAGTTCGTCCCGAAAATGTGACGAACACGCCAAATCTTGTGTGGATGGAGGAAAGATGAGGTTTGGGAGCTTGGGAGGTGGAGTTTGGAAGTTCTAGGGCTGGGGAATGAGGTATGAGAGTGAGTGGGGGTGATAGAATGATTGAATGGGGTATTGGGCCCCTTTATAAGTTGGCCCAGTTGGGACCCGGTCTGGTCGGTTCGCCGCCACCGGTCGACCGGTGCGGGGCTGGCGGTCGACCGCTAGCCCAAAAACCCCATTTTGAAATTTTTATTTTTATTTTTTGTTTCTTTTTTCTTTTCTTCTCTTTTTTTTGTGGGGGGGACCATCAACCGACCATCATATCTGGAGCCAACGTCATGAAGTGTAGGGAAGGAAAATAGATGCAGGTGTGAGGGAAGTTTCTAACTCCCCCTCAGAAGCTACCTAAAGTCCGACATCATTGAGTCCACAATTTTTTGTTCAAGAAGTATCTGGCCTTAGAAAAAAAAATTTCAAGGATAAAATGCATGTTTTCCTACCCTTGATGCATATGAGTTTCTACAAATGCTGAACTTAACCTAAGTGCAAACCTATGCATGAATGCTCTCACCCTTGCACATCCAAAGTTCTCTTCTTATCTTGCTAAATTGTTCCTGGTTGAGGGGTTTGGTGAAAATGTCAGCTAGCTGATTGTGTGTGTCAATGAAGTTCAATTCAAAGACCCCTTTCCCTACATGATCTCTCAGGAAGTGATGGCGAATATCAATATGCTTGATTCTAGAATGTTTAACACGGTTTTTAGACAAACTGATTGCACTGGTATTATCACACAAAATTGGCACACATTTCATCTCAATATCTAAATCAAGCAATTGATTTGTGATCCAAAGTACTTGGGCTCCACAACTTCCTACGGCTACATATTCAGCCTCGGCCGTTGAGAGAGCTACTGAGTGTTGTTTCTTGGAGGCCCATGAGACTAAGCATCCACCAAGGAACTAACAGTACCCACTAGTTCTTTTATGATCTACAATGCATCCGGCATAGTCCGCATCAGTGTATGCAATCAAATCAAAAGAACTACCGATGGGAAATCACAAGCCAAAGTCTATTGTGCCAAGTAAATATCTAAAAATGCGTTTAGCAGCCGATAAGTGAGATTCTTTAGGCCATGACTGAAAATAGGCACAAAGACATACACTGAATTGAATGTTTGGGCGACATGCTGTAAGATATAGTAGTGATCCGATCATACCTCGAAACAGTGTAGGATCTACTATTTTACCATTTTCATCTTTGCCTAACTTTGAGGTTGTCGCCATTGGAGTTGACAAATGTTTTGCTTTAGCCATCCCATATTTCTTCAAAAGTTCCATTGTGTACTTGGCTTGGCTTATGAAAATGTCCTCAGGTGTTTGATTCACCTATAGTCCAAGAAAGAATGTTAGTTCACCCATTAGGCTCATCTCAAATTCACCTTGCATGATTTCTAGAAATTCATCACATAGCACATTATTAGTAGCTCCAAAAATTATATCATCCACATACACTTGAACTACCAATATATCTTTACCTAATTTCTTTGTGAAGAGTGTTTGATCAACCTTACCTCTCTTGAAATCATTTTCAACCAGAAATGACGTGAGCCGTTCATACCATGCCCTTGGTGCTTGCTTCAGTCCGTACAAGGCCTTCTAGAGCTTGTACACATCTTTTGGATGTCTGGGGTCTTCAAAACCTAGAGGTTCTTCTACAAAAACATCCTCTTTGATATACCCATTTAGAAACGTAGATTTAACATCCATTTGAAACAATTTAAGGTTAGATGAGCAAGCATAAGACAATAGAATCTAGACTGCTTCTCGACGAGCAACCGGTGCAAAAGACTCATCAAAATCAATACCCATCTCTAGGCTATATCCCTTGCCCACAAGCCAAACCTTGTTCCTAACGATCAATCCCGTATCATTTAGCTTATTTCTGAAAACCCATTGGGTTCGATAATGGATTGATTCTTAGGTCATGGCACTAGAGTCCACACCTGGTTTCTTTCGAACTGGTGCAACTCTTCATGCATAGCCAGGATCCAGGATTCATTTTGAAGAGCTTCATGGATATCCTTAGGCTCTTCCTCTAAGATTAAGGCTATCAAATCTTTTTCTTCTACTTGCCTTAGAGATGCTCTGGTTCTTACCCCATCTTGAGGATTACCGATTATGTTTTCAGCTGGATGATCCTTTAGAAATTTGGAGGTGCTTGACAAATGAGGGTGCTGCATTTGCTACTCTTGCGGTGTCTCAATTGAAGGATCTTCATCTTCTTCAGTATTGCTGGGTATTCCTTCCTTTGGATCATCCTTGGATTTAGATGTTCCAGCATTGGTTGAGTCCTTGGGGGCCTCTCCTGCATCCACAATTTGAGTAGATAGTTTTAGTTAAGATTCATCAAAGATTACATGAGGACTTTCTTCAACAACCAAAGTCCGTTTATTGAACTCTCGATAGGCTCTGGAATTAAGTGCATAGCCTAGGAAAGTTCCCTTATCACTTTTCTCATCAAACTTACCTAAGTTGGACTTACCATTGTTCAGGATGAAACATGAACAACCAAAGGGTTTAAGGTGGGAAATATTCAGTTTCTTACCCTTGTAGAGCTCATATGGAGTTTTCTTCAAAATGGGCCTTACCATTGCCCTGTTGATAATGTAGCATGCTGTACTTACCATCTCAGCCCAAAAATATTTTGGTAGGGAGTTTTCACTTAACATGGTCCGTGCCATGTCTATCAATGTTCTATTTTTTCTCTCCACCACTCTATTTTGTTGGGGCGTCCTTGGTGATGAGAAGTTGTGTGTACACCCGGGCTCTTCGCAGAAGTTGCTGAACTCATGATTCTCAAATTTTCCACAATGATCACTTTGGATAATGGTGATAAGGTAGCCTCTATCATTTTGGATTTTCCTGCAAAATACTTGAAATTTCATCAATGCATCATTTTTATTGGATAGAAATAACACCCAAGTGAATCTGGAATAGTCATCAACAATCATAAAACCATAGGTTTTCCCTCCTAGGCTGGATGTCCTAGTTGGGCCAAACAAATCAAGATGCAGCAATTCCAAAGGCCGGGAGGTAGAAACAATGTTTGTTGAGTTATGGTTTTGATGATTGTTGTGATTGTTAAGTTATGGTTTTGATGATAACTAAACTTAATGTGTGATTAAGTGATGATAACTAAACTTGTGGTTGATTGCTCATACTCTTGTTATCTATGTATGGTTGAGATGGCAAATGCCAACGGTTACATGGTCTTGATCCTTGGTTTGCATATGTTGGTTTTACAAGAGGCAAGAGGTTTCATAACCTCTTTAATGTGAACAAGCATGGTATTAACCCTAACTATCTTGCTTGCAGGATTAAACATATTGCAGTCACCTGGTGAACCAAACGTGTGGATAAGCACCCTGCTCCTCTACAATCCAAAATAGGTGTTATATGTCATGTACTGTCAAGAACCATTAGTAAGGCTCTTACCCTATTATACACTCCTTGTTATTGAGTGTTCCATGAGGTTATTTCATTAATAATTTACTTGGGATAATTGTGTTTTATCCCTTGATTCTTAGCCCAGAAATTGGTCCTTACCTTAGAACATGTGTGTTTCAAAGTGTTCATATGCAACTAGTTCATGAGGTTTCAAGCCCTTGCAAAACTCACCTTCATACGCCCTCACACGCAGATCGACCTGCGCGGTCAGGTCGCGAGGTTTTCTGGGGGCGGAGCCCCCAGAACAAAATTTTGATTTCATGTAATGAGAAATGCTCAAATTGTCTAATGCATAAACCAAGTTCAACTCAATCACAAAATGCATGGATTTGATATGGAAATGAAGCCCTTGACTTATGGACATGTTTCATTGGGCTAACACTTGAATTTCGCAGGACTTGGGATTTTTGGTCGACCTCTGCACCATTGGCGGTCGACTTAAAATAACAGAATTGAACGAAGCCCACCTGTAAAAATAGCGGTCGATCGCTAGACCCATATCAGTCGTCCGGATTTTCCAGTATCCCAACATCTATAGGAATTCTCAGAATGGTCGACCGCCAGCCTCCACCGGTCGACCGCCAGCCCCGAAGCCTTCATTGTTGACTTTCTTGTTCCAGCTCGAGGAGAGGTCTTTCTTCCCATTTGTTTAATCCCAATGACTCCAATTACACGATGATTTGTGGATCTAGTCTGGGGCTTGTCTATGAACCATTCAAGGGCTATAAAACATATCATTTGGAGTCATAAACCCTAAGGATCCAAGAGAGCTTCAAAGGGAGATCAAGAGGGTGCTGTCCAAAAAGGGAGAGAAGAGGTACAGTAGCCGTGAACAGTACTCCGTGCAGCAAGTGTTCTTCATCCATTCTCAACCCATTGAACGCATATCTGAAGCTAACCACCTCCAAGGAAGAGAAGAGCCAAGCAAGCAAGCAAGGATTCCAAGAAGAGTGCCTAAGGGAGAAACAAGAGAAGCCAAGCAAGCAAGAAAGGAGAAAAGCCAAGCAAGTACGGATTGAAGCTCCGGTCAAGTGAAGATTGAAGATACGTTCAAGATCCGCAAAATACATTCAAGGGGAACCCAAAATAGGAGTTTTCTAAACTAAGCCTCATCGTCTTTATGCTTTGGGTGTTGTATTTGTGTTCATCATAAACTGAAGATCTTGTGTGTGTGTGGATCATTGTTGGATCCGTGGTCGTATGTGTGTGTCTCGTATTTGATTCGTGTGTGTGCGTGGATCTTCCTAGATCTGCATTTGTGTGTGTGTGGGTCTTTTTTGATCCGTTCTGTTTCGTGTGTGTGGATTGCTGCACTTGTGGCAGCAAGTGTGTGTTTTGTTCATCCGGTTGTTGGATCGTGTTGGAGACCTCGTCTCCGTGTGTGTGTGTGTGTTGGGGCGCGTCCTTGTGTGTGTGTGCAGACATCGTCCTGCGTGTGTGGTTGGAGCGTCATCTCCATTTGGGGATTTATCCCAGGGTGAAGCCTCACCGGGTTTGGTGAGGGGTGGACGTAGGATTGCCGTCGTTGCATCTGAACCACCTTAAAAACCACTGTGCATTGTGTTTTGAATTGTGTGGTTTGGTCCATTTCCTCTACCCCCATTCTACATGAGTGATTAGTGTAAATCGGTTGTTCGGATTTATCCTCTTGATTATTACAAAATCTATATCATCATCATATAAAGTTGATAAATCCAATTTGTGTTAATATAGATTTGAATCTCTTAAGTAGTGTTCAATCACATTCTTCAAAAAGACCAAAAGTTTTCTTAAAATTTGTAATCACCCAATTTACCCCCCTCTTGGGTGTCATTGATCGCGGGACTTCAATGTTCTTATTTTTGAAGGATATGCGTGTTTGATTGCCTTTTGTGCAAGCCTCACAAATTTTATCACTTTCAAACTTTAGTTTTGGCAAACCATTCACCAAGTCATGTTTAGACAACTTGGAGATTACTCCAAAACAAGCATGACCCAGTCTTCGGTGCCATAGCCATGCATTGTCATGATTGTTAGCTGCCAAACACATATCATCACAAGAAACATCATCAACATCAATGGTATATACATTGTTGTTTCTCTTGCCGATGAATCTGATTTCATTGGAGGTTTTGTTTATGACAAGGCATTGAGTTTCATCAAAAATAATTTTGAAGCCTTTGTCACACAGTTGGCTTATGCTCAGCAAGTTATGATTCAAACCTTTCACCAAAAGAACATTTTCAATCAAGGTTTCAGAATTCTTACCTATGTTGCCAATTTCAATTATTTTACCTTTGTCTTTTCCACCAAAGACAACTGAGCCTCCATCCTCATCTTGCGGCATGGAGAACGCTTTCCTGCCCCCTGTCATATGCCTTGAGCAGCCACTCTCCAAGTACCACTTGTTCCCCCTGGCCTCAAGACATATCTGCAGGAAACAACATTCTCATGCAAATGATTTTGGTACCCAAGCTAGTTTGGGTCCGTAGGAGTTAGTCCAGTTCTGTGCACATCTTTTCTTGGTCCAAACAACATGATTTCTTGGTGGACTTTGTTTGAGCCAGCAATTTATAATAACATGACCAAATCTACCACAGTGATAATAGTTAACAGGTGCAAACTTACTTTGAAATTGTCATGGTTTGGGTTGGACATGTTTTGGTTTAGAATTGGAACTTGAAGCACGGTTTTTATTTTTTTCATGAACAAAGGATGTGGTAAGCTTGTGCTCAAAAGATTTTTTATTTTGAGGAGTGTATCCCAGTCTTTTCTTTTGAAAATTGACTTTAACTCCCAACAAGTTGTCTAGATTTTATTTGCCCTTTACAAATATTGACAATGTGGACTGAAGTTCAGCCACTTCTTTATTCAAACTCACAGTTTTCTCTTCAAGTTCTAAGTTTGTGGATTTCAGAATTTTTTGTTCAGTTTTCATTTTTTCACAAGCTTTCTCCATTTCAGATATTTTGCAAGATAATTCTTCCTTGGCTTTTTCACAATCTGAAATCATTTGTAACAGACTTTCTTTTTCTTCCATTGCCTCAAACCATTCCTGTTCCAGTTTCTCAAACTTAACAAAGCCATCAAGTTTCTTTTTTAGAGTTTTATTTTCAGATCTGATTTTCTTGTATTTTGTATACATTTTTTCATATTCCGACTCCCATTGTTCATTGGAAATAAAATCAGGGTCAGAGTTTACCTCCATTGAGTCATCCTCATGTGCCATGAGACACAAGCTTTCCACGAGCTCTTGTATCTCCTCATCGGAAGGTTCGTCCTCTTCATCGCTCCATGTGGCGACCATAGCTTGGGGCTTTCTGAAATTATCTTTTTTGAATTTCTTCTTCAGATCTGGGCACTCTCCCCTCATGTGCCCAGGCTTCTTGCATTCGTAGCATATGATGCTACTTGCTTTGCTTGGCTCGCCCTTGGTTTGAGTGGGCTTCCTTTGCCCCTTTCTGAAATTGCCTTGGAAGTTTCTCTTTTTCCTCAAAAACCTTTTCACTTGGCGAGTTATCATAGCCAAGTCTTCTTTTTCGTTGCTTCCTTCACTTGATTCTTCTTCTTGGAAGTCTTCATCAGATTGATGAGCTTTCAATCCAATTACCTTCTTCTTCTTCGTATCTTCTTCGGTTGTCCTCTTCATATTTATCTCATAGGTCATGACTGACCCTATGAGCTCATCGAGAGTGAGTGTGGACAGATTCTTGGAATCTTCAATGACTGTGGCCTTGGTATGCCACGCAGGAGGGAGGGATCGCAACTCTTTTCTTACAAGTTCAGAATTAGTGTTGTCTTTTCCAAGGCTTTTGAGACCATTCGTGATCTCGGTTAACCTTGCGAATATCTCTGAAATTGTCTCTTCAGGCTTCGTCTTGAAGAGCTCATAATCTCGGACCAGAAGGTTGGCCTTTGTCTCCTTGACCCCCGAGGTTCCTTCATAGATCAGCCGTAACTTGTCCTACATCTCCTTTGCTGAACTGCACATGGATACACGAGAAAACTCATTAGGATGTATAGCACATTGCATAATGTTCATAGCATTAAAATTTACTATGCATTTCTTAATTTCCTCGGGTGTCCATTTTTCTTCATCCTCCCCGAGTTTGTAAGGACCCTTGTCCACAACTCTCCAGATCTCATACTCCTGGGCTCTTAGAAAAACATGCATCCTATTTTTCCAAAAGGAATAATTTGAGCCATCGAAGTAAGGAGGACGGTGAATGGAGTGACCCTCAGGCATCATACCCTTGTTTGCCATTGATCTGGATCTTACTCTAGATCGTTAGATCTGAAAGAAATAGAGCCTTAGCTCCGATACCAATTGAAGTCCCGCGATCAATGACACCCAAGAGGGGGGGGGGGGGGGTGAATTGGGTGATAGCAGATTTTAGTAACTTTTAAAGGATTTGAAACAAGTGTTAAAAACAAGCAACAAGTAAGAAGAGATTTGATGGATTAAGAAAGGAGTCCAGCTGAAACAACCCCTACAGTAGTTCTTTGGTACCAGGCGGAGTCAGGGAATCCGAAGATTCTCTTACGCAAGGTATTTTCCTCCCGACAATATTGACCGTGTCGATTAGAAGCTGCCCTTTGATATACCAAAGATCTCCCGTAAGGAGGTTACAAAAGCAAGATCTAAACAAAGAGACTATATGATAACGCAATAGCAAACTAGCTAGAAAAGAATTGGAGGTAGGAGAAAAGGAGCAAACCACACAGAACACCACAATTTTTAGGTGGTTCGGATGCAACAACTACAACCTACGTCCACCCCTCACCGACCGTGAGGATCCACACACTATCTTATAGAAGGTTACAAGATCAAGACACACACACACACACACACTTGTGTGAGTTCAGAACTCCCACGAAGGTGCACAAGCACCGAAACACAAAGAGAAGAACAAAAAGATCACTAACACACACACACACACAGATCTGCATAGATCCACACACACACATGTGTTTCAATATAACAAGAACACAAAATTTAAAGCCCAGCAAGATTGGAATGGAAGACACAAAAAGAAAACTTCAGATTCAAGCTCCACCTTAGTTGATGAAGAATGTTTTGGATGCAGCTTGATCTCCTCTTGGCTCGGGGTTGATCTGCTCCAGATGTTGCTTGAAGATTGATGAAGATCTTCCTTCTCGGAGCACTGTTCACGGCTATAGTACCAACTCTTGAACCTCCTCTTGATAGCCTCCCTTGGCGTCCTTTGATTGATTAGGGTTACAAGCCTCATTGAGATGTTTTTATAACTCTTGAATGGTCAAGAGACAAGCCAGGAACAAGATTCACAAATCATGGGAAGTTTTGTGGCTTTGGGATTAAACAAGTCCTTGAAGAGAGACTTCCCACGTTGAGAACAAAAGTCAATAATAGGGGCTTTTCGAGGCTGGCGGTCGACCTGTGCATAGGGGCGGTCGACCAAAATTTTACAGGAAGTGATCCATTCGTTGCTGGGAGAATCGATCGACCGCTATAAGCCTGGCGGTCGACCGCTGGCTGGGTTTTTGTAAAAATTAAAAGGTTAGCCAATCAAATATAATATATGAACGAACATTTTATGGCTACCTTGTTCCAATCAGGTGAGTGAGTTTAAGCTTAGCCTGGGTGGTTTTGAACCCAAATCAATAATTCATGCATTTGAACGGGTTTAAACACTTAAGCTTATTACATGAAGAAGTGGGCTTGAATGCGTGTAAAATTTGAACTTGATAGTTAAAATATTGCACGTGATAAAACATATAACCCTGGGTTTGTTATCATCAAAATCACTTGGATATACTCAATAATCTCCCCATTTTTGATGATGACAAAAATGAAGGGGTTTTGAAATACATGAACATGTCTTTGAGCAATGTTTGAAGATTGAGATCAAGGTTCGAAATCAAAGCATTTCACTCACATCCCGTTACGCCAGCGAACACAAACCATTCAACATTTATATGCCAATTCGAAGAGAAATGAGATATAAGAGCCAACCATTGTAGATCAAACACCAGTTGCATTTAATTCATCATTCCAATACAAAGTACATTAGTGCAAGAATGAATGCACGGCTCTAGACTCAAGAACCTAAACAAATGCATAAGACATACTGATGATGTCAAAGGAGACGGCGGATGTCGTCAAGAGCATGAACTTGAGCATGAAGAGTATCCCGAATATGGCCAATGGAAAGATCACGAGCCGCATCATGACGAGCCATGCTAAGGAGGGTATTGTTCATGATGTGGAAGGATTGGCTTGAGTCAGCAACACTGTCGGTGAGGCTACTCATGTGAGTGGTGATTGTGGCCATATGAGTGGAAAGAGTGTCCAGAGCAGTGGAGAAGGAATCCATGCGGCCTGACATGGTGTCAACCACATGGCCCATAGTGTCTACGCGATCCCCGAGAGCAGAAAGTCCCTCCCCAAAAGCATCCACACAAGTGTCTAGCCCAATGAACTGCCTATCAAAAGCCTCATAGTCGACCCAAGAAGGCTGAGTGGCTCCCTGTGTGGAGGACTCTCCATGATAGAACTGAGTAGGTGGAGGCATCCCTGGATCTATATGCTACGGTGAATGTGGAGGAGGTAACTCCTCGTCCTAAACTGGAGGGGTGCATCCCCTTGAACCTGCTCCTGCTGTGGTGCCAGCTCATTCTCAGTGTCATATTCATCTTCATATGTAGGCACATCCCTACGTAGCTCACCATCGGGACCATAATAATAACCCATATCGGTGAAGCTCTTATGCTTATTGTAAATGTCTTCCTGGTGGACATAGATAAATTGTTCTTCTGCTAGATTGATCCCAACATGAATGAATACCCCGGTCAACTATGAAGCATACGGCAAAGATCGCCGCAGATTTGTTCGGCAAGCTCCAATGAGGGTCGTCATGAGGCGACCCATATTTATTTGTATACCATTCATCACATTGTAAAACGGGAATCTATGTACCTGTGTGACTTCATTTCTGCTGCCAACCTTAGGATAGATAAGGGAGGTGAACATATGGTGCAAGACATGCTGCAGTGGTGGAAAGTAATTTGCATTTAACTCTATCAAATCGCTGACACCACGCACGTACTCAGAGTTGGTCATAGCAATAAAAGCCTCTTCAACCGCCCCATGACCATAAACCATGTCGGCTCCTCTAGCCACAACCCCTAAGCTTCTCTCAAACAGAGCGGGGTTAATGTGAATCTCAACCCCTTAAACAATAGTAAATAATTGCTCATTTCGTGCAACCAAGTGCCCATAGAACTGTTGTACTAGATTGGGGTAATGACAGTTATATCTAATGATGAAGTCAAACTAACCCGACTGCATTGCAAAGACTACATATATATCGGGCAAGAGCTCATTCACCTCATTGAAATCGACTAGTCGAGGGTCGATGATGGGACGAATAAACAACATAGGAGCTCGACGCGGTGCAGGCGCCTGCTGTGGTGGAGGAGCGGGTGCCTCACGACTCTGTCCACTCCCTTCCCTTTGGGCAGAACGCCGAGAGCTTCGTCTAGGCGGCATCCCGAACTAGAACCCGATAGAAACCCTTGAAGGAAAGACCCTCGTCCCGGGGGATGAAGAAAGATCTACGGACACTCCAGGGGCTTTCAAAAGCCTTCTCCACTGACCGGAACCAAGGTGGGAACTCCACGAATGCATGAACGGCCGAATGGAGTTCGTCCCGAAAATGCGACGAACATGCCGAATCTTGTGTGTATGGAGGAAAGATGAGGTTTGGGAGCTTGGGAGGTGGAGTTTGGGAGTTCTAGGGCTGGGGAATGAGGTATGAGAGTGAGTGGGGGCGATAGAATGAGTGAATGGGGTATTAGGCCCCTTTATAAGTTGGCCCGGTTGGGACCCGGTGGGGTCGGTTCGCCGCCACCGGTCGACCGGTGCGGGGCTGGCGGTCGACCGCTAGCCCAAAAATCCCATTTTGAAATTTTTATTTTTTGTTTCTTTTTTCTTTTCTTCTCTTTTTTTTGGGGGGGGGACCATCAACCGACCATCATATCTGGAGCCAACGTCATGAAGTGTAGGGAAGGAAAATAGATGCAGGTGTAAGGGAAGTTTCTAACTCCCCCTCAGAAGCTACCTAAAGTCCGACATCATTGAGTCCACAATTTTTTGTTCAAGAAGTATCTGGCCTTAGAAAAAAAAATTTCAAGGAGGGCTATACATATAATTACATTCAAGCATGTAGGAATGTATGTGAAACACACAAGGTAAAAGTACTAAGGATAAAATGCATGTTTTCCTACCCTTGATGCATATGAGTTTCTACAAATGCAGAACTTACCCTAAGTGCAAACCTATGCATGAATGCTCTCACCCTTGCACATCCAAAGTTCTCTTCTTATCTTGTTAAATTGTTCCTGGTTGAAGGGTTTGGTGAAAATGTCAGCTAGCCGATTGTGTGTGTCAATGAAGTTCAATTCAAAGACCCCTTTTCCTACATGATCTCTTAGGAAGTGATGGCGAATATCAATATGCTTGGTTCTAGAATGTTGAATAGGGTTTTTAGACAAACCGATTGCACTGGTATTATCACACAAAATTGGCACACATTTCATCTCAATATCTAAATCAAGCAATTAATTTTTGATCCAAAATACTTGGGCTCCACAACTTCCTGCGGCTACATATTCAGCCTCGGCCGTTGAGAGAGCTACTGAGTGTTGTTTCTTGGAGGCCCATGAGACTAGGCACCCACCAAGGAACTAACATGATGGGGACATCACCTCCCATGCCCACGTTCATAGCTCGTCTCCTCGCCCCGGTTGCATCCGGCATGGTCTAATCATTTAATTTTGAGTCCTATGTAATTTTTATTTGAATCATTTGATATATTTTCCCTTTTATTTGAGTCATGTTCCTAGGTCTTGTGTTCATTTCCCTAAGTTTGAGTGTCATTAGGTTTTCTAGTTAGCTATTGGGCCCAATTCATTGGGCTTGGCCCAAGGGCTCTCCCCTACCCCCTCGGTTATTTGTCATTGAGTCAATTGTCAGGGACTTTTGTAGAAATGTGGGTTGCCTATATATAGGACCCCATTCTCCTCATTTTGAAGGAATGAATCAATCAATGAAAAATACCATTTGAGAGTCCAAAGCTTAGTTTAGTGGAGTGATTCCAACATTTTTTGGGTGAGAAACCCTAGGGGAGAGATTCCCCACCCTTCCCTCTCTTAATCCCTCTTTTTCACTCCACTTTCTCTCTCCTCAACACCCAATTTTGAATTTTCTTCTCTCTCCTCCCTTCCCAACCACCTCAACCCCCACCTACCATCATTAAAGCCCTCCACTTCCCCATGGCCTCCATTACTCCACCCCCCTAGTCCCAAGGAGATCCTTCACCATTCCAACACCATCTTCCACAATCCAACACCACTTTCCCCATTCCAACACAATCAACCCCTTCCCCACACAACCCTACAACTTCCAAAGCATATTTGAATTTGAAATCCACCCTTCCCTCCACTCACTTGTGCCCCCCCTCACCTTCTCCTCTCACCCACCTTCCCAAATTCGTAGCTCCTCCTCCCACCACCTGTTAGACCCCCTTCCAGACCCCATTCTTCCCTTCCCCCACCTTAGAACACCCCCTCCTAGACCCCCTCACAGCCCGGGCTTTCCCCACACTAATCCACCCCCATTTCCCCTCCCATATACCCCATTCCCCCCCATCATCTTCAACCTACAGCTCTCAACCGAAGATCTACAGAAGAGCAGTAACTTGCAGCGGCCACCACAACTTCCTCCGGACGAGTTTGAAGACCCAAGAGCCATCGTCGGAAGCGTCTACCAGTCTCCTTCGCAACAGAAGTGGTTTTATCTTCTTCCGATCTCCGAGCCGTCCAGGAGGTCCATTCTCCCACAACTGCGCAGTTCTGCCTCGGCTGAGGACCTGATCCGGATTAGAAGCTCTGCCACAACGAACCCTGAAGGAATCAGTCCTCAAGTGCTTCTTCAAAGTTCTTCATCGGCCTGTCTACTTTCATAATCAAGAAGCGGAACTCCATTCGGCATCCCGTAGCAGAAGTTGTCAATTTTCTCCCTCTGCTGCACGGATCTGCTTCCCCACAGTCTACACCGACCAGTCATCCTTGTTCAGAGCCTCCAGTCGGGGTACCTTCTGCAACCTACTACTAGAAACCAGAAGCTGCCAGTCCGTGAGTCTGCCTCTCTATTTGGACCTCCATCCTGCTTAGCGACGGTGTCAGAAGAAATCAACAAACATTCGACGACTTCCCTGGCCTCCTACGAAGCTTCTCCAGGTGGTTTCGTCCCCAACAAAATTCATGAGCAACCACAGCAGTCATATCTTCAGTCAGCTGTCAGCACCCACAGAACGTGAGCAGAATCGGCATCCACCAACTTCGGTGTTCCTTTCTCATTTTCCCCTCCCCGCTTGGCCGGCTGAAGGCCCCTCCCTGTGTGGAGGTAGTTTTGGTTTGTAATTTCATTAACCCCCACCCCAAGGTCCCCCTCCTGCGAGAGGTGTAGTGGTGTAATTTGTTTGGGCAGGTCAAGCGACACCGCCGCGGCGTGTGGGGATCCACTCGCCTCCCCGCTCGCCCTCGTCTCCGACCGGGACCGGTTTCTTCAAATCGGTCGAGTAAGTGCTCAAACCTTCACTCCACTTAGTGTTTGTCTTTCAATATTAGTTCTAATTCCGCTGGTTATGCGAGTGAGAGCCCGATCCTCAAGCCCCATAAACTTGAGTGATCACCGTGGGAATATTGCAACCGGTGCCTTTGGCACTTTGTCGGCCCCCTTGATTTGGGCATCCCCACCCTTTGGGAATCAAACATTGGTCTTGCTGGCCCTCTACCAGCAAGGGTCCAACCCCACTTCCTCCACTTGGCATTGCCAAGTCACCCCGGGCTTGGGTGAGCGTCGATAGAGCGGTGGCCCAATTCGGCCCATTTGAATGCGATTGTGCTTGCTTACATTAGGTCCGAGGTTGTGTCACATCAAGTGGTATCAGAGCAAGTCATTGACTTGTCTCTACAAGTCAAGTCCTAGGGCATGCTTGCATTCTTGTCCGAACCGTGCAAACCCATCATTGTTAACGTTGAGTCTTGGGTCACATGGCCCCTCTCCCAATCATATCCCATGCATGGTTACCTAATGGGGAGCCCATAGAAATTGATTTCATTGACCTAGAATCTGAAAATTGGGTGTCCCCCGATATCATTACCTCTCTTTGTAGGACCGGACAAATTGTGCACAATGGAGACCAAGTCTTCATTGAATTCCATAAATGGTTCGGGAAGACTAAGTATTTGGATGGGGCTTGGTGTCAAAAGGGAACATTGGCGGGTCCATGTATAATCCTAGGTAAGAAATGGTTAGATGAAAGGAATGCCTACATCGACCCAACACGTCGGACTTGCCTAGTGCATCCACCCCACCTTTCGGGAACCTTTAAATTCAACAACCTTGTATTCTCCCACCCGCGGGAATCCCGCCCTTGTTCACCACCCCGGGTGCACCATACTCCGGCCATCATCACCCCACCATCAAAGAACCTTCCCACTCCATTAGCTTTGGAAGAAGTAGTCCACCCGCTTTGCCACATGAAGATAAATACCTCTCGGGAACCTATCCCCTCCATGGAGAGCACCCATGTCCCAATTGAAGAGGAAGCCTCGCACGAGGATCTTCACCCTACACCACCCCCTCTAGATAAGGCCGAAATCATCTTAGAAGAGTCCCTTGTTAGGTGGCTAAGGGAGAGCCTAATTAGAGAGATCTCGGCCCATGTTTGCCCTCCCATAGAACAAAATTTTCCCCTAGTGCCCTTCTTCTCCTATCACACCACAATCCAAGCATCCTACCAAGTGGAAACTTTAGGGGATCTTCTTAAGGGCCTAGCATGGCAAATTGAGTTCACTAGTATGTTGACCCCTATAGCCGAACAACCTAGGAGCCTTGGCCTCCTACACCTATGCATCGGGTCTATCACCTCAGTTTGCACCATTGGTTGCTACACTAGCGACCTCCTTCTATTCCTCCCCACACCCGATGAGCCCGACCTTCTCCTCCAATTGGAGCTTTTTATATCGGGTAGAGAGCCAAGCCCTCCCCTCATGGCCAACCCACTCACCAAGAGCATTGACCCAATTATCATTGATAGGGATGACTTAGCACCTTTTGAGGACCTTGAGGACATGGAGCTTCTTCCCCTTAGTAACCCATTTTATGATCCCTATGATCCATTACAATGGGAGTCAAAGAACCCGGGTGACCCAACCATCTTACCCACCACCCACCCTTTCCTACCCCCACCCACCATATTGGGCCAAAACCACCTCATCCATGACCCGGGTTATACCTTGGGAGCCATGACCTTGAGCCACATATCCCTAGGTAATAAGGTTGTGCCCCACCCCATGATGACCACCTTCTTAGATCCATTCGATCCATTCCAATGGGAGTTCAAAGGTTGTCCCACACCTATACACATGGAGGTCACCTTTGGGAAACACATGCATGTGTCTAGGCCTACCACACCACTTGGCATGATCACTATGTTGGGTCCTTTCATTCATACCACCCACATGTCAAGTAGGAAGCATCAGTGTCCCATATTCGGATGTATTGGTCCACCTTCATTTATCATGGGTCTTAAGCATGTCAAAAGTATCTACGGATGTCCGGGTCCCCCTACATTCATCACCACTTTGCATGATAGGTTCACCTACGGGTGCCCCGACCCACCTAGGTCTACCAAAGTCTACATAATAACATTGCATGATAAGTCCACATATGGTTGCCCCGGCCCTCCAAATTCCATCAAAGTCTTCTTGGCATCAAAGCATGATTGGTCTACTTTTGATTGCCCAGGTCCACCCATCACCCCTAGAATGTCAACATTCACAAAATTGCATGAAAGCCTTTGCAAGCACATAAGCAAAAAGAATGAGGCTTATAAAAAGCTGGCCGACTCTCATCGGCGTCACCAAGAATTTCATGTGGGTGACTTTGTGATGGTAAGGACGGAGAGACTCTCCCCGGGAGCCATCTCCAAATTGAGGCCACGTGGGGCTGGTCCCTTCCCGGTCCTGAGGCGCATTGGTGCAAATGTCTTTGAGTTAGATCTCCCTGAGGAGTATGGAATAAGTCCCACATTCAATGTTGCCGACCTAGTGCCATATAAGGGACCCACGGTGATACCTAGTGAGGAGATTGAGCCTACTTCTTCCCTTGAAAGAGCACCCACCCGTGAGGAGAGACCACTAGCCAAGAGAGCCCAGCATGAACAAATTGAACAAATATTGGATGAACAAGTCACTACCACTCGGAGCAAGGTATACGAGCGCTATCTCGGCAGGTGGATGGATCGGTCTCGTTCGGAAGACTTGAGGGCAGTACCACTTCTACACCCCCAAAGAGGGAAGGACACTTACTCGACAGAGTCGAGTTCTCCGCACCCCGGGAGTATGATGGGGACATCACCTCCCATGCCCACGTTCATAGCTCGTCTCCTCGCCCCGGTTGCATCCGGCATGGTCTAATCATTTAATTTTGAGTCCTATGTAATTTTTATTTGAATCATTTGATATATTTTCCCTTTTATTTGAGTCATGTTCCTAGGTCTTGTGTTCATTTCCCTAAGTTTGAGTGTCATTAGGTTTTCTAGTTAGCTATTGGGCCCAATTCATTGGGCTTGGCCCAAGGGCTCTCCCCTACCCCCTCGGTTATTTGTCATTGAGTCAATTGTCAGGGACTTTTGTAGAAATGTGGGTTGCCTATATATAGGACCCCATTCTCCTCATTTTGAAGGAATGAATCAATCAATGAAAAATGCCATTTGAGAGTCCAAAGCTTAGTTTAGTGGAGTGATTCCAACATTTTTTGGGTGAGAAACCCTAGGGGAGAGATTCCCCACCCTTCCCTCTCTTAATCCCTCTTTTTCACTCCACTTTCTCTCTCCTCAACACCCAATTTCGAATTTTCTTCTCTCTCCTCCCTTCCCAACCACCTCAACCCCCACCTACCATCATTAAAGCCCTCCACTTCCCCATGGCCTCCATTACTCCACCCCCCTAGTCCCAAGGAGATCCTTCACCATTCCAACACCATCTTCCACATTCCAACACCACTTTCCCCATTCCAACACAATCAACCCCTTCCCCACACAACCCCACAACTTCCAAAGCATATTTGAATTTGAAATCCACCCTTCCCTCCACTCACTTGTGCCCCCCCTCACCTTCTCCTCTCACCCACCTTCCCAAATTCGTAGCTCCTCCTCCCACCACCTGTTAGACCCCCTTCCAGACCCCATTCTTCTCTTCCCCCACCTTAGAACACCCCCTCCTAGACCCCCTCACAGCCCGGGCTTTCCCCACACTAATCCACCCCCATTTCCCCTCCCATATACCCCATTCCCCCCCATCATCTTCAACCTACAGCTCTCAACCGAAGATCTACAAAAGAGCAGTAACTTGCAGCGGCCACCACGACTTCCTCCGGACGAGTTTGAAGACCCAATAGCCATCGTCGGAAGCATCTACCAGTCTCCTTTGCAACAGAAGTGGTTTTATCTTCTTCCGATCTCCGAGCCGTCCAGGAGGTCCATTCTCCCACAACTGCGCAGTTCTGCCTCGGCTGAGGACCTGATCCGGATTAGAAGCTCTGCCACAACGAACCCTGAAGGAATCAGTCCTCAAGTGCTTCTTCAAAGTTCTTCATCGGCCTGTCTACTTTCATAATCAAGAAGCGGAACTCCATTCGGCATCCCGTAGCAGAAGTTGTCAATTTTCTCCCTCTGCTGCACGGATCTGCTTCCCCACAGTCTACACCGACCAGTCATCCTTGTTCAGAGCCTCCAGTCGGGGTACCTTCTGCAACCTACTACTAGAAACCAGAAGCTACCAGTCCGTGAGTCTGCCTCTCTATTTGGACCTCCATCCTGCTCAGCGACGGCGTCAGAAGAAATCAACAAAAATTCGACGACTTCCCTGGCCTCCTACGAAGCTTCTCCAGGTGGTTTCGTCCCCAACAAAATTCATGAGCAACCACAGCAGTCATATCTTCAGTCAACTGTCAGCACCCACAGAACGTTAGCAGAATCGGCATCCACCAACTTCGGTGTTCCTTTCTCATTTTCACCTCCCCGCTTGGCCGGCTGAAGGCCCCTCCCTGTGTGGAGGTAGTTTTGGTTTGTAATTTCATTAACCCCCACCCCAAGGTCCCCCTCCTGCGAGAGGTGTAGTGGTGTAATTTGTTTGGGCAGGTCAAGCGACACCGCCGCGGCGTGTGGGGATCCACTCGCCTCCCCGCTCGCCCTCGTCTCCGATCGGGACCGGTTTCTTCAAATTGGTCGAGTAACTGCTCAAACCTTCACTCCACTTAGTGTTTGTCTTTCAATATTAGTTCTAATTCCGCTGGTTATGCGAGTGAGAGCCCGATCCTCAAGCCCCATAAACTTGAGTGATCACCGTGGGAATATTGCAACCGGTGCCTTTGGCACTTTGTCGGCCCCCTTGATTTGGGCATCCCCACCCTTTGGGAATCAAACATTGGTCTTGCTGGCCCTCTACCAGCAAGGGTCCAACCCCACTTCCTCCACTTGGCATTGCCAAGTCACCCCGGGCTTGGGTGAGCGTCGATAGAGCGGTGGCCCAATTCGGCCCATTTGAATGCGATTGTGCTTGCTTGCATTAGGTCCGAGGTTGTGTCACATCATAACAGTACCCACTAGTTCTTTTATGATCTACAATGCATCCGACATAGTCCGCATCGGTGTATGCAATCAAATCAAAAGAACTACCGATGAGAAACCACAAGCCAAAGTCTATTATGCCAAGTAAATATCTAAAAATGCATTTAACAGTCGATAAGTGAGATTCTTTAGGGCATGACTGAAAATGGGCACAAAGACATACACTGAATTGAATGTCAGGGCGGCATGCTGTAATATACAGTAGTGATCCGATCATACCTCGAAACATTGTAGGATCTACTATTTTACCATTTTCATCTTTGTCTAACTTTGAGGTTGTCGCCATTGGAGTTGACAAAGGTTTTGCTTCAGCCATCCCATATTTCTTCAAAAGTTCCATTATGTACTTGGCTTGACTTATGAAAATGTCCTCAGGTGTTTGCTTCACCTGTAGTCCAAGAAAGAATGTTAGTTCACCCATTAGGCTCATCTCAAATTTACATTGCATGATTTATGCAAATTCATCGCATAGCACATTATTAGTAGCTCCAAAATTTATATCATCCACATACACTTGAACTACCAATATATCTTTACCTGATTTCTTTGTGAAGAGTGTTTGATCAACCTTACCTCTCTTGAAATTATTTTCAACCAGAAATGACGTGAGCCGTTCATACCATGCCCTTGGTGCTTGCTTCAGTCCGTACAAGACCTTCTAGAGCTTGTACACATGTTGTGGATGTCTGGGGTCTTCAAAACCTGGAGGTTCTTCTACAAAAACATCCTCTTTGATATACCCATTTAGAAACGCAGATTTAACATCCATTTGAAATAATTTAAGGTTAGATGAGCAAGCATAAGGCAATAGAATCCGGACTGCTTCTAGACGAGCAACCGGTGCAAAAGACTCATCAAAATCAATACCCATCTCCTGGCTATATCCCTTGGCCACAAGCCGGGCCTTGTTCCTAACGACCAATCCCGTTTCATTTAGCTTATTTCTGAAAACCCATTGGGTTCCGATAATGGATTGATTCTTAGGTCATGGCACTAGAGTCCACACCTGGTTTCTTTCGAACTGGTGCAACTCTTCATGCATAGCCAGGATCCAGGATTCATTTTGAAGAGCTTCATGGATATCCTTAGGCTCTTCCTCTATGATTAAGGCTATCAAATCTTTTTCTTCTACTTGCCTTAGAGATGCTCTAGTTCTTACCCTATCTTGAGGATTACCGATTAAGTTTTCAGCTGGATGATCCTTTAGAAATGTGGAGGTGCTTGACAAATTAGGGTGCTGCATTTGCTGCTCTTGCGGTGTCTCAATTGAAGGATCTTCATCTTCTTCACTCTTGCTGGGTATTCCTTCCTTTGGTTCATCCTTGGATTTAGATGTTCCAGCATTGGTTGAGTCCTTGGGGGCTTCTTCTGCATCCATAATTTGAGTAGATAGTTTTAGTTAAGATTCATCAAAGATTACATGAGGACTTTCTTCAACAACCAAAGTCCGTTTATTGAACACTCGATAGGCTCTAGAATTAAGTGCATAGCCTAGGAAAGTTCCCTTGTCACTTTTCTCATCAAACTTACCTAGGTTGGACTTACCATTATTCAGGATGAAACATGAACAACCAACGGGTTTAAGGTGGGAAATATTCAGTTTCTTACCCTTGTAGAGCTCATATGGAGTTTTCTTCAAAATGGGCCTTACCATTGCCCTGTTGATGATGTAGCATGCTGTACTTACCGCCTCAGCCCAAAAATATTTTGGCAGGGAGTTTTCACTTAACATGGTCTGTGCCATGTCTATCAATGTTCTATTTTTCCTCTCCACCACTCCATTTTGTTGGGGCGTCGTTGGTGATGAGAAGTTGTGTGTATACCCATGCTCTTCACAGAAGTTGCTGAACTCATGATTCTCAAATTTGTCACAATGATCACTTTGGATAATGGTGATAAGGTAGCCTCTATCATTTTGGATTTTCCTATAAAACACTTAAAATTTCATCAATGCATCACTTTTATTGGATAGAAATAACACACAAGTGAATCTGGAATAGTCATCAACAATCACAAAACCATAGGTTTTCCCTCCTAGGCTGGATGTCCTAGTTGGGCCAAACAAATCAAGATGCAGCAATTCCAAAGGCCGGGAGGTAGAAACAATGTTTGTTGAGTTATGGTTTTGATGATTGTTGTGATTGTTAAGTTATGGTTTTGATGATAACTAAACTTAATGTGTGATTAAGCGATGATAACTAAACTTGTGGTTGATTGCTCATACTCTTGTTATCTATGTATGGTTGAGATGGCAAATGCCAACGGTTACATGGTCTTGATCCTTGGTTTGCATATGTTGGTTTTACAAGAGGCAAGAGGTTTCATAACCTCTTTAATGTGAACAAGCATGGTATTAACCCTAACTATCTTGCTTGCAGGATTAAACATATTGCAGTCACCTGGTGAACCAAACGTGTGGATAAGCACCCTGCTCCTCTACAATCCAAAATAGGTGTTATATGTCATGTACTGTCAAGAACCATTGGTAAGGCTCTTACCCTGTTATACACTCCTTGTTATTGAGTGTTCCATGAGGTTATTTCATGAATAATTTACTTGGGATAATTACGTTTTATCCCTTGATTCTTAGCCCAGATCTTGATCCTTACCTTAGAACATGTGTGTTTCAAAGTGTTCATATGCAACTAGTTCATGAGGTTTCAAGCCCTTGCAAAACTCGTCTTCGTGTGCCCTCACACGCGGATCGACCTACGCGGTCAGGTCGCGGGGGTTTCTGGGGGCAGAGCCCCCGGAACAAAATTTTGATTTCATGTAATGAGAAATGCTCAAATGGTCTAATGCATAAACCAAGTTCAACTCAATCACAAAATGCATGGATTTGATATGGACATGAAGCCCTTGACTTATGGACATGTTTCATTGGGCTAACACTTGAATTTCGCAGGACTTGGGATTTTTGGTCGACCTCTGCACCATTGGCGGTCGACTTGAAATAACAGAATTGAACGAAGCCCACCTGTAAAAATAGCGGTCGATCACTAGACCCATATCAGTCGACCGGATTTTCTAGTAGCCCAACATCTATAGGAATTCTCAGAATGGTCGACCGCCAGCCTCCACCGGTCGTCCGCCAGCCCCGAAGCCTTCATTGTTGACTTTCTTGTTCCAGCTCGAGGAGAGGTCTTTCTTCCCATTTGTTTAATCCCAATGACTCCAATTACACCATGATTTGTGGATCTAGTCTGGGGCTTGTCTATGGACCATTCAAGGGCTATAAAACATATCATTTGGAGTCATAAACCCTAAGGATCCAAGAGAGCTTCAAAGGGAGATCAAGAGGGTGCTATCCAAGAAGGGAGAGAAGAGGTATTGTAGCCGTGAACAGTACTCCGTGCAGCAAGTGTTCTTCATCCATTCTCAACCCATTGAACGCATATCTGAAGCTAACCACCTCCAAGGAAGAGAAGAGCCAAGCAAGCAAGCAAGGATTCCAAGAAGAGTGCCTAAGGGAGAAAGAAGAGAAGCCAAGCAAGCAAGAAAGGAGAAAAGCCAAGCAAGTACGGATTGAAGCCCCAGTCAAGTGATGATTGAAGATACGTTCAAGATCCACAGAATGCATTCAAGGGGAACCAAAACAGGAGTTTTCTAAACTAAGCCTCATCGTCTTTATGCTTTGGGTGTTGTATTTGTGTTCGTCATAAACTGAAGATCTTGTGTGCGTGTGGATCATTGTTGGATCCGTGGTCGTGTGTGTGTGTCTCGTATTTGATTCGTGTGTGTGCGTGGATCTTCCTAGATCTGCATTTGTGTGTGTGTGGGTCTTTTTTGATCCATTCTGTTTCGTGTGTGTGGATTGCTACACTTGTGGCAGCAAGTGTGTGTATTGTTCATCCGATTGTTGGATCGTGTTGGAGACCTCGTCTCCGTGTGTGTGTGTGTGTGTGTGTGTGTGTGTGTGTGTTGGGGCGCGTCACTGTGTGTGTGTGCAGGCATCATCCTGCGTGTGTGGTTGGAGCGTCTTCTCCATTTGGGGATTTATCCCAGAGTGAAGCCTCACCGGGTTTGGTGAGGGGTGGACGTAGGATTGCCGTCGTTGCATCTGAACCACCTTAAAAACCGCTGTGCATTGTGTTTTGAATTGTGTGGTTTGGTCCATTTCCTCTACCCCCATTATACATGAGTGATTAGTGTAAACCGGTTGTTCGGATTTATCCTCATATTTATTACAAAATCTATATCATCATCATATAAAGTTGATAAATCCAATTTGTGTTAATATAGATTTGAATCTCTTAAGTAGTGTTCTATCACATTCTTCAAAAAGATCAAAAATTTTCGTAAAATTTGTAGTCACCCAATTTACCCCCCTCTTGGGTGTCATTGATCACGGGACTTCAATTTTCTTATTTTTGAAGGATATGCGTGTTTGATTGCCTTTTGTGCAAGCCTCACAAATTTTATCACTTTCAAACTTTAGTTTTGGCAAACCATTCACCAAGTCATGTTTAGACAACTTGGAGATTACTCCAAAACAAGCATGACCCAGTCTTCGGTGCCATAGCCATGCATTGTCATGATTGTTAGCTGCTAAACACATATCATCACAAGAAACATCATCAACATCAATGGTATATACATTGTTGTTTCTCTTGCCGATGAATCTGATTTCATTGGAGGTTTTGTTTATGACAAGGCATTGAGTTTCATCAAAAATAATTTTGAAGCCTTTGTCACACAGTTGGCTTATGCTCAGCAAGTTATGATTCAAACCTTTCACCAAAAGAACATTTTCAATCAAGTTTTCAGAATTCTTACCTATGTTGCCAATTCTAATTATTTTACCTTTGTCTTTTCCACCAAAGGTAACTGAGCCTCCATCCTCATCTTGCGGCATGGAGAACGCTTTCTTGTCCCCTGTCATATGCCTTGAGCAGCCACTGTCCAAGTACCACTTGTTCCCCCTAGTCTCAAGAGATATATGTAAGAAACAACATTCTCATGCAAATGATTTTGGTACCCAAGCTAGTTTGGGTCCGTAGGAGTTAGTCCAGTTCTGTGCATATCTTTTCTTGGTCCAAACAACATGATTTCTTGGTGGACTTTGTTTGAGCCAACAATTTATAATAACATGACCAAATCTACCACAGTGATAATAGTTAACAGCTGCAAACTTCCTTTGAAATTGTCGTGGTTTGGGTTGGACATGTTTTGGTTTAGAATTGGAACATGAAGCACGGTTTTTATTTTTTTCATGAACAAAGGATGTGGTAATCTTGTGCTCAAAAGATTTTTTATTTTGAGGAGTATATCCCAGTCCTTCCTTTTGAAAATTGACTTTAACTCCCAACAAGTTATCTAGATTTTATTTGCCCTTTACAAATATTGACAATGTGGACTGAAGTTCAGCCACTTCTTTATTCAAACTCACAGTTTTCTCTTCAAGTTCTAAGTTTGTGGATTTCAGAATTTTTTCTTCAGTTTTCATTTTTTCACAAGCTTTCTCCATTTCAGATATTTTGCAAGATAATTCTTCCTTGGCTTTTTCACATTCTGAAATCATTTGTAACAGACTTTCTTTTTCTTCTATTGCCTCAGACCATTCCTGCTCCAGTTTCTCAAACTTAACAAAGCCATCAAGTTTCTTTTTTAGAGTTTTATTTTCCGATCTGATTTTCTTGTATTTTGTGTACATTTTTTCATATTCCGACTCCCATTGTTCATTGGAAATAAAATCAGAGTCAGAGTTTACCTCCGTTGAGTCATCCTCATGTGCCATGAGACACAAGCTTTCCATGAGCTCTTGTATCTCCTCATCGGAAGGTTCGTCCTCTTCATCGCTCCATGTGGCAACCGTAGCTTTGGGCTTTCTGAAATTATCTTTTTTGAATTTCTTCTTCAGATCTGGGCACTCTCCCCTCATGTGCCCAGGCTTCGTGCATTCGTAGCATATGATGCTACTTGCTTTGCTTGGCTCGCCCTTGGTTTGAGTGGGCTTCCTTTGCCCCTTTCTGAAATTGCCTTGGAAGTTTCTCTTTTTCCTCAAAAACCATTTCACTTGGCGAGTTATCATAGCCAAGTCTTCTTCTTCGTTGCTTCCTTCACTTGATTCTTCTTCTTGGAAGTCTTCATCAGATTGATAAGCTTTCAATCCAATTACCTTCTTCTTCTTCGTATCTTCTTCGGTTGTCCTCTTCATATTTATCTCATAGGTCATGACTGACCCTATGAGCTCATCGAGAGTGAGTGTGGACAGATTCTTGGAATCTTCAATGACTGTGGCCTTGGTATGCCACGCAGGAGGGAGGGATCTCAACTCTTTTCTTACAAGTTCAGAATTAGTGTTGTCTTTTCCAAGGCTTTTGAGACCATTCGTGATCTCGGTTAACCTTGCGAATATCTCTGAAATTGTCTCTTCAGGCTTCAGCTTGAAGAGCTCATAATCTCGGACCAGAAGGTTGGCCTTTGTCTCCTTGACCCCCGAGGTTCCTTCATAGATCAGCCGCAACTTGTCCCACATCTCCTTTGCTGAACTGCACATGGATACACGAGAAAACTCATTAGGATGTATAGCACATTGCATAATATTCATAGCATTAAAATTTACTGTGCATTTCTTAATTTCCTCGGGTGTCCATTTTTCTTTATCCTCCCTGAGTTTGTAAGGACCCTTGTCCACAACTCTCCAGATCTCATACTCCTGGGCTCTTAGAAAAATATGCATCCTATTTTTCCAATAGGAATAAATTGAGCCATCGAAGTAAGGAGGACGGTGAATGGAGTGACCCTCAGGCATCATACCCTTGTTTGCCATTGATCTGGATCTTACTCTAGATCGTTAGATCTGAAAGAAATGGAGCCTTAGCTCTTATACCAATTGAAGTCCTGCGATCAATGACACCCAAGAGGGGGGGGGGGTGAATTGGGTGATTACAGATTTTAGTAACTTTTAAAGGATTTGAAACAAGTGTTAAAAACAAGCAACAAGTAAGAAGAGATTTGATGGATTAAGAAAGGAGTCCAGCTGAAACAACCCCTACAGTAGTTCTTTGGTACTAGGCGGAGTCAGGGAATCCGAAGATTCTCTCACGCAAGGTATTTTCCTCCCGACAGTATTGACCGTGTCGATTAGAAGCTGCCTTTTGATATACCAGAGATCTCCCGTAAGGAGGTTACTAAAGCAAGATCTAAACAAAGAGACTATATGATAACACAATAGCAAACTAGCTAGAAAAGAATTGGAGGTAGGAGAAAAGGAGCAAACCACACAGAACACCATAATTTTTAGGTGGTTCGGATGCAACAACTGCAACCTACGTCCACCCCTCACCGACTGTGAGGATCCACACACTATCTTGTAGAAGGTTACAAGATCAAGACACACACACACACACACACACACACACACACACACACACACACACACACACACACACACACTTGTGTGAGTTCAGAACTCCCATGAAGGTGCACAAGCACCGAAACACAAGGAGAAGAACAAAAAGATCACTAACACACACACACACACACGGATCTGCGTAGATCCACACACACAGGTGTTTCAATATAACAAGAACACAAAATTTAAAGCCCAGCAAGATTGGAATGGAAGACACAAAAAGAAAACTTCAGATTCAAGCTCCACCTTAGTTGATGAAGAATGTTTTGGATGCAGCTTGATCTCCTCTTGGCTCGGGGTTGATCTGCTCCAGATGTTGCTTGAAGATGGATGAAGATCTTCCTTCTCGGAGCACTATTCACGGCTACAGTACCAGCTCTTGAACCTCCCCTTGATAGCCTCCCTTGGCCTCCTTTGATTGATTAGGGTTACAAGCCTCAATGAGATGTTTTTATAACTCTTGAATGGTCAAGAGACAAGCCAGGAACAAGATCCACAAATCATGGGAAGTTTTGTGGCTTTGGGATTAAACAAGTCCTTGAAGAGAGACTTCCCACGTTGAGAACAAAAGTCAACAATAGGGGCTTTTCGAGGCTGGCGGTCGACCTGTGCATAGGGGCGGTCGACCAAAATTTTACAGGAAGTGATCCATTCGTTGCTGGGAGAATCGGTCGACCGCTATAAGCCTGTCGGTCGACTACTGGCTGTGTTTTCTGCGAAAATTAAAAGGTTAGCCAATCAAATATAATATATGAACGGACATTTTATGGCTACCTTGTTCCAATCAGGTGAGTGAGTTTAAGCTTAGCCTGGGTGGTTTTGAACCCAAATCAATAATTTATGCATTTGAACGGGTTTAAACACTTAAGCTTATTATATGAAGAAGTGGTCTTGAATGCGTGTTAAATTTGAACTTGATAGTTAAAACATTGCACGTGATAAAACATATACCCCAGGGTTTGTTATCATCAAAATCACTTGGATATACTCAACAGCTCAGACCTTCCGTCCAAGTCGATAAACAAAAAGATCCCCTTTACTTCGGCTCGGACCTTCCGTCCAAGTCTATGAACAAAAAGAACCCCTTTGCTTCGGCTCGGACCTTCCGTCCAAGTCGATGAACAAAAATACCCTCTTTGCTTCGGCTCGGACCTTCCGTCCAAGTCGATGAACGAAAAGACCCTCTTTGCTTCGGCACAAAAAGTCGAACAAAAAGACCCTCTTTTCTTCGGCTAAGACCTTCCGTCCAAGTCGATGAACAAAAAGAACCCCTTTCCTTCGGCTCGGACGTCCCGTCCAAGTCGATGAACAAAAAGAACCTCTTCGATATTAACCCCATACTGATGACTAAACCCCACCACATTAGGACTAAAACATCTAGGTCCACGTGCCTAAGCAGTGAGGCGGCCCCCTCATCCCTTTGCTGAAGGAGTGAGCGCTTTCTCACGAATTCACATCGGACCAATAGTCCACTAGCTCGAAAGAGAAGATACCATGCTATGGAACTCCACACCCGCGGGCCCCACACACTTGTTCCTCCCTTTCGCCTCCCGCGGCTGGGGGGCATTTGTGGACATCGAAAAAAGAAGAATGAGGAAAAGAACGATCATGCCACATGCACGTCTCGGCACCCGAGAGCAGCCAAAGATGGAAAGGCCGAATAAACCCCATACCTCCTCTAAGTAGGACGGATACATGCCCGGTGCTCCGCTACATAACAAGGAAGCCCCTCAAGCAAAAAAGATGGCCCCGGCTCCCCAATTGTCAGTGCCGAAGGTCGAATAAAAAAAAATTGGAAACTCGAACATGGGTTCGGCACGCGTCGGAAACTACTCAAAGTCCTAGACTATTACTCGGCGGCTTCAAACTAAACACCCGAGAGGCGGTGCATTACAACTAAAGCAACACGGGAGGACAAGCGTTCTGTCAAATCGCCGCCAAGCTAGGAAGAAACCCTATGACACTTAAACTGGCGCGGTCATGCCTATATGTCCCTAAACCTACGTGCCCCCTCCAATAGGACCAAAACCGACGCGCCCCCTCCTCTTGGTGCTAATCCGGCGCGCACCGTGGTTGTCTTAAACCGGCGTGCCCCCTCTTGTGGCCAACAAACCGGCGCGCTCCTCTATTGCACCTAAACCGGCGCGCTCACCCCCACGCCGTTTTAACCAAGGCAGCCGTCTCGTCGCAAGTCCGATCCCCTATTTTCAGGTGCGAATAGAAAGAATTTACCTGAAATGGATGAACAGCCGGCACCTGACCAACGTGCAACCGCCTGAGCCCATCAAGCTCTCTGGAATGGAAGGTTTCGAGCTCCGCACCGCATCGCATCTCCATCAGTTGCCGTCGACCAATCTCGTGAAGGCATCTTCCCTACTCTACTGACACTCCTACGCGCTGGCCACTCCAGTGCTTCGAACACGGTGAAGAGAACACTCCCCCATCTCGACCCCTATAAAAAGAAGGCATACTCCATTGGAAGGTGGTGGGTCAGATAGAGAGGGTTGAGGGTTTGAAGGTAATAAGGCCGAAGAGAAGAAGCTCCGCCCCCATGCGCCTGCGAGGTGAAGAAAAAATGGAGAGAGGGTGAGAGAAGAGAGGTGAGCTTGGGGAAGGAGCTTGTGCTCTGCTCCCCTCCCACCGGTGTATCTGCTTCTCCCTGATGCGTGGTGATAGGCAGATCTAGAGGGGAGGGGTGAATAGATCAGCCCCTTCTTTGCAGAAATAAAATCTGGATAGAAACTAAGACCGGTAAAGACAAATGGTTGCTGGCTAATGAGCTAAATGCATTAGAGATGAACAATAGCGTTCCTACCAAGCATCTACCATCAAGGCTCAAAAGAAGACAAGTCACAGAACATAGGTTTTTAAGGTGGTTCGGTCTCTATCCAGATACCTACGTCCACCCCTCACACAACTCGGTGAGGCTTCACTAGAGGAATGCACTACCGGTGATTCACAGCTTCCAACAGAGAGACAAACTCTCTCAACTCCGCTGCCACACAGCTTGTGGGTACACAACCTAAAACCCACAGACCGGTGAACACACCGTCTGTCTTCTTACTCGCAGGTAGGGAACAATGTACAAGTATTTGTTTTGAAAAGAAAAACAAAACTATGAAAGGAACAACCAGACAGAGTAAGGCTATGTAGTTCTATGGGAAAGAAAACTCCTGTCTGGGAGAGAACTGGATAACTCTTGGGTTCTCTTCTTCTTCTTCCTAATTCTTTGCCGTGACCTCTAGAGGAAATGATGATCTTGCTTTCAGCTCACAAAGACACATGATGAAGCTTCAACAGATGATTTCTTCCTTGCTACGAGACCTCCTAAGGTGAAGAAGACCATCTACTGCATTGTCATCCAGCCAGCAGCACCATGGAAGAGAGATCTCATGGAGCAAGCTTCTTTGTTGCTTAGCTATACTCTCGGCTGTGTCTTCTCTTCACTTTATCTTTTGTGTCTTTCTTAGCCTCCAAGTCAACTCCCATCATCTCTCCACCAAGAGAGTGTGCTCAGACATCGCAGTACACTGCCCAGTCTACTTTCACCAACTCCCTGTACTTACGTTTCGTGCGTCCCATGTTTGTGGGTAGTTGGGGGACCAACTAGGTAGTTGAGGGGACCAACTCTGCAAAGGACAGCACCTGGCGGATCTTTCTACCACCAAAATAGATTCTCTGAACCTGTCAACTTTCGGAACGATTTTCCAAGAGCGATCGGATCCTTCACAACCGGTTCTGGATCTAGAAACACGAACGTGATGGGATTTAGATCCGTTCTGGGCATTCATGAAGGTATTGACACTTCCAGTCAATGTGTCGACACATCTCTCTTGAATCTTGAAAGAGCAAGGCTTCCAAGCTAGACAGGTCAAGACTTGCTTGCACGTGTCGAGTCATCTCGCTTGAAGGAAGTAAGACTTTGCTCCTTGGAACTGAAGTGCCAACACTTTTCTCACAGGGTGTCGACACTTTGGCCATTTCCAGAGTCCAGTTAGAAATGGCTTCGGGATGGATTTGTTCTTGGGGTGTCGACACGTTGCTCAGAGGTGTCGGCACTTTGGTCAATCCAGATCCCAGACAGAAACGGCTTCAAGATGGATTTGTTCTTGGGGTGTCGACATGTTGCTCAGAGGTGTTGACACTTTGGTCAATCCAGAGCCCTTGACAGAAACGGCTACAACTTGGATTTGTTCCTGGGGTGTCGATGATAGAAATGTATGCCCTATAAGCCAATCACATGAGATGTGATGACGTCATTTCTTGTAATATCTTATTCACATTTATATTAATGGCATTTATTCATTGCATTTAATTTATGTTAATGATTCGAATGTGATGAAGTTCCTAAACTTGTGCAATGATGATTGGATCATAATGAGATTATGATAATGAGATCAGTCATACCGATGCACATGTTCCAAATGTTCCCAGTCATAGGATCTTCAAGAAGGGACATTGAAGATCCGGATAGACTGGCACACATGATACTTACTCATGTGATGGGTGTGATTGTTCTCATAGTCATCAGTGTGGAGACATTGAAGTACGTGTGTGGGTGCTCATTAGTGGAATGAGTTCACTAAACTGACCTGATCTAGAATCCTTGAATGATAATCATACTGACTGTCAATCAGGGTATTCTATGTCTCAGTAGCACAATTGGATCTTAGACCTGAGTCACTAAAGATGTCTTCCATAAGGGATGTTGAGTATTTGATTACTAACCTATGGACTTTTGTAAAGTGGTCTTGTACAGTTAGTTATTCGGACTCAGTGGATCTCATGCGAAGGCAATTAGTTTGACAATATGGGATCATTCACTCTCAGTATGATATATGAGAGAGAATGCCCTACGGATCTGTACTCGAGAAATCCCCTAGCCATGGTACGGGAGTTCATTATGAAAAAGGAGTTTTTCTAATGAACCTGTTTGGAGTACAGGATTCAGTCGAGCTAGGACTCTATAGGGTTTGATAGTTTGACCGTATCCTAGTCCTGGTGGGGCATTGGATGAATGAGAATCTATAACTGTGTGGAATCTGCAGACGGAAAGGTTCCTGAGTGGGTTGCTTATCCCCAATGTCATTTGGGATCACGAGGCGTTGCTTGGTACTTTTCGTGATCGGAAAGCCCGCTAATTCCATTAGAAGTTAATGGATATAATTAATTAAGTTAAGAAGGAGTTCTTTACTTAATGGGTTGGAAAACTAAACAGACTATTGGGCCTAGAGGGTCACACACAATAGAGTATTGGACAGACTGGGATGGGTGGACTTTATAGACTATTATTGGGTTTTTGTGAAAAACGCCAAAGGTCTATAAATATACGCTGTTAGGAGAAACCCTGGCCAAGCTACAAGGTTGAACCCTAGCCGCCCTGTCTCCTCTCTCTCTCTCTCTCCAAGGTGCACCCCCTCCTCTCTCTCCTTCCTCCCCGATGGATGGTGGTGTTGAGATCGGGTCGGCGCGTGGAGATCGTGGAGGAGACCATGTCTGCTTCCACTGCTCGTGTGGATACGTTTAGAGGCCAAACGCTTGAACTACTCGCGACTCCGGGATCTTCCTCTCGTTCATCTTCGAGGTTTTGGGAGATTCTCAACCCCGTAAAGGTAAAGAATCGTTCTTTACACCTTAGGGTTTACCGATCTTGTTCGATTTTGAAAAATCGGCAACAATATGCAATCTAAGGTTTCGATGATTTCCATTGCGCATTCTGGTCAGAACCTTACAGTGGTATCAGAGCCAGGTTGTTGGTTTGATCAAAATTGGCATTATTTTATTATTTTTTTGTCGTTCCCATTCTTGCATGGGGCTCGATGTTCGTCATTCGATTGGGTCGCTCATGGGATGACCAATGGTCGATTGATACCAGGGAATTGTTCCCGGGATCAAGAGGAGCAGAAAGCATATTTGTATGCGGTGTTTGACCCACTGACGTGGCCGAATCGGCCACCTCTACCCCGTCGGGATCGCCGTTCGTGCGCAGGGAGAGCGGGTCTTTCTGGCCTATGAAGCTGCATCATCGGTGCCCTTAGGGACTGATGGAGGTTCTGCAGTTTTCTCCATGGCGAGCAGCAGTGATCGATGGCATGCGGTGGCTGATGGAGGCGTCGCGGCGGTGATCACGACAGAGGAGGCGAACGGCCACCTCCTGGCTCACCTGCGCCACCTTCAGCGACGGCGTCAGGGGCGTTGGCCGGCAGCCATACCGGCGCGTCCCCGGCGGTCGTCCGCGGAGGCCGGGTGTGGCGGACGGGCCCCCTCTGGCGAGCTCGCAACGGCTAGGGTTTTGACCCTAGTCGCCTGCGTATCGGGCGGGCGGGATGATCCCTCCCGCGAGTAGCTAACGGGCCGGATCTGGCCCGTGTCGGATCCGGACCCACTAATATATATATATATATATATATATATATATATATATATATATATATATATATATATATATATTAGATTTTATCATTTTAAAATGTTTAAAATGCATATAGATTCAATAAAATTCCAGGAAAATTCTGAAAAATATTTTAATGAGTTCTAAAATTGTTTTGGTAACTTATTAATTTATTTTTCATTATTTGGCCCCATATTAATTAGTTATTGGAAATTTTAAAATGGTTTTAAGTATTTCCTATTATCTAATTAACTAAAGTTAATTACTATAAGAATGTGATTCTTATGAGGTTAATTAACTAGAAATTATTATTGAGCCCATACAGTGAATGTGAATGATGGTAGTCTCAAGTTGTTTAGACTTATTTGTTTTAACTAAATTGTTTAGTTGAAGGTTAATATGCACGATTTCAAAATTAATTATTATATTTAGAAATTATCGTTATATCTCGCTGTAATTATGTGATAATTACTGTTAGATGCATGTGATGTGTCTTGTGTGTGGATGGATGATCATTGACTCACAAATCATGTGATGATGCTCTTCATGGTGAATGGTTCTATGTGATGTGATTATTGGGGCCTCCGTGCCTCCTTCTCTCTCTCTTATTAATCCGGGTTGTACATTCTATCTCCCACCTGTATTGTACTCCCCTTGACTAGTTCAAGATTTCTTATTATTATCTGATGTACATTTATGGGCCTACGTGCCCAATTACAAATTTACTTGTAATAATGAGAAGCGGACGGAGACAAAGAAGGAGACCGGTTGCGAGGCCCTCGAGAGATTCTTCACATCTAGTGGGAGCATTGGATGCTCCAAATTTTCTGTTTGCCATGATTGTGCGCATTACCAATTGGCTCTGGTAATGTGTTTTAGGAGCTTATGGTCCGTGATCATCCATTGGTATTATTACATATATATGATATATGTAGATGTGTTACTCATTGCATTTATTACATATATATATATATATATATATATATATATATATATATATATATATAGTATATACGATACTCCAAATTCTTATATATATGTAGCACCTATATTGATGAGACCAAAATTTAATCAAAACCCCTCGATCTAATATTAGGTTGTAAACGTGAGGCATTAAGAATGACCCACGTAGCCTTCCGTTGTTATAGTCTAAGTGAGCTGCTCTTAGATTGTGTGGGTTTGTTGTGCTGCCACAAGGCCCAAGGGGGCAGAGACTTAGACTAAGGCTTGAGCCAAACTTTGGGATGGGTGCCGGCATGGCCTTGTTGTGCTGCCACAAGGGTCATGTCTTGAACCCACTCTCATAACGTAACAACGGGTTTAACCTAACAAGACTTTGTGATTTTTTGTACTACCAGAAGGTCACAAAGGTCTGGAGGCTGAATATACCAGGAGTTGCAATTGGCAGGAGTTGCCTACCCATTAAGTATGGGGTGGTTTGTTATACTGTCACAAGGCCACTGCCATAATGTTAATGAGATTCTGGTCCCACTAGAATACTGCTGGAGTATCCCGTCTTTGAATAATGAGGGTTGTGCAAATTCGTCAAAAATTAGTGGGAGTTATTAAATTAGGATTAAAGACCATATCTTAATTTTTAATTCATGAATGTCTGCATGTTATCTTATTATTGCAAATCTTCTCTTGTAGACTTCTATCGTGAACCACCCGTTACGCGGCATACTTGATGCCAATAGGCTTACTGGTCCAAACTATAGTGACTGGCTCAGGAACTTGAGAATTATTCTCACTGCTGAGAAGATAGCCTATGTTCTTGATCGGCCTGTACCTCCTCTTCCTGTCGATGATGCTGAAGAGGGAGAGATCATTGCTTATGAGAAGCGTAAGGATGATGCCACGCTTGCCTAATGCTATATGCTTGCATCTATGACTAATGAGTTGCAAAGGCAACATGAAAAGATGGATGCTAGATCCATTTTGTTTCACCTTGAGGAGCTCTTTGGAGCTCAAAGTCGAACAAAAAGATATGAGATATCTAAGAGTCTGTTTGGGGTAAGAATGTCTGAGGGAACATCTATGCAGACACATGTTCTCAAGATGATTGAGTGGATCGAAAGATTGGCAGAATTGGGTTTCAACATGAGTAAAGATCTTTATGACGATTTGATTCTGCAATCTCTCCCTGGTTCTTTTTCCTAGTTCATTGTCAATTTCAACATGAACAAAATAGAATGCTCTCTGACAGAGCTTCTAAACATGTTGAAGACTGCTGAGAGCACTATGAATAATGGGAAAGCTCCTGAGATGCTTGTTGGTAAGACCAACAAGAAAAGGAATTTTCAGCAGGCCTTTAAGAAAGGCAAGGCAAAGAAGAAGGGCAAACAGGTAAAGGCTGCCAAGAAAGAGGAGGCTAGCAAAGACAAGGGCCAGTGCTTCCACTGCCATAAGAATGGCCATTGGAAGACGAACTGCAAGTTGTACCTTGCAGAAAAAGCAAAGTCGAAGCTTGGAGAAGCTTCAGGTATGTTAATGATTGACCTTAACTTGTCATATAGATCCATATCATGGGTATTAGATACTAGATGTGCATCTCATATCTATAATGATTTGCAGGTTCTGAAGTGTAGCAGGCGATTGAACAAAGGAGAGGTTGATCTACGACTGGGGAATGGAGCAAGAGTTACTACACTTACAGTGGGGAGTGTGAACCTCAAGCTTTCTTCAGGAGCTACATTAGAGTTGACAGACTGTTATTATGTTCCTTCTATAATCAAGAACATTATTTCCATTTCATGCTTAAATAAATGTTAATTTATTGTGAGCTTTAGGAATAAAACATGTTCTTTATTATTAAATGGTTAATTATTTGCCAGTGGGAGCTTAATTAATGGTTTATTTTTACTAGATGTGGATACTCCTGTTATGTGTGTGGATGGACCTCTTAAGAGGAAGAGGAATGATGTAAATCAAGCATACCTTTGGCATCGTAAGCTTGGTCATATTAGTGTGGCAAGATTGAAAATGTTGTGTAAAGATGGATATGTTGATCTATTTGATTATGAATCATTTGCAACCTGTGAATCTTGCCTCATGGGAAAAATGACAAACTCTCCATTTACTGGACATGGAGAGAGATCTGGTGAGTTACTAGAACTCATACATTCTGATGTATGTGGACCTATGTCCACCCATGCAAAAGGGGGTTACTCATACTTCATTACTTTCATTGATGATTGCTCTAGGTACGGATATGTGTACTTGATGAAGTACAAATCCGAAGCCTTTGAGAAATTTATGGAGTTTAAGAATGAAGTAGAGAAACAAATAGGAAAGAGTATTAAAACTCTTCGATCTGATCGAGGAGGGGAATACTTGAGTACGGAATTCACACAATACTTAAGGGATAATGGAATATTATCCCAATGGACTCCTCCTTACACACCTCAACTGAATGGTGTAGCTGAAAGGAGAAATCGTACCTTATTAGATATGATACGATCCATGATGTGCTTTGCTAGATTGCCCTTGTCGCTTTGGGGCTATGCCCTAGACACTGCTGCTCACTTATTAAATAAAGTTCCTTCTAAATCAGTGTCTTCCACTCCATATGAGATATGGAAAGGAAAGAAACCAAACCTTAAGAATGTTAAGGTTTGGGGTTGTCCTGCCCATGTTAAGAGACACAATCCTGATAAACCGGCATCCAAGACTGAAAGATGCAGGTTTGTGGGATATCCTAAGGAAACTTGTGGATATTATTTCTACCAGCCTAGCGATGAAAGAGTGTTTGTAGCTAAGCGAGCTGTGTTCCTAGAGGATGAGTATATCCTTAAAGGAAATAGTGGGAGTATGGTAGAGCTAGAAGAAGTTCTAGAACCACAAACTGGAACTCCATCATCTCAGGAACCAGTTCAGGATGGCACACAAACTGTGCGTAGGTCTGGTCGTATACCTGTCCAACCAGATAGATATGTGGGACATATCTCTGATGGTAGGGACAAGACACATTATAATGAGGATGATGATCCTAAGACCTATGAGGAGGTAATAAGTGGTATTGGCTCCTGGAGATGGCAAGAGGCCATGAAATCGGAGATGGACTCCATGTACTCCAACCAAGTTTGGAACTTGGTAGATCCACCCGAGGGTATAGTACCCATCAGATGTAAGTGGATCTTTAAAAGGAAAATTGGAGTAGATGGAATGGTTGATACCTACAAGGCTAGGTTGGTTGCGAAAAGATATCGTCAAAGACAAGGAGTTGACTATGACGAAACCTTCTCACCAGTTGCCATGACTAAGTCCATCAGGATTTTACTTGCCATCGCTGCGTACCATGATTATGAGATCTGGCAGATGGATGTGAAGACTGCTTTTCTCAATGGATACCTTGAGCAAGATGTGTATATGATACAGCCTAAGGGATTCATATCCAAGGAGCACCCAGATAAGGTATGCAGGTTGCTAAGATCCATTTATGGATTGAAGCAAGCTTCCTGCAGTTGGAATTTAAGATTTGATGAAGCCATCAAGTCTTATGACTTCATTAAGAACGAAGATGAGCCGTGTGTGTATAAGAAAACATGTGATAGTGCAATCACCTTTCTGATCCTATATGTCGATGACATACTACTCATTGGTAATGATGTATGTATGTTGTCATCAGTTAAAGCTTGGCTGTCTAAGCACTTCTCCATGAAGGATTTGGGTGAAGCATCCTATGTATTGGGGATCAGGATCTATAGAGATAGATCAAATAGGATGCTAGGCTTGTCCCAATTTATGTACATAGATTCCATTGTCAAAAAATTTGGCATGGAAAACTCCAAGAGAGGTCTCATACCGATGAGACATGGAGTTTACCTCTCTAAGGAAATGTCCCCTAAGACTCCTGAAGAGAGGGGACGCATGAGTAGGGTACCTTATGCTTCTGCCATAGGGTCCATCATGTATGCCATGTTATGTACAAGACCTGATGTTGCATATGCTCTAAGTGTTACGAGCAGGTTTCAGGCAGATCCAGGTGAGCAACACTGGATAGCTATGAAGTGTATCCTTAAGTACTTACGAAGGACTAAGGATATGTTTCTGGTTTATGGAGGAGAGGACTTAAAACTTAGAGGTTACATTGACTCAAGTTTTCAGTCTGATAAAGATGACAGTAAGTCAACTTCGGGGTATGTGTTTACCCTGAATGGTGGGGCAGTGAGTTGGAAAAGTTTCAAACAAGAAACCACTGCTGATTGTACGACCGAAGCTAAGTATATTACTGCTGCTAAGGCGGCCAAAGAAGTGGTATAGATGAAGAAGCTCATCGAAGAGCTTGGAGTTGTCCCGAGCATCTCTGATCCGGTCCCCTTATTATGTAATAATAATGGGGCAATTGAACAAGCAAAGGAGCCGAGGTCTCATCAGAAATCGAAGCATATTCTGCGGCGTTACCACCTGATCAGAGAGATTATAGCTAGAGGAGATGTTGTAATTGATAGAGTGTCTTCCAGTGATAACATTACACATCTACTAACTAAGTCGTTGACTCAAAGTGTGTTTGAGCGTCACCTAAGGCTGATGGGGATAAAGCATGTGGGTGATTGGCTTTAGTGCAAGTGGGAGATTGATAGAAATGTATGCCCTACAAGCCAATCACATGAGATGTGATGACATCGTTTCTTGTAATATCTTATTCATATTTATATTAATGGCATTTATTCATTACATTTAATTTGTGTTAATGATTCGAATGTGATGAAGTCCCTGAACTTGTGCAATGATGACTGGATCATAATGAGATTATGATAATAAGATCAGTCATACCGATTCACATGTTCCAAATGTTCCCAGTCACAGGATCTTCAAGAAGGGACATTGAAGATCCGGATAGACTGGCACACATGATACTTACTCATGTGATGGGTGTGATTGTTCTCATAGTTATCAATGTGGAGACACTGAAGTACGTGTGTGGGTGCTCATTAGTGGAATGAGTTCACAGAACTGACCCGATCTAGAATCCTTGAATGGTAATCATACTGACTATCAATCAGGGTATTCTATGTCTCAGTAGCACAGTTGGATCTTAGACCTGAGTCACTAAAGATGTCTTGCAAAAGGGATGCTGAGTATTTGATTACTGACTTATGGACTTCTATAAAGTGGTCTTGTACAGTTAGTTATTCGGAGTCAGTGGAACTCGTGCGAAGGTAATTAGTTTGACAACATGGGATCATTCACTCTCAGTATGATATATGAGAGAGAATGCCCTACGGATCTGTACGCGGGAAATCCCCTGGCCAGGGTACGGAAGTTCATTATGAAAAAAGAGTTTTTCTAATGAACCTGTTTGGAGTACAGGATTTAGTCAAGCTAGGACTCTATAGGGTTTGATAGTTTGACCGTATCCTAGTCCTTGTGGGGCATTGGATGAATGAGGATCTATAGCTGTGTGGAATCGGCAGACGGAAAGGTTCCTGAGTGGGTTGCTTATCCCCAATGTCATTTGGGATCACGAGACGTTGCTTGGTGTTTTTCGTGATCGGAAAGCATGCTAATTCCATTAGGACCTAATGGATAGAATTAATTAAGTTAAAAAGGAGTTCTTTACTTAATGGGCTGGAAAACTAAACAAACTATTGGGCCTAGAGGGTCACACACAATAGAGTATTGGAGAGACCGGGATGGGTGGACTTTATAGACTATTATTGGGTTTTTGTGAAAAACGCCAAAGGTCTATAAATATACGCTGTTGGGAGAAACCATGACCAAGCTACAAGGTTGAACCCTAGCCGCCCTCTCTCCTCTCTCTCTCTCCAAGGTGTGCCCCCCTCCTCTCTCTCCTTCGTCCCCGATGGATGGTGGTGTTGAGATCGGGTCGACACGTGGAGATCATGGAGGAGATCCCGTCTCCTTCCACTGCTCATGTGGATACGTCTAGAGGCCAGACGCTTGAACGACTCGCAACTCCGGGATCTTCCTCTCGTTCGTCTTCGAGGTTTTGGGAGATTCTCAAGCCCGCAAAGGTAAAGAATCATTCTTCACACCGCAGGGTTTACTGATCTTGTTCGATTTTGAAAAATCGACAACGATATGCAATCTAAGGTTTCGATGATTTCCGCTGTGCATTCTGGTCGGAACCTTACAGTCGACACGTTGTGGGTGGTGTCAGCACTCTTAGAGTGTCTCTCCTGTACTTGTTCAGTCTAGAAGTTAAGTCAAACTTGTTAGATATTTCACAAAGATCTTATAATGATTTATGGTTTGTTATCATCAAAACTAGGGGACACAACATTCTCCCCCTTTTTGATGATGACAACCAAGAATCATTATCTCCAAGCATTTATATAGCATTACACCATTTTGGTTGAAGAGTCATCAGATAGAAAAGTTTTTGTCAATCAACAAAAGGCCATTCTTATACAAGTCAGCACAAAAACATTTGATTCATTGATCAAACATAGTTTCATACATATCAAGCAAGAATTTGCATTCAAACATTTACATGAAACTGTCTAGATGCATAACTAAAATCTAGATGCTTATGCTAGCTGATGATTGTAGCACTCTTAAAAAGTCTTAGCTTCTCCCCCTTTGTCATCAACAAGGAGGGGGTGAAGGAGGTGGTAGCTCTGTCGGAGGCATGGAGCTGGAACTCCCGGGAAAGTGAAGGTGCTGGTCTTCAGAGAATTGCTGTTGTAGTTGCAGAACTGTCGCAGCAAGAGGGTCAACTTTCTGAGTAAGTACCTTATCTCTGTGTTTAACAAACTTGTGAAGGGTCTTGATATTCTCATTGATGTCAAGCAGCCAGGTGTGTAACATGTCACAGATGTACTCTGTCTGTGCTGTCTATTGGGTTCCTTGCGGTGAGGGACGAGAGGATGTTGCTTCTGTCTGAGGAGGTGGACATCATTCATCACCTGTGTCTGCCAAGGTTGGGTGAATGTCCATCGGACTGCCAGTAGCACAATATGCTGTCCCTCATGATGTGGATGCATCTGCATGGAATTCTGGAGGAGCATCCCTTTCACCAAATATTCTAGGCTCATTTTTAGGAGACAGTAGAGGTTGGATGCCAAATGCTGTCATCATACCAGGTTGCTCTATCTGGGCCTCATACAACTGTTGCTGGTGTTCCTGGTCAAAGTGAGCATCTACATGGAATTGTTCCTCATAGTGGTCAGCATGTTCCTCTGCAGTTTGCTGAGCTGATTGTGCATGTGCTGGAGAACCTTGTTGAGCTGGCTGTTCTTCAGCTACTGGAGGATCAGTCTGGTGACCAGGTAAGTCCCTTACTATTTTGTCTCCTTTCTTCTTGAAATGCATGTAATTTTCAATAAATCTCATGTAGTAAACATTACTCTTAGGGATGTCTTTCACCTTCTCATTGTCCAGAGGAATGCCAACTCTCTGAAATATGGCAGTAAGATGTGCAGCATAGGGTAGACTACGCTTGTGCCCTATACAACTTCCCATAAGCTGCAGAATAATCTCTGGAAGACAGAGTTGGGCATTGTTGAATATGCAGAAGAAAAGGAATCTTTGGGTTTTAGTGAGATGACTACTGCCACCCCCTTGTGGGGTAATCATTATGGCGCACATGTGGTGCAATAGACGCTGCAAGGGGGGAAACCGGTTGGTGTCAAAGTGTTTCACTAGGAGCTGAGTTTCATGCTGAGGGTTTCTGGGTTTTCCCGTGAGTATGGTGTAGGCAGCAGACAAGTCAACCTCAAACTCAGATTCTAATACTCCTGCCCGGGGAATACGCAAAGCTTTATGAAGAAGCTTGGTAGATAATTTTATCTGTACGCCCTTAACTTCAGTCCTAAGGGCCTTCTGATTCTGGTCATAAACTAAATTCTTGTAGAACTACTGTACCAGAGATAGGTAGTACACCCTATGTGCTGACAGAAAATACTTCCATCCTTGGAACTCGATGAGGGAAAATAGTTCAGGAATACTGTCAAGCATCTGGTGGTCACTGAAATCCACATACCTAGGAAATAAGATCCTGGTTGGGTCACTTTCCTCTTCCCCGATAGAGTTGGGTTGCGGAAAAGCTAGCCTTTGCTTTTCCTTCCCTTTTTTTACGACTGACATGTTGGGTTCGGTGCGTTGGATTCAGAGGGGGGTGAATGAATCTCCCCTTAAAATTTTGTTCAATTAAAAAATCTTTCTGATACAATAGAAGGAGAAAGAGCAATTGCGGAATAACAATATCAAGGGACACTCAATACCACAGTCAAACACATGGTGTGCAATCAAACCATATCGCCCCTATGCATTCATCTAGCGTCAAACACACAATGAGATCAAACCACACCGTACACAAGAGATTTTTAGGTGGTTCGGTCCTCCAGACCTACATCCACGCCACACTCAAACCCGAGTGTGGATTCCGCTGACTCACAGCTTGAACCGCTGGGCCTCACAGCTTGCCTACAACCGCTGAGCCTCACAGCTTGCTGTCCGAGGTATCCACCTCGCCCGCTGAGCAACATATCTTGCTGTCCAGAGGATTCCTCCTCTGCAAACCGCTGACTAACAGCTTAAAGAAAGGTAAAAGAGAAAACAAGAAAATGGGAAAACACAGCAATAGGAAGTTGTATGCGATGAAACATAATGTGGCTCTCAACAGAGCTGACTGGCCTGGATTTGATCCACGGTCCAGTAAAGACTGATCTTCAGACTGCTCTCTTCTTCTCTCGATGTCACTGTCTCTCACTCTCTTTTTCTCTTCTTTCTCCTCCTTCTTTTCTTGTTCTTCTCTGCTGCTTTCACACTCTGCTCTTCTTCTCTTTTTCTTTTTCTTTTGGATCGTACATGCTCTCTCTCTCTGCTTCTGCCCCTTCTGCTTCGATCAATCTTGTTCTGAGGAAGAAGCTTAGTATATATAGAGAGCAGTAGGTAGGGCATGTGTCTTCCACATCTCTCGCCCAAAAGCTTGGACCACGTGGCAGCATCCAGGGTCGTTGCTGTACATGTGTCATGATCCTGAGCCATCCTTCCTTCTTGGAACACGTGCATCATTAACCTTCACAAAGAGTACCTGTTAGTCACACTGATAGAATTATCAGTTTAAGACTAACAGCTTGTACAAACTTCACTATGCAACATGTGTGAGCATGTACAGACTTTGTGAATGCAAAGCTAAAGCATGTACAGACTTCACGTATGCAAGGCTATGGCATGTACAGACTTTACGTATGCAAGGTTATGAACATTACAAATGGATGCACTGATATGCCAAATTAATGTGCAGACTCAACGTGCACCATTGTGCAGACTTACTAAAATGATGTATGAGCATAGCAACACATAATGTGCAGACTTCGTGCAATGCATGAAGCAATGTATAGACTTAGAGTGAAGACGTGCACAAATGCAGATAGCAAGGTATATACATTACAAATGGATGCACTGACATGCCAGATGAATGTACAGACTCTGCATACAACAATGTGTAGACTTAGTGTTTGTGCAGCAAAACAGACTTTGTGTGTGATGTGCAGACTTGCTATGTGTCATGTGTACAGACTCTGCATGCAAGACAGTTTAATGCAATATGCATATAGGAAAGTGTGCACGACAAACATAAATGATCAGGCATGCAAGGTATGTACAGGATGAATGCTCAAGCATGCTGTCAAGGGATGTACAGACCTTTTATGCCTGCAACAAGATAATGTATAGACTGTTATCATGATGCACAAACATATCAGCAGAGTGTGTAGACATTGAATGCACGATAACGAGTGTATAGACATGCTAAGTCATCAAGCTACGTGCAGACATCAAACTCTGTACAGACTTTGAATGGCAGTCTATGCAACCAATGCAATGTACAGACTTTACAATGTGTAGACTTTGCAATGCGACAGCAATGTATAGAGTTTGCAATGACTAGTGTTGAAACATAAGAGCACAATGCACAAACTGAGTGTGTAATGCAGAATGCATCAAGCAAAGTATGTACACTAGAAATGGATGCACGGACTTATTGATACAGTATGCAAATGATGCATAGGCATAGCTCATGAATGTATACACTTGAGTGCGTGCATGCTATCAAGACGATGTATTGACTATATGTATGCATGAAGAACATAGGCTGTACTGACTTCAGACTCAGCTGCGAACTGAGCTAAAGAATGTATAGACTTAACCGATGTACAGACTTTGCATGAGACGCAACATGAGATGCTCAGAATGCAATGCATCGAGCAAGTGTTTGAGTGCACCGACTTGCCCGATGTACAGACTTTGCATGAGACGCCTGATGTACAGACTTTGCATGAGACGCAACATGAGACGCTCAATGTACAGACTTTGAATCAAAGTACAGAATTGCTAAGATAATGCATGGACATAACAGAAGAATGTGCAGACTTGAAGTGAGTGCATGGACTATGCATAACGAATGTATAGACTTGCTGTAAGGAATGTGCAGACTTGGTGGAACTGAGCGTAGGTAAAGATGAGGAATGTGTAGACTTGCTCAGTTCAGCTGCATGAAGCAAGGCAATGTATGGACTTTCCGATGTACATACTTGCCGATGTACGCTAATGCACAAAGGCTTGGTCCGATGTACAGACTTGCCGATGTACAGACTTAGTGCATGAAGCAAGGCAATGAGGAATGTATAGACTTTCACGATGTATGGACTTGCCAAAGGAGTGATGCATGAGCAGGCAATCAATGTATAGACTTTATGTGTTGTGCAAACGGATGTATAGACTTAGCATGAGACGCTAAGTGAGACTGTGTGCAGACATTCAGCAACACACGATGTACAGACTTTCTAGGCATGAAGGCAACCACTGTACAGACTTGCTAGGCATGTGTAGACTTGAGTGCATGTGTGCAGTATGCAAACGATGCACAACCATAGCAGTAATGTACAGACATGTTAAATAATGCACACACATAGCAGCAATGTACAGACTTGGAATGCAGCAATGTATAGACTTATGTGTGTGCATGTTGCAATGCAATGGAGTGTATAGACTTTATATGCATGAATGCACCATGTATAGACTTGCCAAAGGAGTGATGCATACAAATGAACAAATGCATATAGTAGTGAACAAATGAACAAATGCAATGTATGCTAAACACAATGACTGGCTCACTGTGATACTCTCACTGTGTTGCTATCATCAAAACAAAATAGTATATGCTTGTGCCTAAGGGGCACAACATTCTCCCCCTTTTTGATGATGGCAGCAAAGTGACAATGAGTCACCAACCAAATTTACTCCCCCTTTGACATAATCAAAAAGAAAGAAACACATGAGTGCAACATGCAGAATACATTCCCTTAGAACAGCTCAAACTCCCCCTGAATGAATAACTCCCCCTGAATTATTTCTCCCCCTTTGAGAAGGAATATGGATGGATGAAACAGATAATCAAAAGGTAGAGAAGGTAGGAGGGAAGGAACATGAATAAATAAGGGGTCACTACACAACAGCTGAAGCATTGGTTCAGAAGGTGAGCATGATTATAAACAACTGTTAAAGCATAAGAATCAGCAATATACAGTTTTGAAAAAATTCAAGTTTAATAGTGATAAAGATAGAGTAAGGCAGCTGACCACTGAAAAAGAGTTATAGACTCCATTTATAGTAATGAATCTAAGGCACATGGTTTTAATAGAAAAGTTAGAAACAATACCCTTTGTGATTAAACATGGAAGTTCAAGAAGGCAACTTGAATATGTATTGAGAAAAAACAATTTTCACTCAATGACTTTTGATTTCAAAGGGTTACAGCAGTTTATATTTCACTTTTTAATTTTTCAGAAACTGAGCTAAGTGAATAGACCAGTGGCATTTATGCTGTTGACATTAGGTGTACACCTTGATCTGAGGCATGTACCCCCAGTTACTAGGCATAAACTACTAGATCTATTTTAGATCAAGACCTACAAGGAACAATTTTCACCTTTGACATTAAGGGCACACCTTGATCAGAGGCCAGTACCCCCAGTTACATGGTGAAAGCTCCCCCTATAGATTTGACCCTATGAACAGAGGTAGTCTGAAGCACCTCATGACTTATGAATTCTCCTGCTTCTTTGGAGGGGATCACAGTTTCTCAGTGTAATTCAGCCATTGCTCTGTCACTGTGTTCAGCTCTTTACATTAATGTTCTTATTTACTACTGCCCTAATTTCTTTTAGAGTGATTGTTTAAAAAAATACACACTCTTATTCACCTTTTCTAGATATTTCCAGTTTAATACGTTCAAGCATTAAAAAAAACCTTTTCTATTCTAGCCATGAGACAGAGATTAAGAGCTATAAAAGTTTTCTTTTATCTCAAGTTCTGAAGTGCAGACACTTAAACTCTTCAATTTATAAAAGTTAAACCTTTAGTTTCTTTCAATTTGCAAGTGTGATTCTTATAAATGAAAAATTGCAATAACCACAGCTCAATGTACTAAACCAGAAGCAATACTATTGTTCAGTGAAAGTGATAGGGAAATGATAGCAATAGGCATTAAGATCCAATAACATCTGATGTCAAAGAATATGACAGAATTGAATGGGGACTATGAGAAGTGAAAAGAGTCAATGTACTAAACTTAACTCTCAGCTCCCCCTGACACCAAGATGCAACAATTATGCTATGCAATGCTTTCAACTAATTAAGTGTAGACTATGCAACAATGTGCAGACTATGCAACAATGATACATAAATCAAGTATGCAATCATTTCCAGTTTGTGCACCCAAGTCATGAACATTTTATCCTTATTCAGATTTTTCAAATTTAATGATATGCAGTACACTGCTCTATATGAAGACTTGACGCTTGGTACTTGACGGAGAACCTGGTCTCAAGGACCATCTCACACATAGTAAGAACCTCCAAGCAGATTTCCCTGCCTTTTAGTAACTTACCATTTAATATACTAGGGTTATGCAAAGAGATGCAGTGCAAAACAATCCTATATGCATTGAAAAACTTCCTTGATAGTCATGCAAATGATATATGCAGACATTAGACACATGCATTGACTATATGCATTAACTGAATCATTCAAACTCAGTGCAAAGTATGCATCAACTACAAAAATGATTGTGCAGTGCATCTAGCATCTTATGTACACAGTGCAAAAATTGGCAAAGAGAAGAGCATCAGATTTGTGCAGAATTAAATTCAGTAGCTGAGTCTGGAATGCAGACTGATCAGCTAGACAAGAAGAGAACATCAGAAATCAAACAAACAAATCAACATGCAATTCACCCATTTTGACTCATAATTTCAGATGATGAGATTTAAACAGAGTTCAGAACTGACTTGATGTGTAGGATCTTGGGGTTTTTCATTTTGAGTGCCCTGGCTTATTGACCCCCTTTATTCATCGCAAGGCACACCTGCAGAGAAATGATCATTTTGATCCAGTAGGAACCCAAGTAGTCTTGGGTCCTGTACTGGCCCTAGCAGGAGTTCTGAACAGTCGCTTAGCAATGCTATCATCACAATCCATCTGATAATAATTGGTCATGAAGTGACCCAATTTGCCACAATATCTACATGAAGCATCAGAAGTTTTGATCTTATGATGCATATCAACAGCAGTATGAGACCTATGTGCATAAGCATGAACATTTCTGTTGTATGCATGAACAGTTTGTTTCTTATATCCTGATGACCAACATTCAGTATACTTGTGACCTAGCTTGCCACAGTTAAAGCATGAAAGACTTGCAGATCTTTTGGCATAGAATTTTAAATTTTTGTCATTAACATGGCCTCCTTGGGCATGCCAACAGTCCTTTACTGTGTGGCCATACTTTCCACATTCTAAACATGATGAATTCATTTTGTTAAAATTCTCATAGACTACATGTCTTTTTGCAGGGATTTTAGCAGGTTTGGAGTTAAGTGTTCTTCCCTTAGCATGCCAACAATTTGCAACAATATGGCCCAATTTGTCACAATGAAAACATTGAATGTTCTTCTTATGATTTGCATGATTTTTAACATGAACATTCCTATCATGCAATTTTCTAGCATTGAGAACATCATGTTTCTTTAATCTACAATTATGCATAAGATGACCTATCTCATGATAGTAAAAATAGTGGATTCTTTTTGTTTAAACAAGAGAGGGTTTCTTACCATAAAAGTTCCTAGCATGCTTTTTATCAACATTCAGATCATCCTTCTTCATGGTAAAACAATCGACCATCTCGTGGCCAAATTTACCACAGTAGAAATATTTCACATTCTTTCTTTTAGCAGAAGATACTTTGACCTGAGAAGTTTCAACATACAGATTCTTATTCTGTTTTGTTTTCTGACTCTCTTGAATAGCAGACATATTTGAAGAAGATGAAGTGCTAGCTAACTCAGAGCTATGCACAAAGGTTGTGCACAGTCTTTTTCTCACTTCCTGCTTACTACCTCCATCAGAAACTTTCTTCTTAGATGCAGCTTTCAGATTTTCTTTATTCTTAAAAGACTCAGACATAGATTTGTTCAGTTCAGTGATTTCATTTTTGAGAGAAGAAATGAGCATTTCAGAATTTGTGACCTTTTCATTAAGTATGACATTAATAACTTTGCAGATGTCAATCTCTTCTATTAATGTACTACCTTTCTCACATTCATTTTCAAAAGAACTCTTCCCTTTTTTTAGCATTAAGAGTCTCTCAGACATTTCAGTATTTAGAAACTTCAGCTCTTCATTCTCCTTTCTTATTTGTTCATTCTGAACCAGTTCATTAGTCAGGATTTGATCATTTCCTTATGAATTCAGCTTATCTTCTAGTTCAGAAATCTTGGCAGTAAGTTCATCATTTTCAATTTTCACTAAATTATTCAGCTCCTTATGTTTGCAAACATCCATCAAACATGCATCAAAAGATTTTTCAGTTTAGAACAATTTTCACAGGGAGCTTTCAAATTTATCTGATCACATTTCTTTTTCAACCTTTTATTCTCAGATTTTAATTTTTCACATCTATTAGAAAGTTCCTCATTTATATCCCATAAATCATCAATTGAGATTTCTTTGGATTCAGATTCAGAATTTACCTTGGATGAGGCTTCCTCATCATCATTTCCCCGGTTTGCCATCATGCACCTATCCTCATGTTCGTTATGAATAGAAATGACTCTGTCATATATCTCCTTTCCAGAAGTGCACCTGAGAGAAAAAGGATATATATCAGTATTAATCGCAGCTCTCAAGATATTAAGAATTATTACATTGTCACGGTTCTTTATTCTGTCCTCTCTAGACCACTTGGTCTCATCATGAGGTAATTGATGTGGGCGTTTAGATAGTAGCCTCCATAGTTTGGAATCAATGGAGTCTACGTACACACATAGGCCTCCTAGCCAACTATTGAGGTTAGAACCATCATAAACCGGAGGACGAGCCATTTGGACAGATGGCAAACAGATTCAATGCACAAAACAATCGACAAGAAATATATCAGAAGTGCAATAGCACCGAATACAGCAGGATCAGATCTGCAGGTCGTTGGACCCTCTGTGCAGACACCCGCTCTGATACCAAGTGTTGGGTTCGGTGCGTTGGATTCAGAGGGGGGTGAATGAATCTCCCCTTAAAATTTCGTTCAATTAAAAAATCTTTCTCATACAATAGAAGGACAAAGAGCAATTGCGGAATAACAATATCAAGGGACACACAATACCACAATCAAACACACGGTGTGCAATCAAACCATATCGCCCCTATGCATTCATCTAGCGTCAAACACACAATGAGACCAAACCACACCGTACACAAGAGATTTTTAGGTGGTTTGGTCCTCTAGACCTACATCCACCACACACTCAAACCCGAGTGTGGATTCCGCTGACTCACAGCTTGAACCGTAGGGCCTCACAACTTGCCTACAACCGCTGAGCCTCACAGCTTGCTGTCCGAGGTATCCACCTTGCCCGCTGAGCAACACCGCTTGCTGTCTAGAGGATTCCTCCTCTGCAAACTGCTGACTAATAGCTTGAAGAAAGGTAAAAGAGAAAACAAGAAAATGGGAAAACACAGCAACAGGAAGCTGTATGCGATGAAACACAATGTGGCTCTCAACAGAGCTGACTGGCCTGGATTTGATCCACGGTCCAGTAAAGACTGATCTTCAGACTGCTCTCTTCTTCTCTCGATCTCACTATCTCTCACTCTCTTTTTCTCTTCTTTCTCCTCTTTCTTTTCTTGTTCTTCTCTGCTACTTTCACACTCTGCTCTTCTTCTCTTTTTCTTTTTCTTCTGGATCGTGCAGGCTCTCTCTCTCTCTGCTTCTGCCCCTTCTGCTTCGATCAATCCTCTTCTGAGGAAGATGCTTAGTATATATAGAGAGCAGCAGGTAGGGCGTGTGTCTTCCACATCTCCCGCCCAAAAGCTTGGACCACGTGGCAGCATCAAGGCTCGTTGCTGTACACGTGTCACGATCCTGAGCCATCCTCCCTTCTTGGAACACGTGCATCATTAACCTTCACAAAGAGTACCTGTCAGTCAGTCGGATAGAATTATCAATTTAAGACTAACAGCTTGTACAGACTTCACTATGCAACATGTGTGAGCATGTACAGACTTTGTGAATGCAAAGTTAAAGCATGTACAGACTTCACGTATGCAAGGCTATGGCATGTACAGACTTTACGTATGCAAGGTTATGAACATTACAAATGGATGCACTGATATGCCAAATGAATGTGCAGACTCAACGTGCACCATTGTGCAGACTTACTAAACTGATGTATGAGCATAGCAACACACAATGTGCAGACTTCGTGTAATGCATGAAGCAATGTATAGACTTAGAGTGAAGACGTGCATAAATGCAGATAGCAAGGTATATACATTACAAATGGATGCACTGACATGCCATATGAATGTACAGACTCTGCATACAATAATGTGTAGACTTAGTGTTTGTGCAGCAAAATAGACTTTGTGTGTGATGTGCAGACTCGCTATGTGTCATGTGTGCAGACTCTGCATGCAAGACAGTTTAATGCAATATGCATATAGTAAAGTGTGCACGATAAACATAAATGATCAGGCATGCAAGGTATGTACAGAATGAAAGCTCAGGCATGCTGTCAAGGGATGTACAGACCTTTTATGCCCGCAACAAGACAATGTATAGACTGTTATCATGATGCACAAACATATCAGCAGAGTGTGTAGACATTGAATGCACGATAACGAGTGTATAGACATGCTAAGTCATCAAGCTACGTGCAGACATCAAACTCTGTACAGACTTTGAATGGCAGTCTATGCAACCAATGCAGTGTACAGACTTTACAATGTGTAGACTTTGCAATGCGACAGCAATGTATAGACTTTGCAATGCCTAGTGTTGAAACATGAGAGCACAATGCACCAACTGAGTGTGTAATGCAGAATGCATCAAGCAAAGTATGTACACTAGAAATGGATGCACGGACTTAATGATACAGTATGCAAACGATGCATAGGCATAGCTCATGAATGTCTACACTTGAGTGCGTGCATGCTATCAAGACGATGTATTGACTATATGTATGCATGAAGAACATAGGATGTACAGACTTCAGACTCAGCTGCGAACTGAGCTAAAGAATGTATAGACTTAACCGATGTACAGACTTTGCATGAGACGCAACATGAGACGCTCAGAATGCAATGCATCGAGCAATTGTTTGAGTGCACCGACTTGCCCGATGTACAGACTTTGCATGAGACGCCCGATGTACAGACTTTGCATGAGACGCAACATGAGACGCTCAATGTACAGACTTTGAATCAAAGTACATACTTGCTAAGATAATGCATGGACATAATAGAAGAATGTGCAGACTTGAAGTGAGTGCATGGACTATGCACAACGAATGTATAGACTTGCTGTAAGGAATGTGCAGACTTGGTGGAACTGAGCGTAGGTAAAGATGAGGAATGTGTAGACTTGCTCAGTTCAGCTGCATGAAGCAAGGCAATGTATGGACTTGCCGATGTACGCTAATGCACAAAGGCTTGGTCCGATGTACAGACTTGCCGATGTACAGACTTAGTGCATGAAGCAAGGCAATGAGGAATGTATAGACTTTCACGATGTATGGACTTGCCAAAAGAGTGATGCATGAGTAGGCAATCAATGTATATACTTTATGTGTTGTGCAAACGGATGTATAGACTTAGCATGAGACGCTAAGTGAGACAGTGTGCAGACATTTAGCAACACACGATGTACAGACTTTCTAGGCATGAAGGCAACCACTGTACAGACTTGCTAGGCATGTGTAGACTTGAGTGCATGTGTGCATTATGCAAACGATGCACAGCCATAGCAGTAATGTACAGACATGTTAAATAATGCACACACATAGCAGTAATGTACAGACTTGGAATGCAGCAATGTATAGACTTGTGTGTGTGCATGCTGCAATGCAATGGAGTGTATAGACTTTATATGCATGAATGCACCATGTATAGACTTGCCAAAGGAGTGATGCATACAAATGAACAAATGCATATAGTAGTGAACAAATGAACAAATGCAATGTATGCTAAACACAATGACTGGCTCACTGTGATACTCTCACTGTGTTGCTATCATCAAAAGAAAATAGCATATGCTTGTGCCTAAGGGGCACAACATGACAGGCGTTTTCGCTTGGTCGGAGGTTCTTGCGGCGTGCCCTTATTGCTGTTTGAACCCAGCACTTCTGCGGCTCTCCTTTTTGCTGGTTCAGCAGCTAGTCTGTCCTCAATGCTCTTTGAGCGCCCTTCCTTATGCGTTTTCTTTGCTACAGGGGCTTGAGCAACGACCTTCTTAGAGGATGCCACATCCTTCTTCTTGCCACGGGTGACCGGAGGAGTCATGGCGAGGGGGAAAAGAAGGAAGGGAGGGGGACGGAGGGCTGCTGGAGCTAGCTGGAGAGTTGGCGGCACGAGCGAAGGGAAACGAAGAGAAGTGTCGACCTCCACGTTGAGACGTGCAGACGCGCCGGAGGTAGGGCTCGTGAGAAAGGGGTTTTACAAATGGTAAAGTGAAAAAGAAATAAGCACTAGTCGGTTAAAAGGTGAAGAGGAAATTTTTTTCCCATTTGAAAAGAACACCCTTTTTTATAAGAAATGCTGAAATACCCTTGTTTATATTTTAAACGGTTTAAGGCATATAAGCTAAATTTAGAGGAATAAAAGTATAAGAAAACCATTTTTGTAGCAAATAATAAAATTAAAATATTTAAAAGAAGTCAAGGGATATTACCAATTCTATTTTTCTTACTCGTTAAGTTCATTAGGCAAGATTGGGGGGGGGGAATTAATCAAGTATTGAAAATAAATGAAAAGCCCTTTATTTTTGAAGTAAAGCCCAGAGTCAGCCCCAAACCATTTTTTTTATTAAACAGTCTGATATAGCATTCACTTTTTGACACAAGGAAACGCGTTGTTCAGACGCCAGAGTCTCTAGTTACTCAGTGTAGCTTATCTTCCTATTCACTTTTGAGCAGAGTTAGCCGACTTCATCATGACTGGATTTATCTGCATTTCATTGAGGCATGATCCAATTTCTCTCAAGATAGTGCCATTGCTCTAAATTTTTTGCAATGTAGCTTGAGGAGGCGTATTCACTAGATGTCTTCAATTTAGGTGAAGTGTTTAAGGACAATACAAGCAATGATTCCTTGTCCAAAGAAGCCTTTTTACTGTTAACTTTCAGAAGTTTAGGCCATGGGGATTATTAAAGAGTTGATGAATGTTTTAACCCTATTATGAGTGCAAATATGGTGCAACTTAACACAATTATCAGCCAAATTGAGGATCATAAACAATAAACCATTTTCATAATCAGAGGTAGTCCAGAATAACTTAGCCAAGGTTGTAAAAAATATTAAAAACATTCTCAACTCCCCTTAAATTAATGACCGGTGATCAAGCAACGATTGGAAGCGATGGTTCAGAAGTAAAAGATGTGATGAAGAGATCAAGAAGGTAGTGATAAGAAGGGTGAGTGGACGGAATGACTCTCCATTGGATCACACGAGTGGCAGGGTGAAAGTGTCGACACTTTCTATAAGGGTGTCGGCCTGCCTTGAGTAAGCTCAGACTTTGCACAGACCTTGTTCCATGACCACCAGATGTGCACAGACTTGTAGAGTGGAAATCAAAACATGCACCAACATTGGCTGCTTGCTAGCCAGAAAGTGCATCGACCTAAGTTTGGATGTGCACCGACCTTCATTAAGGTATCGACCTACATGTGTCAGCACATTACCAGAATGTGTCGACCTGTTCAGCACCCTTTTCTTAGCCGGTGTCGTATCGGTCTGCATGTGTTGGCACATTACCAGAATGTGTCGACTTGTTGAACACCCTTTTCTTAGCCAGTGTCTCTGATTCTTATCTATCTTTGTTTCCTTCATTTCTGAAACACTCCTGCCAACTTCTAATTCCATTGCCTCTAACTTTTTGATTTCAGTTAGTCATTCAAAAGTGATTTTACCTCCTTGCTGCCACTGAGAAGTACTCTATTGGATGCTAAAGATTTAAACATGCTTATGCACTAGAGATAAACTATGCAGTTCTTAATATGCAATTCTGACTCATGGTACTTGGCGGAGGTCAGTCCTCACGCATGGTGAGAGTTTCCTGACAGGCGTAGCCTGACCTTCCACAACTCAACATTTGATATACCGTATAGTCAGAAGATGATATGCAACTCAAAGCATTCAGAAATGCTCACAAGCTCCCCCAGAATGTGACCACCATTCATGAAACAATTTATTCAGACAATAGATCAGACTTAGATGAATCAGATATGCTTGCAACCATCATAGCAAAGACAAGTAACTTGTGCATCATAAAGGAGTAAATAGCTCAAACCTGATTTGATTGAGGTCTGCATAGACCTAGCTCTCTCCTTAATGTTGAAAACCTGTCATTGCTTAAGGGTTTTGTGAAAATGTCTGCAATCTATTTTTCTGAGTCAACGGAATGGAGCTCAAAATGATTTTTAAGGAGTTCATCCCTAATGAAATGATGCCTAATTTCTATATACTTAGCCCTAGAGTGCATGACTGAATTCTTGCAAGGTTTATAGCACTTGTGTTATCACACAGAATGGGAACACATCCAAGATCTATTAGATAGTCTTGGAGTTGGTGTTTGATCTACAGCACTTGGGTGCCACAACTCCCTGCAGCAACATATTCTGCCACTGCAGTTGAGAGGGCAACCGAGTGCTGTTTCTTGGAGGCCCAAGAAACCAAACACCCACTAAGAAATTGACAATAGCCACTAGTACTCTTACGGTCCAGTTTGCATCCTGCATAGTCTGCATCTGAATATGAAATGAGTGAAAGCTCACAGGATGTAGGATACCATAATCCCAAGTCTTGAGTGCCAGTAAGGTATCTAAAGATACGTTTGATAGCAGTCAAGTGGGACTCTCTAGGACTAGATTGAAATCTAGCACAAAGGCAAACACTAAACTGAATGTCTGGTCTAGATGTAGTTAAATAGAGTAATGAACCAATCATACCTCTATACTTCTTTGCATCTACAAGTGTACCTTGTTCATCTGCATCCAGTGAAGTGGCAGTCCCCATTGGAGTTCCTAATGGTTTGCAGTTGGTCAGATCAAATCTTTTCAGCAACTCCTTCACATATTTGACTTGGTTGATGAAACAGCCTTCATTGCTTTGATTTATCTACAAGCCAAGAAAGAATTGAAGCTCACCCATTAGACTCATTTGAAATTCATTGGTCATGAGTTTAGCAAACTCCTCACACATTTGAGGTTTTGTGGACCCAAACACTATGTCATCCACATAAATCTGAACTAATAAGATATCATTACCTTGTCTTTTGGTGAATAATGTCTAGTCTACATTACCTCTTGTATAGCCTTGATCGGTGAGGAATGAGCTTAGTCTATCATACCAAGCTCTAGATGCCTGCTTCAATCCATATAGAGCCATGTCCAACTTATAAACATGGTCTTTAAAATGTGAACATTCAAAACCAGGGGGTTGCTCTACATAAACTTCTTCTTTAATCAAACCATTCAGAAAAGTACTTTTAACATTCATTTGCTGCAGTTCAATTTTATGAGAACATGCAAATGCAAGCAAAATTCTAATGGCCTCCATTCTGACTACAGGGGCAAATTATACCACTGGGCCACTAATCTGGCTTTATTTCTTATTATCTTACTATCTTCACTTAGTTTATTCCTAAAGACCCATTTAGTACCTATGACAGATTTTTCTTGGGGCCTAGGAACAAGATGCCACACATTGTTTCTTTCAAACTGGTTTAATTCATCATGCATGGAATTTATCCAGTTGTCATCTTTTAAGGCCTCTACAATATTTTTAGGTTCGATTTGGGACACAAGAGCAAGTTGTTCAATTTCATCAATGATTCTAAAATGAGACCTAATTTTAGTTCGGTCATGCAGATTACCTAAGATGTTTTCTAAGGGATGGTCTTTTAACACTCTAAAATCAACTTGAGTGTTACCTTCATCTGCATTAGTGACCAGAGCATTGCTTGACTTTCCTTGGTCTCCATTTTCTTGTGTCTCCTCGTGTGGAAGTTCTTCTATTCTTTTTATGTTGAGAAATTCCCCACCACCATCTTCCCTGCAGGTATTGTCATGATTAGTCTCATCAAAAGTGATGTGAGGGGACTCTTCCACACATAGGATCTTAAGATTATAGACTTTATAAGCTCTAGACCTATCTAAATATCCAAGGAAAATCCCTTCTTCACTCTTGGGCTCAAACTTGTCTAAAACTCTTTTATCATTGTTATGAACAAAACACTTTGACCCAAATACTTTCATGTGAAAGAGAGATGACTTTTTACCTTTGAGCAGCTCATAAGGAGTCATTTTGGTGAGTGGCCTTACCATTGAGCGGTTGATGATATAACATGTAGTGTTTACCGCTTCTGCCCAAAATCTCCTTGGTAGTTACTTTTCAGCAAGTATTGTGCGGGCCATCTCTATGAGAGTTATGTTCTTTCTCTCGGCAACCCCATTTTGTTCAGGGGTTCTTAGTGTTGAAAACCTATGATTTATTCCTTCAGTCCTGCACAGATTATCAAAATCAACATTTTCAAATTCGCCACCATGGTTTGAAAGTATGGTAGAAATTTTGAACTTACCATCTTGCTTTACTTGCATAAAGAGTGCCTGAAACTCATCAAATGCGTCATTTTTATGTGCAAGATAAAACACCCAAGTGAATCTAGTAAAGTCATCTACTAAAATATGCTATATCTTTTACCACTTAAGCTAACTATTTTGGTTGGACCAAACAAGTCCATGTGAATTAGTTCAAGTGGTTTGGATGAAAGGTTTTCAGTTCGACTTTTAAATGACTTTCTAGTTTATTTTCCTTGTACACATGCATCACATATTTTAGAATTCAGTTTGAATTTAATTTCAGGCAAACCTTTAACAATTGAATGCTTCACCAATTTATGAAGGGTATTGTAGCTAGCATGACCTAGTCTACGATGCCATAAGCATGCTAATTCAGATTTAGGTGCAGCAAGACAAAGATTAATGTGAGCAGGGTCATCTAAGTCAATTATATACACATTGTTGGCTCTTTTACCTGAAAACTTGGTTTCTGTTGAATTAGGGTGCAAGATCCTACATTCATTAGAGTCAAAGACTACAGTATGACCTTTATCACAAAGCTGACTTATGCTCAGCAAGTTATATTCCAGACCATCAACAAGCAATACATTTTCAATGGAGTTGGAGGGATTCTTACCAACCTTACCTGTACCAATTATCTTTCCTTTGTTGTTCCCTCCAAACATGACATGTCCAGCTTCCTTTTCTATCAAGAGATAAAATTTGATTCTGTCTCTAGTCACGTGTCTTGAGCAGCCACTGTCGAGATACCGGCGATTGTGCAAGGCTGCAATACACTCCTGCACAAAGAATTAAGTGACAATGTTCGGAACCCACTGACAATTGGGTCCCAATAATTTCTTTATCTCTGTAAAGCAAGATAACACAGATTTTAAAATCCAGACTTTCTTAACATTATTGTTTTTCTTGCTTTACTGGAAGTTCTAGTTTTTCTTTTCTACATTAACATTCATTTTCTCTCTTTTAGCTTCTTGGGCTTTATGGGTTTTAGAAATGTTGGAGGAGGATTGTTTGTTGGACCATCTGTTCCAATTGGTTGGTCTAGAGGTGTAAGAGGTGTCATAGTGCCTAGGGTGTTGAGGTTGGGTAGACCTATGACCATATAGTTCATCACTACCTCAGACCCAAGAAGGTGTCGACCTATTGGAGGCGAAGTGTCGACCTCTCCCCTATTCTCACCATCTATACTGGTCTCTGGATGAGGGATGTGTCGACCTCCTGTTCTGAAAGTGTCAACCTGTCTCTCGTTCTACCCATCTATATTTGTCTCTGTTTAAGAGAGGTGTCGGGTCCCGTATTTAGGGTAATCCCGACCTGTCCTATTGTTGAAGTTCTTTCTACCCTTGGGATGTGCAGACTTGGACTTAGCTTGGTGTTGGCCTGCTTGGAGTTGTTGGTGGTGAGTCTTTTTGGCTTTGACAGGGTTGTCCTTTTTAGGCTCACCCATTTTCTCTTTTCATTTGTCTCTAGCTTTTTCTTGGATTTGGCTATAGGTGTTATTTTAGAAGTTGATGCTTCAGCCGATGAGACAAAGGTTGTTGTTTTTAAGCCAAAAGCCTTTTCCTTAGTTGGCTCATATCCTAGTCTTTCCCTGTTGAAGTTCATTTTTGTCCCAAGCAGAGCATTCAAGTTTTCACTCCCATTAACAAATTTTTCTAAGAAATTCTGTTAGTTAGTTAAGTCTTTTAGAAGCTTTACATTTTTTTGAGAAGGTGAGAGTTAACTTGATTGACAGCATCAACCTTTTCATTGCATAGGTTATTGTCTTTTACATAGCTCTGCATCTTCATCTTCAGCTCATCAATTTCATCTCTTAAGCTTTCATTTTCATCTTCCAAATCCCTCATTTCTTTCCTTCCTTCTTCTAGGTTTTCATTCAATTTTCTCAGATCCTCAATTTCAGTTTGTAGGGAAGTGTTTTTTTCATTTGGGAATTGATCATGCACACCGGAGTCGATTTTCTTCTTTAAGGCTTTGTTTTCTTTTCTATACACTTCATACTTATCCATTAATTCAAAGTAAACCTCTTCCAAATCATCAGTAGTGAAATGTTCAAAAGGAGAGCTCACCTCACTATTCTTTTCTCCATTGGTCATCAAGTAGTGTCACATCCCGAGATTATGCAGCGGAAACAATCGGGAACGCGAATAGCCGGCATGGTAACCCTCTTGCAAGCAAGAATAATCAAAGCGCAATAACCGTCACACAAAGTAATTGCCCAATAATTTACTCAAACCTTCACTTTTTCTTAATAATAACAACCATAATTCAAGTACACGAGACATTGACTTTCTTAAATTTGCTAGACTCAATAAGAGAAAATTACATAGACTCAATCTAGACATTTTGAACTTCCTAAGTCTTCACTCTTTAATCGCTCTCAGACCCATCACTGGAATGACCTGAATCCGAATCTCACCCACTGGTACTTCCTGAAAAGATTGGAAAATAGGTAATGAGTACACTTGCCTAGTAGGTATCTTCGCATCAACATGATTGGCAATGTTAAAGTAATTAATTTCTTTAGCTCTAAAGAAAAGCATAAAATCATGAAGATATGATAAAACATGCGATTAAAGCCAAAGTAACCAAGATATGATCAAGCTTGAGATATGAGAATATGAATTGAGCAAGTATAATCTAGCAAGAATGTAACAATGGCCTTTCATGAATAAGAATGTAACAAGAATGTTCTAGCAAGTCATGTAATCAAGCAAGAATGTACTCTTCACTTAGTAACAAGTACTTCGTGAATTCATGTAGATTTTTATAGATTATTCACTTATTTATAGAGAAAGTACTCCCAGCGCAATGCGACGCTAGTAGCATCATACCCCATGGCTTATATAGTATGTTTCCGACAATCAGTCGAGGGGACTAGCATAGATCCCTTGAACACAATCAGTGCTCAAACTGCATCTTCAAGTATAAATCAAGCTACTTCCACGTATATAACAATAATGTGGCCAAGATTGTACAATTTTAATGATAGTTCCATGATAAGGTAACCAAAAATAAGAATGCTTCTATTGAGAATAAAATTTCAATAAACATATTGATAACTAGGTACAACCAACTCGGCGTCCTGGAGGGAATCCCAGGCTCACGGAGAATTACGGAGACCTTGAAACAAGATTTCCTAGTCCGTTGGAAGGAATATCTAAAGGAGAGGTTATCAAGTCCAAGATTGTGTGCCAATGTGCATAGGTGTAACTAATGGTCAGATACCGGGATATATGCCATGTACTTATGAAAATGACTCTATAGATGAGGAGAGAATCAATAAGGAAATCCATAGTGAACCATATTCATCTTACTTTTGGAACATGCTTTTAATACAAAGTATATGATTTTGACAAGAAATTAACTTATGTTTAAAATAAGTTCTAAATGGGTAAGAAACATGAAATCTACTAGAAATCTCTCTATATACATAAACAATGCCAGTAGCATGGATAAAACTTAACTAACTGGGTTTATCATATAAGAAATAGGGTGATTCTGTTGTGCCCCCTATGCTTGATGATGTTATATTGTTTTGATGATAGCAACCACTAATGAATCATGTAAGATTAGAACTCTGCATGCTTTATTGTTCTTCATACTCCAGCATATATACTGTGTGCGTTTGCACAGTATGGGCATTGTGTTGTCAATTCTAGTTCGTTCATAGCTTGCATTGGTGCATTAATTTTAGTTGCACGCCACATAGTCAGTGCATTGACCATCTCGTGCATATCTCTAATTGATGTCTGTTTGCAAGTGTTAGCCAAAGTTAGTGCACTCGTTGGTCCATGCATACACTAAGCTGCACGGTTGCTTTGTTGACTGAGCAAGTCTATACATCCATTCACCGTCAACTGTGCAAGTCTATACATCTGTTAGATCAGCTCGTGGCTCAGTCTGCACATTCTTTACTATCTTGCCCATGCGTTATTCTAGAAAGTCTATACATTGTCTTGTAGCATGCACACATTCAAAGTCTATACATCGCCGCATGATATCAAGTCTATACACTCCTTACCATGCACTCAAAGTCTATACATCCCATTGCTGGTACGAGTGGTTAAGTTCATGCATCATCAACTTCAGCAAGTCTGTACATTGGTGTCGCATGCACACCAAGTCCATACACTCCTTGATGACATGCCCGTGCATTCATTATCAATGTGCATACTTTATTTTATGCATACTGTATTGAATTGTCTCACACATATATTAAGTCGTAGCAAGTCTATACATGATGCATTCAGACTTAAGCGTCACGCTCAGAAAGTCTGTACATCGTTTACACATTGCACTACAAGTCTGGTCACTCGTCGATAGCATGTCTGTACATTCATTCCCAATGTGCATACTTCTTCATTACATGCATTCAAAGTCTGTACACTCGTAAAAGGCATGTCTGTGTACTCAATCTCGATGTTCATACTTTCTTATCTGCTGCATCATGTCTGTACATGTTTGGTTCAAAACTCAAACTTACTCGATGCATTATCTTCTGCTCTTTCAGACTGCTCATTGACTGCTACTCGAGGAGCTTAAGGAGGGCACATGATCCGAGGATAAGGGGAGTACCAGGATCGTGACACGTGTAATGCAGCAGGCTGAAATGATGCCACGTGGCAGAATCAATTGGGCAGGAATCGTGGAGAGCACACGCCCCATCTGTTCACTGCTCTATAAATAAGAAGCTTCTTCCAGAGGAGTAGTGTGATCGTGAGTGGAATAATCGTGAAGTGTAAGGAGTCTGCACGATCCATAGAGAAGAGAGAGAGCAGAAAGAGAAGAGAAGAGAAAATAGAGAATTGAGTGAGAGGAGTCTGAGAGACTTTCTCTGAATGATTGTTCATCAGTTTCTTGGTTCAGATACCAGAACTGAGATTGCTCATTGTGAGCTACATTTCATTCGAGTTTTCTTGTTTTTTGTTTGTTTCTATTTTGTTTTCTGAAACCTTTTTTTAAAGCTGTTAGTCAGCAGAGCCAAGCTGTATTGCTCAGCGGTGCAGAGGAGGATTCCTCTGGTCAGCAAGCTGTGGTGCTCAACGGGTGAGGTGGATACCTCGGACAGCAAGCTGTGTTGCTTAGCAGTTGTAGGCAAGCTATAAGGCAAGCTGTGAATCAGCGGTGGAATCCACATTCCTGTTCGGAGTGTGGGGTGGACGTAGATCTTGGGTTTGAGATCGAACCACCTTAAAAATCTCTTGCCCACTGTGTGTTTGTCTGAAGATTAATTGTGCATCTTGATCATCTCATTTATCCGCTGTAGATGCATGCTTAGGATCGCTTAAGCTTAGATCTGTTACTATTGGCTCTCTCGGTGATCACTCTCGTGTGACTTTCTGCTGTCCAACAGCAGCTTGAATTATTTCCGCACTACTTATCGCTGCACAAATTTTTAGTGGGTGACTGATCTATTCACCCCCCCTCTAGATCCTTCATCGATTCCCCAACATTTGGTATCAGAGCCTAACTCTTTTTTCAGGGTCTAACATCCTAAAGAGGATGGATCATGAACGCCAAGGGAATGACAGCAGAAGGACATTCAACCTCCAAGCCTCCTTACTTCGATGGCTCTAACTACGCCTACTAGAAGAACAGAATGCAGGTCTTCCTGAGAGCGAAAGACTGACATCTGAAGACTAGTGAGTAAGGGACCATTCGAACTGCACGAGAATGAAGAGGTTTGGACGAGAGAGGAAATCAAAAAATCTACTCTGAACTGGAGTGCCATCAATGCTATCCAGTGCGCACTTCATCCTACTGAATTTTCTAGAGTGTCATCGTGCAAAACCGCCAAGGAAATGTGGGACACACTGGAGGTCATCTACGAAGGGACATAACAGGTAAGAGAGACCAAGGCGAACATGTTGGTCTCTGAATATGAAGCATTCCGGATGAATACTGGTGAGAGTGTGACTGAGATGTATGCTCGCTTAACTATCATAACCAATGGTCTGAGGAATTTGGGAAAGAGCTATTCTGACTACAAAGTTGTAAGGAAAATCTTGCGGTCTCTGACTCCTGCTTGGCACACAAAGGCAACAGTGATCGAGGAGTCCAAAGATCTTCAGATGATGAAAGTTGACAAGCTAATAGGTTCTCTAATGGCATATGAGATGAACCTTCCCAAAACTGATGAGCTCGAGAACAAGAAGAAACCAATTGCGCTGAAGGCTAGTTCTAGCAAAACAAGTAGATCTAGCCACAGTGGATCGTCAAGCGAACATAGCAGCCTATCTGGGTCAGAAATCGATAGAGATCAACTTGCTATGTTGACAAGAGAGTTCAGGCGATTCCTGAGAAAAGAAGGCAGAAATTTCGGCCGAAGAAAATTCAGCGGCCGGCAACACAACAGGTATAGGTCCGACCTAGCTAAGAAACCTGACACTAATGTTTGTTATCATTGCAGGAAGGCTGGGCATATGAAGGCAGATTGTCCAGAGCTCCAGAAGCATAAAGAAAAGTTCAAGAAAAGAGCTCCCAAAGGAAAAGCAATGGTGAGCACATGGAGCGACGAGGACGAGGGAAATTTGAGCAGTACATCAGAAAGTGAGGACGAAGAAAAGCCCATCTGCCTGATGACAAGGAATGATGAAAAAGAGGAAGAAGACTCCGATGAGGTATCCTCTCCCTTTGAGCACTATACAATTTCTGATTGGGAGGATGCTTACGGAGACTTGTTAGATAAAGTAGATGATATAAGAAAGGAAAACATGCATCTGAAGAAAAAATTAAACTCACTCATGAATGATAAAACAATGTCGAATAAAATTGCCTGTCTTCAATCAGAGAATGAGAGTTTAAAATTTTCATGTGCTGATTCTGAAAATTTCAAGCATGCCTTAATAGATACTAGAAAGGAAAATGAATGGTTGAAAAATGGCATTGATGATTTGAAGCTGAAAGTTCAAATGTTTGAAAATGAATCAAAAATTTCAAATGAGAAATATGAAGCTATTTTAAGTGTGAATTCTGAATTAAAGAAAGCTGTTGAAGATTTGGAGAATGAAAATGTTGATAAACGGAAGATAATAGAAAATATGACCCAAGGCTCAGACAATCTCAATGCTCTATTAGGGTCAAAGGTCAATTATAGAAGGAAGGTCTCGGATATATCTCAGATGCCACAAATTTGCTGTGAAAACCATATCATTTGTGGCAGAGAAAGAGAAGAGACCTCTCATAAAAATGGCGTGTGAGAATTCTACTCCAAAAATTGTTAACTCAAAAGTGTTCAGTGCCAAGGACAAAGGTAAACAGAAGGTTGGTGAGCCTAGCAGATCCAGCCCTTCACCCAAGAGTAAGTCTCAGGTTCGGGGTCAGCCTCCGAGCCAATCTAAACCCCAGGGCAAAGCCACCAAGTCTCCACCATCATCACCTGTCCAGAAGAAGACCCAACACAAACCTGTATAGAAGTCTAGTGGGTCAACAGTGCAAGGGAGACATAATGCTGCATGGGGCCAGAAAAGCTATACTTATCAGCCCAAGGTTCAGACCTATTACACCTATCCTCAGGAACAGGTCCAACCATTCTATAGGTCTGGATGGGAGCGGGTCCAAGGGAGGTCTAGATATCAATCCTCTCCAACTCATTGGTATAGACCTCAATTTGCTAGATGGGGTGGTCAGTCAAGGACTACAGCTGGCCACAACTATCTGAGGACCGATTGGCCTGGGCATTGGCACAAAAACAATCATGCTGTTAATAAATATGGAGTCTGAATACAACAAAAAGAAAAGCACCAGAAGAAGAAGAATCAATCAGCTGGTGCTGAGAAAAAGAGAAATGATAAAGAGAATGCTAAGGATTCTACTAAAACAACCATGCTCAAACAAATATGGATCCCTAAACAATTGCTGTCTTGCTTAAATTGTTCTATTTCTGTCTTGGAGCCCAAACAGTTTTGGGTTCCAAAATCTTCTCCATGACTGTGATTGCAGGTATGCCTGGCAGCCAGAAGCAACATGTGGTATCTAGACAGTGGCTACTCCAGGCATATGACAGGAGACAAGATCAAATTCTGCATGGTAACTGAGAAGAATGGAGGCCTTGTCACCTTTGGAGGAAATACAAAGGGTAGAATCATCGGATCAGGTAAAATAGGTAAGTTTACAACTTGTTGCATTGAAGAGGTACTGCTGGTTGATGGTCTTGCATACAACCTACTTAGTATCAGCCAGCTATGTGACAAAGGACACAAGGTAGTCTTTGATTCTCAATTTTTCAAAATTTTTAAACCTGATTATGATATAGTTAAATTCTCAGGAAAAAGGGTAAATAACATCTACTTGGTAGACTTAGATGATGTAGCTCATTCTAATCTCTGCCTAACTGCAAATAAAATTGACTTAGCATTCTTGTGGCATCGTAGATTAGGTCATGCTAGCTATACGGTTTTGCATAATTTGAATAAACATAGCATGGTTAGAGGACTCCCTGAAGTTTCTTTTAAGAAGGAAATTAAGGTGTGCAGTGCGTGTACACAGTCCAAGCAAACTAGGAAGTCATTCAAGTCCAGAACTGAAAACATGTCCTCTAAACCTTATGAGCTGATACATATGGATCTTTTTGGACCTACACATTCAGTCAGCCTATCAGGTAGAAGATATGGATATGTTTTGGTAGATGACTTCTCTAGGTATACTTGGGTGTTTTTCCTTACTCATAAAAATGATGCATTCATAGAATTTCAGGGGTTTTACATGAAAATAAAGCAGAAAAATGAACATTCAATTGAAAATATTTTATCTGATCATGGAGATGAATTTAAGAACTTATAATTTGATGAATTTTACAGGGTCAATGGGATTACTCATCAGTTCTCCTCACCAAGAACACCAGAGCAAAATGGAGTGGTGGAAAGGAGGAACAGGACTCTTGTGGAGATGGCCCGAACACTCTTAGTTGAAGGTGGTCTACCAAGGAAATTCCGGACAGAAGCAGTCAATACTGCTTGCTATGTAATTAATAGAGCCATGGTAAGGCCATTTACTCAGAAAACACCCTATGAAATCATCAAAGGTAAGAAACCTTCAATTGCTCACTTTAAGGTTTTCGGATGCAAATGCTTTATCCATGTTAATGATAAATGAGACCTTGACAAGTTTGAACCCAAAAGTGATCCGGGCTTGTTCCTAGGATATTATGAAACCACTAGAGCATATAGGGTGTACAATTTAAATACTAAAACTGTTGAAGAATCTCCACATATTGTCTTTGATGAATCCCTGATAGAACGTGAAAATGGTCTGTATAGGAAAGAAGATGATGGAGAAATATTGAATAAAGCTCTCTATGGTTTGAAGCAAGCTCCCAGAGCTTGGTATGACAGGCTCAGCAAATTCCTTATCGAGAAGGAGTTCTCAAGAGGTTAGATTGACCAAACCTTATTTAAGAAAGTAAGTCATCCTGACATATTCATTGTTCAAATTTATGTGGATGACATTGTTTTTGGTTCAACTAACCCAAAGATGTGCAGGGAATTTTCTGAATTAATGACACATGAGTTTGAAATGAGCTTAATGGGTGAGCTGAAACTCTTCCTTGGATTGCAAGTGACTCAAACAAAAGATGGAACTTTTATCACCCAGTCCAAATACATTAGGGACCTCCTGAAGAAATACAAGCTCGAAGACCTCAAGGACATTGCAGCTCCAATGGGTACCTCCACAAGTCTTGATCAAGATACAAAAGGTAACCCAGTAAATCAACAGCTATATAGAGGTATGATCGGATCCCTTTTATACCTCACTGCATCTAGGCCTGATATACAATTTGCAGTATGTTTATGTGCTAGATTTCAGGCTAGTCCTAAGAGTCTCATTTTAGTGCAGTGAAAAGGATCTTTAGATATCTATCAGGCACCCAAGAACTTGGTCTTTGGTATCCTGCTAAGTGTGAGTTTGAGCTTATTTCCTACACTGATGCAGACTACGCTAGGTGTCGGATAGATAGGAAGAGCACTAGTGGATATTGCCAATTCCTAGGTGGCTGCCTAGTATCTTGGGCCCCTAAAAAGCAACACACTGTAGCACTCTCCACTGTAGAGGCAGAATATGTTGCTGCAGGAAATTGTGCTGCCCTGGTACTATGGATTAAACATCAGCTATCAGATTATCAGATAAACCTAGGATGTATTCATTTTCTTTGTGATAACACTAGTGCCATCTGCCTTACTAAAAATCCTGTTCACCACTCTAGGACTAAGCACATTGATATCAAACATCATTTTCTTAGAGATGCTGTGAGCAAGAGTGAAATTGAATTAGTCTTTGTTGAAACTGAAAAACAGGTTGCTGATATTTTTACAAAACCTCTTGAAAATGAAAGATTCAAATATCTAAGAAGAGAACTGGGGCTTTGTAAATTCCAGCACAAAAATGAATAATTTCTCTCTTGAAATATCTCCTAATGTGCTTGAAATAATTGGTTTGCATGTTCTTGAACTTGTGACTAAATTTGTTTGATGCTGCATATCTTGCACATAGTATCTATGTAGTCGATGCATAGTCTGGCATATAGTCTACGGATGGTTGCGCATGTAGTCAACTAATTGCATTGTATAGACTTTATGTTGAAGCATGCTCTACACATAGTCGATGCACCCAATGGGTCAACTGCATGATAGGTCGAATCATTGTATAGCTCTGAAATGCATATTGTTGTCAGGGGGAGGTTTGCATTATCATATCTAAGTTCCACCCCTTCACTGAATGGATAACAGTCTAGTGTGTGATTCATTATCGTGAGCTGAAATTATTACAACCCTTCTATTATAAGAATCACATGTGCTTGCTGATTGAAACTATGGTTTAACTTTAATAGACTGTAAATGTTAAAAGACTATCTTCTGACAATAAGATGATAGAAAGCATTTATAGCTCTTAACCTCTATCCCATGATTATGATAGAACAAGTCCTCACAGTACCCGAACATGACAGAATTAGTGTTGGTTCAGGTTTGAAAACCAAGAATCTTGTATTGTTCTTAAACAACTCTCTCTAAAAATTACAAGGGCAGCTAAATTGAAAATCATCAAAGAAAAAGAAGTGAACATGTGGCAGAGCAATGACTGAGTTTCAATGAGAAACTGAGGTCTCCATCAAATAAATGGAGAGTACCATAAGTCATGAAGTGACTCAGGTTATCTCTGTTCAATTGGTCGAAACTACCAGGGAAATTTCATTGAGTAACTAGGGGTATTGGCCTCTGATCAAGGTATACCCTTAACGTCAAAGGTGCAAATTTTTCCTGTAGCTTTGATCAGAAATAGATATAGTAGGTTATGCTTAGTAACTGGGAGTATTGGCCTCTGATCAAGGTATACACCTAATGTCAATGGCATAAATAATACTTGTCTATTCAATAAGTTCCAGATTCAAAAGTATGTGAATAAAATTGTTGCAACCCTTTGAAAACAAATATCATTGAGGGTCAATTGTTTAATCTCAATACATGTTCAGGTGTCTTTCCTTGTCTTTCACTTCCTCTGAAGTTACTAGGGTCTTGTATCGACCTAGACTATTATGGTCATGTGACTTAAGTTCATTGCTATAACTGAAGTATATGATCCTATCTCAGAAACCCAGTTCTTTCTCCTCAACTCTCTATCACTGTTAAACCTAATTGACATCAAGAAAGCTAATGCTCGATTCATATATTTTAAGGATTGTGTCATAATGTGCTCACATTCTGAACTGCCACATAGAACGTTGTTCCTTATTTGCTGATGGCAAAGGGGGAGAATGCGCAAAGGGGGAGACGGGAGATGGGATAGGAATCTCATCTAGTGCATACATACGTCTAAGTGCATCTAAGTGCATAAGCCTGTGCTTGCATGAACCAATCTCATGGCATCTGTTTATTGTGTTGCCATCATCAAAAGGGGGGAGATTGTTGTGCCCCCTGTGCTTGATGATGTTATATTGTTTTGATGATAGCAACCACTAATGAATCATGTAAGATTATAACTCTGCATGCTTTATTGTTCTTCATACTCCAGCATATATACTATGTGCGTTTGCACAGTATGGGCATTGCGTTGTCAATTCTAGTTCATGCATAGCTTGCATTGGTGCATTAATTTTAGTTGCACGCCACATAGTCAGTGCATTGACCATCTCGTGCATATCTCTAATTGATGTCTGTTTGCAAGTGTTAGCCAAAGTTAGTGCACTCGTTGGTCCATGCATACACTAAGCCTGCACGGTTGCTTTGTTGACTGAGCAAGTCTATACATCCATTCGCCGTCAACTGTGCAAGTCTATACATCTGTTAGATCAGCTCGTGGCTGAGTCTGCACATTCTTTACTGTCTTGCCCATGCGTTATTCTAGAAAGTCTGTACATTGTCTTGTAGCATGCACGCATTCAAAGTCTATACATCGCCGCATGATATCAAGTCTATACACTCCTTACCATGCACTCAAAGTCTATACATCCCATTGCTGGTACGAGTGGTTAAGTTCATGCATCATCAACTTCAGCAAGTCTGTACATTGGTGTCGCATGCACACCAAGTCCATACACTCCTTGATGACATGCCCGTGCATTCATTATCAATGTGCATACTTTATTTTATGCATACTGTATTGAATTGTCTCGCACATATATTAAGTCGTAGAAAGTCTATACATGATGCATTCAGACGTAAGCGTCACGCTCAGAAAGTCTGTACATCGTTTACACATTGCACTACAAGTCTGGTCACTCGTCGATAGCATGTATGTACATTCATTCCCAATGTGCATACTTCTTCATATACAAAATGCATTACATGCATTAAAAGTCTGTACACTCGTAAAAGGCATGTCTGTGTACTCAATCTCGATGTTCATACTTTCCTATCTACTGCATCATGTCTGTACACGTTTGGTTCAAAACTCAAACTTACTCGATGCATTATCTTCTGCTCTTTCAGACTGCTCATTGACTGCTACTCGAGGAGCTTAAGGAGGGCACGTGATCCAAGGATAAGGGGAGTACCAGGATCGTGACATGTGTAATGCAGCAGGCTGAAATGCTACCACGTGGCAGAATCAATTGGGCGGGAATCGTGGACAGCTCACGCCCCATCTGTTCACTGCTCTATAAATAAGAAGCTTCTTCCAGAGGAGCAGTGTGATCGTGAGTGGAATAATCGTGAAGTGTAAGGAGTCTGCACGATCCAGAGAGAAGAGAGAGAGCAGAAAGAGAAGAGAAGAGAAAATATAGAATTGAGTGAGAGGAGTCTGAGAGACTTTCTCTGAATGATTGTTCATCAGTTTCTTGGTTCAGATACCAGAACTGAGATTGCCCAGTGTGAGCTACATTTCATTCAAGTTTTCTTGTTTTTCGTTTGTTTCTATTTTGTTTTCTGAAACCTTGTTTTCAAGCTGTTAGTCAGCAGAGCCAAGCTGTATTGCTCAGCGATGCAGAGGAGGATTCCTCTGGTCAGCAAGCAGTGGTGTTCAGAGGGCGAGGTGGATACCTCGGACAGCAAGCAGTGTTGCTCAGCAGTTGTAGGCAAGCTGTAAGGCCCAGCGGTTGAAGCTGTGAATCAGCGGTGGAAGTCACATTCATGTTAGGAGTGTGGGGTGGACGTACATCTCGGGTTTGAGATCGAACCACCTTAAAAATCTCTTGCCCACTGTGTGTTTTTCTGAAGATTAATTGTGCATCTTGATCATCTCATTTATCCGCTGTAGATCCATGCTTAGGCTCGCTTAAGCTTAGATCTGTTACTGCTGGCTCTCTCAGTGATCACTCTCGTGTGACTTTCTGCTGTCCAACAGCAGCTTGAATTATTTCCGCACTAGTTATCGCTGCACAAATTTTTAGTGGGTGACTGATCTATTCACCCCCCCCTCTAGATCCTTCATCGATTCCCTAACAGATTCTACATTAGGTTTCGGATTAACCAAAAATACAGAACTCAGGGTCGTAAACGGTCTATTATATAGCTATTTGCAGGGCTAAGCGGTCTATCGTAAGTCCGCTTATGGCTCTATAATAGTAAAATCGTAAGAACACTAACGGTCTATATATTGGCCGCTAATCCTTGATAAGCGGTTTATCGTAGGGCCGCTAACCAATTCTTGGCAGTCCATTATTAAGCCGTATATGGTTGGCTGATAGAAACTAAACAATTAAAACTGAAAGATAATCCAAGACACATCATGCCTGGAAACCAACATATATAAACTCTATAACATGCTGGAATGAAGAATAAGTCTACAATGTGCACGGCTTCTGCGAAATTTACAAGAGAGTTTCTTTTATTTTCTTAGGTTTAGGATTTATGCATGAACATTACACTAGATGCATAGACTCAAATAAAGCATGAAATTCATGGTCTATAAGGCATGAAATTAAGTGCAACAAGAGGGCTTTTAATCCTAGAATGATGTTTTAGCCATTCATGAGATGACCTACCTCTGTCCTTGGCTTTTGACTTCGAATTTAAACTTCGAAGTTAACCCTAGTTCCCTGCACTTCCTGTGCTAAAACAGTAACTTCACGACCTAATATCTCTTGATTCTCTTGACTTAAATACGTGAAATTTGGTGGGTAAGAAGAAGATATGAAGGAGAACAAAAAGTTCTAAAGGTGCAACTTCTAAATACCTCGTTTTGGGTTCCTAATCTCCTGATCTTCACTGGTCCGTTGCTCAATTTATTGGGTTATTGGTGTAAAATCAGTAACTTTGAACACCTCTAACTCCTTACGTGCTTGATCTCTTAGAATGAAATTTTGGGAGGAGTTAGATCTATATATTGTGAACAAAAGACTCTAAAGAACCTACCTGAATTAAAGCCGTCTTACCTTAGTTCCACGCGAGCCAAACATAGGGGTCGCGCAAGGGAAACCTAGAGTGTATTTATAGTTTTTAGCTAGGGTTTTGAGGATTAGAACGATTCTAGAGTCCCAATTAGGGCTTCAATTTGATCCTTAAGCCTTCTAGACCTATCTAATTAGTTGATAGAGTCGATCCTAGGCAATTTGGATGCCAAAAATCTAGCCTTTTCACGTTTCCTCACTCTCACGGAACTGACAGTAATTAGCGGTCTAGAACTGAACTGCCCTGATAGGGGCATCACTTACCCCTCCACATTTTGCGAAGCTCTGATGGATCGTCAGTTTGCGCCATTGTGTTCTCCACATTTTTTTGAGTCAATCCATCTAATTTTCATATTTTATTTGAGTCATAAACAATATAATTTTCCATTTATTTGAGTCTGGTACTTAGGTATAAGGGTCATTTAACTAAGTCTTGAGTCATGTGATTAATTAAGCAGGCTAATGGGCCCAATTCATTGGGCTAGGCCCAGGGGCACCCCCCCTTGGGACAGGCTGGTCAATTGTGGGTTTGTCAGGGTCACTTTGGTCCTAGGAAAAGTATGGAGTCTATAAATAGTCCCCTCCCCTCTCTCATTTGTAACCTATGATGAATATTTGAATAGAAAGAAACCCTTTGTGAGAATTTTCTTCCCTTGGAGTGAGACTCTTCACATCCCTCCCCTATCTCTCTTTCTCTCTCCCTGAGGGGTCCCCCGCTCTCTCTCTCCCTTCCCTACCCCCAAATTTCAAAATTTCTTCTCTCTCCTCCCATTCACTCTTCATTAATATCCCCCCCTTCCCCATACACTCATTCAAGTCCCCCCAACCCCCAAGGTAGAACCCACCAATCTCCAAGCCACCCTCCAACCCCCAACCACCCACTACCCTTTCCCAAGCACCCTTCCATCTCTCCAAGGCTGAAGGGGCTTCACCCAAGGCCCTAATTTGAATCTCCCTCCCTTTCTAGATGCTCCACACCCCTCCCCAACACCCCCTTCCTATCCTGGTCGCCCTCCCCATTCCCCCTTGTTTCCTTTGGCCATGCCACCCTCATACACACTACCCTACACCTTCATCCTATTCCTAGCTCACAGGCAGCAGAGTACCAGCTACTTTCTGAGGCTGCCACGACATCACCAAGAAGCTTCAGAAAGCATGCCATATACCGTTGGATTCATCTTCCTGTCAGCTTCGTAGCCGAGGTGGTTTCATCTTCGTCCAAGCACCGAGCTACCCGTGAGAGTGATTCTTCCTCGACTGGGCAGAACCACTCAGGCAGAGAACCAGAGCTCCAGATCAAGTTCGACCATGGCCACTCCAGAAGCTCCCATGGCCACATTCCTGTGCCTCTTGAGATGCCACTTGGTTGAGAGCTTCTACGACAAGTCTTCTTCTATTACCAAGAAGCGGCACCCCGTTCGGCATCCGAAGCAGCGATTTCTCAATTTTCTCCCTCGAGTCTCATTTCGAAGAGGGCTCGACAACGAATCCAGCGACTCTAGCCATGCCCGAATCAGAGCCCAGGAGCACCTGTGGTGACCTCGTCTTCCTGCGGTAGTGGTGCTGAAGCAGACAGAACCAGAGAATAGAGACCACGCTCACGGCCCTGCCCCAACCAACGCTGGCAACCAGAAGTCCTTCCAAAAATCTGATGTCCTCTTGGGCCAACCCAGCAGGTTTTGCCGCTGGTTTCATTGCAAACGAAGAACGGGAGTGGCCGCAGCGGCACCGACATCGACTGCCTGTCCCCTGTTCCAGAGAGCGGATAGAACTGGGAACCGCCTTCCAATTAGTTCCTAGCTCAGGTTTTCCCCTCCCCGCCTGGCCGGCAGAGCGCCCCTCCCTACATGGAGGTACATTTTGGTTGTAATTCTACTCCCCCAGCCCTAGTCCAACCCCCTTACAAGGCGTGTAGTGCATGTATTAGCAGGACGTCATCCGAAGCTACACCAACGCGGCGTGCGGGTGCATGCCCACGCCTCCCCGCTCGTCATCGTCTCCGGTCGGAGTCGACATCTTCATGCCAACTAGGTAAGCCTCGGTTCCCCTCTTGACTGGTTTCAATTCATTGCTTAGCATAGTATTATCTCTATTGCTTCGTCGGACGGAAAGTGAGAGCTCGGCCCGAAATTGCTATTGACGTGAGTGATCACCGCGGGCGAGTTGTGAGTGATCCCCTACATCCCACGCCCTTGGTGTGCTGGCCGCTCGTGAATTGGGCATCCCTAGCCCATTTGGGGTCCTCCCCTAGCTAGCCAACCCTTGGAGCATCAAGGTCCCACCTCGGACCCTCTCCATCATCGCCGAGTCACCTACGGGCACTAGTGTGTGCTACGCGAACGTGTTTGCTAGAGTGAGTCTGCTGCTCAAGTTGCTTGCTTACAATTTAGGTCCATAAGTGGTGTCACATCAAATTGGTATTAGAGAAAGTTCTAGACTAGTCTCTACTAAGTCTTGTCCTAGGGCCATTGCATTTATTCCCCCGATCATCATGGCCACTTCACACCCGTAATACCCATTCCCATCACCTTTCCCAAGAGCCCCAAATCCTCATGGAAGCTCCGCTGCCAACAAAGTGGGCGGTAACACCTCCTTCATAGAAGCCCTACCTAATGTCCTTGATCGGCTTGAAGACATCACATTCTGACTCGACTGACTTGAGGGAAATGGCCGAGCACCAAGAGAGAATGAGAGTGACCTTTGGAAAAATATAGAAACCCTCTTTTTGGGACTCTTGAAAGCCAAAACCCCTGCCTTCGATGGATCCTACAGCCCAAGCCTTTATATAGATTGGGAGGTTTCCATGGATCAATTCTTTAAAAGGTGCCACTTGAACGAAGGAAGGAGAATGAGGTTAGCCAAGGAGCACCTCTCCAAACGAGCTAAAAATCACTGGTTAATTGTGGAGGGTTTAAGGAGGATCCATGGGGAAGCCCCGATTAGCACTTGGGAAGAGATGAAGATCGAACTTAGGAAAACCTACACTTCTCACACGGAGAATCACAGCTTGAGGAGCACTCCCACTTCCCCTACCCCTTCACAACCGGTATATCCCAAGAGCAAGAGACCCCTAATTGACTCGTTTCCCCCCATGAGGGCCACCGCCCCCCAACCCAAAGTCACTCACCCAACCCTCACCATTCAAACCCAAGGGGACCTCGTGTCAACCCATCCACCAAGACCCATGACGGCCACCACTCCCCAACCCAAAACCCCTCACCAAATCCATACCCCACAAACCCCCTTAGATTCCACTACTACCCCTCCATCGTCCCCTATAAGGGACACACCTCCTAAGATCAACCAACCCAATCCTCCTCACCCAACTCATCTCCCACTCCTTACCCCAACTCTACCGTGTCTTAGGCCTCCACTACTTCCCCTCCCGATCCTAACCCAAGCCCCCCTTTACCCACCACCCCGGGCGCTCCATGTGCCGATCATCATCACCCCACCCACAAAAGATCTTCTCACCTCCTTGGTAGAGGAACCCATAATCCCGACACCCGACCCCATTGTGGTAAACACCCCGGGTCCAACCCCCACTTTGAAAGAAACACATGCCCAAGATGAGGACAAAGCCTCGCATTACGATCTTCACTCTTTGCCCTCTCCTCTAGTTGGGAGTGAATTCATCATAAGTGGGTCCTTGGCTAGATGGTTAAAGGAGAATCCAACTCACCCGATCATGGCCCACCCTTCCTTGGACCGACACCTCCCCATAGTGCCTTTCATCTCCTATCGCACAACCATCCAATCATCTTACCAAGTGGAGACACTAGGGGATCTTCTTAAGGGCCTAGCATGGCAAATAGAGTTGACTGGCATGTTGACCATAATGGCCGACCGACCTAGGAGCCTTGACCTCCTACACCTATGTGTCGGGTCTGTCACCTCGGTTTGCACCGTTGGTTGCTATATGAGCGACCTCCTTCTATTCCTCCCTACACCCGATGAGCTCGATGCTATCCATGAATTAGAGTTGCTTATCTCGGGTAGAGCGTCAAGCCCTCCATTCATGGCCGACCATCCCACCAAAGACTTCGGCCCAATTATTTCATTAGAGGAGGATGACTCACCACTATGTGAGGACCATGAGGACCTAGAGTTCCTCTCCCTAGGTGACCGTTACCATGACCCCTTTGATCCCTTCCTATACCCACCCACCTTACTCACCACCAACCTTTTGCTACCACAACCAACCATGTTGGACCAAGCCCACCTCTCCCAAGACCCGGTCCACACCAAGGGAACCATGACCATGGGTGAAATACACCTAGGAAATAATGAAGTGCCCCACTCCCTGACACATACCTTCTTTGACCCCTTCGACCCTTTCACATGGGAGCTCAAAGGCCATCCCACACCTATGCACATAGAAGTCACCTTTGGGATAAGCATGCATGTGTCTAGGCTTACCACACCACTTGACATGATTCATAAGTTGGGTCCATTCATTCATATCACCCACATGTCAAGTAGGAAGCATGAGTGGTCCATATTCGGATGTAATGGTCCACCTTCATTCATCATGAGTCTTATGTATGCTAGGAGCCTTCATGGATGTCCGGGTCCTCCGGCATTCATCACACCCACGCATAAACGGGACTCCTATAGATGCCCCAGTCCTCCCAAATCATTCAAAGTCTTCATAACATCAATGCATGATAGGTCTATATGTGGCTGTCCTGGACCACCTTTGCATACCACACATTTCTAACTCACACTGCATCATAGTGCATGGCATATGCATCCAAGAAAGCATCAAGCAACGAGCGGTGAGATTTACAAGAAGCGGGAAAAAGGACGCGAGTGCCACTTGGAATTCTAAGTTGGCAACTTGGCGATGATGACTTTGGAATGGCTCTACCCTAGGGTCACCTCCAATTTGAGGGCACGAGGACTTGGACCTTGCCAAGTTTCGAGTGGCTTTGGCAACCCGGCTTACGGGTTGGACTTACCAATGGGTTTTGGGATTCACCCCATTTTCCATGTAGCGGATCCGGCACCCTATAGGGGCACCGCGGTGGATCCCAGTGAGTGCTTTGAGCCTATACCTTCCTTTAAGAGGGACACACCAGGAGAGCCACCGTAAATCAGCCTAAGAGCCCGACGTGTGCACACGGAGGTAATACTAGGCAAGCAAGGTATCATTGCCAGCATGAGGGTGTATCCATGCCACTTTGTGAAGCTGAAGCGCCATCCCCCGGCCATGGACGCGGGGTTGAGTTTGGAGATCGTGGCTCGCCCAGAGCTACATTTGGTGTACCACTTCCCCGGTGGACCCATACTCGATGGGGTCGAGTTCTCTCCACCCCGGGGGTATGATAGGGACATCACTTACCCCTCCACATTTTGTGAAGCTCTAATGGATCGTCGGTTTGCGCCATTGTGTTCTCCACATTTTTTTGAGTCAATCCATGTAATTTTTATATTTTATTTGAGTCATAAACTATGTAATTTTCCCTTTATTTGAGTCCGGTACCTAGGTATAAGGGTCATTTAACTAAGTCTTGAGTCATGTGATTAATTAAGCAGTCTAATGGGCCAAATTCATTGGGCTAGGCCCAGGGGCGCCCCCCCTTGGGACATGCTGGTCAATTGTGGGTTTGTCAGGGTCACTTTGGTCCTAGGAAAAGTATGGAGTCTATAAATAGCCCCCTCCCCTCTCTCATTAGTAACCTTTGAGGAATATTTGAATAGAAAGAAACCCTTTGTGAGAATTTTCTTCCCTTGGAGTGAGACTCTCCACATCCCTCCCCTATCTCTCTCTCTCTCTCTCTAAGGGGTCCCCCCCTCTTTCTCTCTCTCTCTCTTCCCTACCCCCAAATTTCAAATTTTCTTCTCTCTCCTCCCATTCACTCTTCATTAATATCCCCCCCTTCCCCGTACACTAATTAAAGTCCCCCCAAGCCCCAAGGTAGAACCCACCAATCTCCAAGCCACCCTTCAACCCCCAACCACCCACTACCCTTTCCCAAGCACCCTTCCATCTCCCCAAGGCTGAAGGGGCTTCACCCAAGGCCCTAATTTGAATCTCCCTCCCTTTCTGGCTGCTCCACACCCCTCCCCAACACCCCCTTCCTATCCTGGTCGCCCTCCCCATTCCCCCTTGTTTCCCTTGGCCATTCAACCCTCATACACACTACCCTACACCTTCATCCTATTCCCAGCTCACAGGCAGCAGAGTACCAGCTACTTTCTGACGCTGCCACGACATCACCATGAAGCTTCAGAGGGCATGACATATACCATTGGATTTGTCTTCCTGTCAGCTTTGCAACGGTGGTGGTCTCGTCTCCATCTGAGTTCGTGACTGCCAGGGAGATCCGTTCTTCTCCAACTACGTAGGATAGGTCCGATCAGCAACCTGAAGCAACTTCTAGAAGCTCCCACGGCCACATTCATTTGTTTCTTGAGGCGCCATTTGGCTGAGAGCTTCTACAACAAGTCTTCTTCCATTACCAAGAAGCGGCACCCCGTTCGGCATCTGGAGCAGCAATTTCTCAATTTTTCTCCCTCGTGTCTCATTTCGAAGAGGGCTCGACAATGAATCCAGCGACTCTAGCCACGCCCGAATCAGAGCTCAAGAGCACCCGTGGTGGCCTCATCTTCCTATGGCAGTGGTACTGAAGCAGATAGAACCAGAGAACATAGACCCTGCTCACAGCCCTGCCCCGACCAACGTCGGCAACCAGAAGTCCTTCCAAAAATCTGACGTCCTCCCGGGCCAACCCAAGAGGTTTTGCCGCTGGTTTCGTAGCAAACGGAGTTCGGGAGTGGCCGCAGCGGCGCCGACATCGACTGTCTATCCCATGTTCCAGAGAGTGGACAAAACCGACAACCGCCTTCCAATTAGTTCCTAGCTCGGGTTTTCCCCTCCCCACCTGGCCGGCTGAGCACCCCTCCCTGCGTGGAGGTACATTTTGGTTGTAATTCTACTCCCCCACCCCAAGTCCAACCCCCTTGCAAGGGGTGTAGTGCATGTATTAGCAGGTTGCCATCCGAAGCTACACCAACGCGGCGTGCGGGTGCATGCCCACGCCTCCCCGCTCGTCATCGTCTCCGGCCGGAGTCGACGTCTTCACGCCGACTAGGTGAGCCTCGGTTCCCCTCTTGGCTGGTTTCAATTCATTGCTTAGCATAGTATTATCTCTATTGCTTCGTCGGACGGAGAGTGAGAGCTCGGCCCAAAATTGCTATTGACGTGAGTGATCACCGCAGGCGAGTTGTGAGCGATCCCCTACATCCCACGCCCTTTGTGTGCTGTGTTGTGTTAGATGGAAGCACTCTGTCACCATGAAGTGTGGATCTAGAGGGGGGGTGAATAGATCGATGCCCTAATTAAAAAACACAAAATGAAATCTAATGCGGAATTAAAACGAGCAGCTGTTGAACGACTTAATGAGCATAATGATATCGGAACAAAGCAGATCACAGTGATAGCGAATCTAAGCAATCATCTGCCAGTCGAGCTGAAATCACAAGGTGCACAAATCAATCACACAGTAGATAGCAAATTTTAAGGTGGTTCGGTCCTCCAGACCTACGTCCACCCCACACTCAACCCAAGTGTGGCTTACTGCTGCGCAACACAGCTTGCGTCCGCTGGGCAATACAGCTTAGCCTACAACCGCTGAGCCTCACAGCTTGCTGTCCGAGACCAAGTCTCGCCCGCTGAGGAATTACAGCTTCACCTGTCCAGAGGCTACACCTCTGCAAACCGCTGGGGAATACAGCTTACCCGTCCAGTGGAATCCTCCACTGCAAACCGCTGACACACAGCTTGAAGACAAAGCTTCGGAAAGCAAAATAGAATCAAACGAAAACAAGAAATCTCAAAAGAGAATATAGCTCGCAATGAGCAAACTCAGCTCTGGTATCTGAACCAAGAGACTGAGGAACATTCAGACAAGCTCTCTCAACTCCTCTCTCTCAATATTCTCTTCTCTCTCTCTTTTTCTTCTCTGCTCTTCTCTTCTCTCTCTTTTCCTTCTCTTCTCTTGGTGGCTCTCTGCTTTTCTTCTCTGTGGATCGTGCAGGCTGAAGTTCACTCTCTGCTCTTCTGCTTCGATCAGACTTCTTCTGAGGAAGAGGCTTCATATATATAGAGCAGCAGATAGGGCGTGTGTCTTCCACATCTCCCGCCCAAAAGCTTGGACCACGTGGCAGCATCCAGGCTCGTTGCTGTACACGTGTCACGATCCTGGCACCTCCTCTTTCTTGGATCATGTGCCCTTCTTAATCTCCTCGAGCATAAGTACCTGTCAGTCAGTCGGATAGAGTTATCAGTTTAAGACTAAAAGCTTGTACAGACTTCACTATGCAATAAGTGTGAGCATGCACCGACTTGTGCATGCCTACGATGCCAAAGCTGTACAAAGTATATATTCTAGGATGAAAGATGCACTGACTTTCATGTTCTATAGAAGAGTGAATGTACTGACTTGAGGAGGTGTAATGTAGACTGTATTTAACAAAGTGTGCACAATGATAATGAGTCCATATGCAAGTCACCAAGCAGTGTATGGACTTAGTATGTATGCGACAATGATGTACAGGCTTTGTAGTGTGTAATGCAGAATGCATCAAGCAAAGTATGAACATTAGAAATGAATGCACTGTCATGCCAAATGAATGTGCAGACTCAACGTGCACCATTGTGTAGACTTACTAAAATGATGTATAAGCATAGCAACACACAATGTGCAAACTTCGTGCAATGCATGAAACAATGTATAGACTTGCTGGAGTGAACGATGCACTGACTTGTGAAAAGATGCACGAACAATGCATATGCATGAAGAGCACTGACGATGTACAAACTCTAAATGCATGGAACACACAGACAATCTGATAAAGACAATTTCATCAAAGTATGAATAGTTGCCAATCAGTCAAAACAAGCTGTTGCCAATGAAGTAAGGCTTATTGTCAACATCATCAACACAGAGGAGTCACAACAATCTCCCCCCTTTTTGATGATGGCAACACCATGTCATATAGGATGGTAACACCCTGTCACACCCTATATGATCTTACAAAGTGAAATTTATTTTGATGAAAGACATGATTTGTTAATCAGATTTGTCATGCAGATGCTATGAATGCATGCTATGAGATGAAATAACCAATGCAAGTTTGAGCAAGATCTCCCCCTTTGCCATAACATGATGCATACACTCCCCATGGAATTCATCAAACAGACAATATATTCTCCCCCTTTGCCTTCAACAAAGAGGAGGGAAAGAAATTACAAGGGAAGGAACAAGAGTAATCATCTGACTAGCATTCTGAACAAGTAGTTCAGGAATAAGCATTCTAAAGCAGAAAGTCTTCAGTCATATGAATTTAGAAACTACTTTCAGATAGAGTTCTGGTTTAAAAATTATAAAATTTAGAGTTCATGCACTACATTCATTGGATAAGTTTGTTGTGCATGATAAAAGCAATAAACCAGAATCACATTTGAGCATGCGAGATTCAGTTTCAAAGTATCTTACTTTCTTAGACTCAGAAAAAAAATTGTTAAGAGATACCAGGTCATGTATTGAAATTAAACAATTTGGCATACCTGAATTTTCTTTTGAAGGAACAGCATTTTCAATTTTATTTTATTAAGGGCATTCAGGTACCATTTGTCTTTTTGCGTAAGGGTACACGTTTATCAGATGCTAGTACCCCTAGATACTTAACATAATGAATCATTCTGCCTATGATCAAATTCAATAGAACTGATTTACACCTTTTTGTGTGAGGGTACACGTTTATCAGACGCCAGTTACCCCCAGGTACTCAGTGAAACCTCCCTACTATTTTGATCATTTGTACAGAGATAACTGATACACCTCATGACTTAAGTATTGTCCATTTCTTTGATGGATCACTCAGTTTCTCAGTGCTTTACCAGTCATTGCTCTGCCAACATTATTTTTCAAATATTTTTCAAGATTTTTAATATTTTCGTAGCTATCCTTTATTTATTTCAGAATGACTTGTTTAAGGACAATACACATACTTAGCTTTCTCTAACAGGATTTCAAGTGAGTTTTTAGATTTCAGATGCAGTTAACTTTGTCTAACATGTAATGAAATAAGGGTTAAGAGCTTTATCATTTTTCAGCATTCTTATTTACTGATTGCAATCTTTAAACTCTAAAGTTTATAAAATTTAAACCATTAATTCAGTCCTTAAGCAATTAAAATTCTTATAAAGGAAGAAGTATGTTTTCTATTGCTTAAGAATTAGAACTGACTAACAGATTGCCATATTGTCAGACTCAACTCATTCAGGGTTAAGGGGTTTAATGAAATCAAGAGAGAAACGAGTTTGAGTATCAATGAAGTTGATGACCTCTCTGAATTACATACAACACTCCCCCTGTCTATATGCATGTTATTTTGTAAATGAATGGGAAGAATTAGAGGAGAGTGAGCTTAGACATAGTCATGGCTGAATGATATGCAATGAGGATCATGAGTGTGATGCCAATTGATATGTCATGAAAGATATGAATGTTATGCATGTATGGTCTGGTGCAACATTCAACAACCATAGAGTTTATTCAAACCACCTGAGAGTTTATTCATCATGCTGAAATTTACACAAGCCAAGTTCTCTTCTGAGAAATTTGAACCTTTCATTCCCTAGTGGTTTAGTAAAGATATCAGCAATTTGTTTTTTTGTTTCAATGAAATTCAATTCAATTTCCTTTTTATTGACAGCATCTCTAAGAAAATGGTGTTTGATCTCAATATGCTTAGTCCTAGAATGATGAACATGATTTTTAGCTAAACATATATCACTAGTATTATCACACAAAATTGGAATACATTCCAGTTTTATTTGATAATCAGCCAGTTGGTGCTTGATCCAAAGTACTTGGGCTGCACAGTTACCAGCTGCGACATATTCAGCCTCAGCTGTGGACAAAGCTACAGTGTGTTGCTTCATAGATGCCCAAGATACTAGATAGCCACCAAGGAATTGACAGTAGCCACTAGTGCTTTTTCTCTCTACTCGACACCCAGCATAGTCTGCATCAGTGTAGGCTAGGAGTTCTAACTCACACCTAGCAGGATACCATAGACCAAGCACTTGAGTGCCTAGTAGATACCTAAAAATCCTTTTCACAGACTTAAGGTGTGATTCTTTAGGACTAGCTTGAAATCTAGAACATAGACACACTGCAAACTGAATATCAGGCCTAGATGCTATAAGATATAAAAGGGATCCGATCATACCTCTATATAGCTTTTGGTCCACTGGTTTATCTTGAGGGTCTGTATCTAAGCTGGTCGAGGTACCCATTGGAGCAGCTATTTCTTTGAGGTTGTCCATCTTGTATTTCTTCAGTAAATCCCTTATGTACTTGGACTGAGTGATGAAGGTTCCATCTTTTGACTGTGTAACCTGCAGTCCAAGAAATAATTTGAGCTCGCCCATTGAACTCATTTCAAATTCATTAGTCATAATCTTAAAAAACTCCTCACACAATTTGGGGTTAGTTGACCCAAAAACTATGTCATCCACATAAATTTGAACAATAAGTATATCTGGATGACTTACCTTAGTGAACAAACTTTGATCAACTACTCCTCTTGTGAAGTTCTTATCTGTGAGAAATTAGCTCAACCTGTCATACCAAGCTCTAGGAGCTTGCTTAAGACCATGGAGAGATCTACTAAGTTTATACACATGATTGGGGAATTCTAAACATTCAAAGCCAGGAGGCTGCCTCACATAGACATCCTCACTGATTTCCGCATTCAGAAAAGTAGATTTTACATCCATCTGCTAGAGATTTATTCCTAGGGAACATGCATAAGCCAATAAAATTCTGATTGCTTCTAACCAAGCTATAGGGGCAAAAGATTCTTCAAAGTCTATTCCAAATTCCTGGTTATACCCCTGAGCTACAAGTCTGGCCTTATTCTTAACCACATTCCCTAATTCATCAGTTTTATTTCTAAAGACCCATTTAGTCCCTATGACTTTCTCATGATCAGGAGATGGGACCAAGTGCCACACCTTATTCCTGTCAAATTGATTGAGCTCCTCATGCATGGCATTAATCCAATGCACATCCTTGAGAGCACAGTCAATGGACTTGGGTTCTACATGTGAAACAAAAGCATATGCATTCAATTCATTTTGAATTCTTAAATGGCCTCTAGTTCTAGGAGGGTCATACAAATTACCAATCACATTATCTACAGGATGATCTTTTAGATATCTAATGTTGACAATTGGATCATCATGATTTTCACTTACCTCCCCCTGACCTGTAGGCTCTTCTCCATTAAGCTCTTCATTTTCTTCCTCATCTTCCGATTTGTCTGCAGGGTTCCCTTCTTTCAGAATATCACCATTGTCTTCATTCCTGCATTGACCAATATTAGTCTTTACCAAAGATTCATCAAAAATAATATGTGGAGATTCTTCAACAGATTTGGAGTTTAGATTATACACTCTATATGCCCGGGTGTTTTCAGAGTAACCAAGAAAAATTTCTGGTTCACCTTTAGGTTCAAATTTATCAAGGTCTCTTTTATCATTTATATGAATAAAGCATTTGCAGCCAAAAACCTTGAAATGAGCAATTGAAGGTTTCTTACCCTTTATGATCTCATAAGGTGTTTTCTGGGTAGAAGGTCTTAACATGGCTCTGTTAATTACATAACAGGCAGTATTTACAGCTTCAGCCCAGAACTTCCTTGGCAGACCACCTTCAACCAAGAGTATGCGACCCATCTCCACTAGGGTTCTGTTTCTCCTCTCCACAACTTCATTCTGCTCGGGTGTCCTTGGTGAGGAGAACTTGTGATGAATACCATTTATCCTGCAGAAATCCTCAAACTGTGAGTTTTCAAACTCACCTCCATGATCAGTTAAAATGTTTTCAATTTTCTGGTTTATCTTAAGACAGAACTCCTGAAATTCTGTGAATGCATCACTTTTCTGTGATAGGAAGTATACCCTAGTGTACCTAGAGAAGTCATCTACCAGAACAAACCCATACTTCCTCCCTGATAAGCTGACAGACCTGGTTGGCCTAAAAAGGTCCATGTGTATCAGCTCATAGGGTTTAGAGGACAGATTTTCTGTTCTAGATTTGAATGACTTTCTAGTTAACTTGGACTGAGTACATGTATCACAGAGTTTATTTTCTTTCTTAAAAGAGACTTCAGGAAGTCCTCTAACCATGTTGTGCTTATTCAATTTATGCAATACTGTGTAACTAGCATGGCCTAACCTACGATGCCACAAGAAGGCTAAATCTTCTTTGCTAGCAGTGAGGCATAGGTTAGAATGTGATATGTCATCTAAATCTATCATGTATGTATTATTAATTCTTTTACCAGAAAACTTAACAAAGTCAGAATCAGGTTCAAACACTTTACAGCATTGAGAGTCAAAAAGAACTTTATACCCTTTATCACATAACTGGCTGATGCTAAGTAAATTATATGCTAAACCTTCAACCAGCATGACATCTTCAATGCAACAGGTAGTACACTTACCTACCTTACCTGACCCGACAATTCTATCTTTTGTGTTGCTACCAAAGGTGACAAGGCCTCCATGTTTCTCTGTCAGCATGCAGAACTTGGCCTTATCCCCTGTCATATGCCTGGAGCAGCCACTATCCAAGTACCACAGATTGTTCTTGGCTGCCAGGCATACCTGCACACACATTCAGGTAGAGAATTTTGGAACCCAAGTCTGATTGGGCTCCGGAGCAGATGAAATGCAGTTAAAACATGAAAGCAAGCTTTTAGGAATCCACATTTGTTTAACAGAGTTCTGTTCATCGGATTTTCCAGATTCCTTTCTGTTATTATTCCTCTTCTTTTTGTTGTTTTTCTTCTTGTTAGCACCAGCAGGATTATTTATAGATTTGTAGCTTCTGTGCCAGTGCCTTGACCAAGGTGCATTCACGAAATTGTGGCCATAGTAGTTTCTGGGCTGGCTGAAGAAATGCATGTTCCTAGGTGTCCAATTGCCATACCCACCAACCCAATTTCTGGTGCAAGGTCTGTGAGACATAGTGGCCTTACCATGGGGTTTATATGCATGTGTAGGCTGACCCCTAACCTGAGACTGAGCTTTAGGATTTGGCTTGGATGTACCAGCTCTGCTATGCTCACCAATCTTTGTTTGCCCTTCTCCTCAGCACTGGGCTTCTTCAGGTTCACAGTTTTATTTACAGAATTATATGAATTCATGTTTATGAGAGGTCTTTTCTCTTTCTGTGCAACAAATGATATAGTCTTCATTGTAAAACTTTTAGTTGCACTGGAATTAAATCCAAGACCCTCTCTCCTGAAGTTGACTTTTGACCCTAACAAAGCATTTAGGTTCTCTAAACCTTGGGTCATTTTCTCAATAATTTTCAGCTTGTCCTCATTATCTTTCTGAATATCTTCAATGGATTTCTTCAGTTCGGTGTTCACACTTAAGACAGCTTCATATTTTTCACTCACAATTTTCATCTCACTCTCATATTTCTGTATTTTCAATTTCCATTCATCAGTTTTATTTTCTAACCTCTCATTTTCTTCTTTAGAAGCTTTTAACTCATACTTGATTTCTTCTATTTCAGAGCATGTGAGTTTCAGCTTATTATTCTCAGATTCAAGGCATGCAATTTTATCAGTTAGAGTTGTGTCATTTTGCATGGAATTTATTTTTCTTTTTAGATGCCTATTTTCCTTTCTGATATCATCTGCTTTATCAGCTATTTCATGATAGGCATCTACCCAATCAGCAATAGTGAAATTATCGAATCGAGAGGATACCTCATCTGAGTCTTCCTCTCTGTCTTCAGAGCTAGTTGCCATAAGGCAAATAGGCTTTTCAGCTTCGACTTCACTATCCGAGCTATTGCTCAAGGTACCTTCGTCCTCATCACTCCAGGTACTTACCATGGCTTTCCCTTTAGTGTTCTTTCTCTTGGACTTGTCCTTGTGCTTCTGATTCTCTGGACAATCAGCTTTCATATGACCGGATTTTCTGCATTGGTAACACACACTAGTTTCAGTTTTCTTTGCAGGATTATATTTGTACCTTGTATCCCGTTGGCCACCACCATGGTTCCTTCGGCTGAATCGCCTTCCTTCTTTCCTGAGGAACCGCCTGAATTCTTTGGTGATCTTTGCTATCTCATCACGTTCTATTTCTTCTCCAGTCAGGCTCTCCTCGGATGATGATCCACTAGAGCTAGATTGGCTAGATTTGCTGGCACCAGCTTTCAGTGCAATAGGCTTTTTCTTCTTCTCAGCTTCCTCTATCTTCGGTAGATTTATTTCATAAGCCATCAGTGAACCAATTAACTCATCTGCCCTGGTGTTGTGCAGATCCCTCGACTCTTCCATTACAGTAGCTTTAGTGTGCCAAACATGAGTCAGGGAACGCAGAATTTTCCTTACAATATCATATTCTGTCTGTGTCTTCCCAAGAGCTCTGAGACCGTTTGTGATGATTGTCAGTCGAGCATACATCTTCTTGATGGTCTCATTGGGCTTCATCTTGAAGGCTTCATACTCTGACACCAGGAGGTTCGCCTTCGTCTCTTTGACCTGAGAGGTCCCTTCGTAGATGACCTCCAGGTTATTCCACATCTCTTTAGCTGATCTGCAAGATGATACGCGAGAGAACTCTATGGGGTGCAGTGCGCACTGAATTGCATTGATGGCGCTCCAGTTCAGAGTGGATCTTAGGATCTCTTCCTTGGTCCAGACATCCTCGTTCGGGGACAGCTTATAAGGTCCCTTACTAACCACTTTCCAAATCTCATAGTCCTTCGCCCTCAAGAAGACTTGCATACGATTCTTCCAGTATGCATAATTCGATCCATCAAAGTAAGGGGGCTTGGTGGTTGAGTGTCTTTCAGCGATCATTCCTCTAGCATCCATCTGTACCTTCCTCTTCGGGCTGTAAGTCCCTGTAGAAGAGTTAGGCTCTGATACCAACTGTTGTGTTAGATGGAAGCACTCTATCACCACGAAGTGTGGATCTAGAGGGGGGGTGAATAGATCGATGGCCTAATTAAAAAACACAAAATGAACTCTAATGCGGAATTAAAACGAGCAGCTGTTGAACGACTGAATGAGCACAATGATATCGAAACAAAGCAGATCACAGTGATAGCGAACCTAAGCAATCATCTACCAGTCGAGTTGAAATCACAAGGTGCACAAATCAATCACACAGTAGACAACAAATTTTAAGGTGGTTCGGTCCTCCAGACCTACGTCCACCCCACACTCAACCCAAGTGTGGCTTACTGCTGCGCAACACAGCTTGCGTCCGCTGGGCAATACAGCTTAGCCTACAACTGCTGAGCCTCACAGCTTGCTGTCCGAGACCAAGTCTCGCCCGCTGAGGAATTACTGCTTCATCTGTCCAGAGGCTGCACCTCTACAAACCGCTGGGGAATACAGCTTACCCGTCCAGTGGAATCCTCCACTGCAAACCGCTGACACACAGCTTTAAGACAAAGTTTCGAAAAGCAAAATAGAATCAAACGAAAACAAGAAATCTCAAAAGAGAATATAGCTCACAATGAGCAAACTCAGCTCTGGTATCTGAACCAAGAGACTGAGGAACATTCAGACAAGCTCTCTCAACTCCTCTCTCTCAATATTCTCTTCTCTCTCTCTTTTTCTTCTCTGCTCTTCTCTTCTCTCTCTTTTCATTCTCTTCTCTCGGTGGCTCTCTGCTTTTCTTCTCTGTGGATCGTGCAGGCTGAAGTTCACTCTCTGCTCTTCTGCTTCGATCAGAATTCTTCTGAGGAAGAGGCTTCATATATATAGAGCAGCAGATAGGGCGAGTGTCTTCCACATCTCCCGCCCAAAAACTTGGACCACGTGGCAGCATCCAGGCTCGTTGCTGTACACGTGTCACGATCCTGGCACCTCCTCTTTCTTGGATCATGTGCCCTTCTTAATCTCCTCGAGCATAAGTACATGTTAGTTAGTCAGATAGAGTTATCAGTTTAAGACTAAAAGCTTGTACAGACTTCACTATGCAACAAGTGTGAGCATGCACCGACTTGTGCATGCCTACGATGCCAAAGCTGTACAAAGTATATACTCTAGGATGAAAGATGCACTGACTTTCATGTTCTATAGAAGAGTGAATGTACTGACTTGAGGAGGTGTAATGTAGACTGTATTTAACAAAATGTGCACAATGATAATGAGTCCATATGCAAGTCACCAAGCAGTGTATGAACTTAGTATGCATGCGACAATGATGTACAGGCTTTGTAGTGTGTAATGTAGAATGCATCAAGCAAAGTATGAACATTACAAATGAATGCACTGCCATGCCAAATGAATGTGCAGACTCAACGTGCACCATTATGCAGACTTACTAAAATGATGTATAAGCATAGCAACACACAATGTGCAAACTTCGTGCAATGCATGAAACAATGTATAGACTTGTTGGAGTGAACGATACACTGACTTGTGAAAAGATGCACGAACAATGCATATGCATGAAGAGCACTGACGATGTATAGACTCTAAATGCATGGAACACATAGACAATCTGATAAAGACAATTTCATCAAAGTATGAATAGTTGCCAATCAATCAAAACAAGCTGTTGCCAATGAAGTAAGGCTTATTGTCAACATCATCAGCACAGAGGAGTCACAACATGCTGGCCGCCCGTGAATTGGGCATCCCTGGCCCATTCGAGGTCCTCCCCTAGATAGCCAACCCTTGGAGCATCAAGGTCCCACCTCGGACCCTCTCCATCATCGCCGAGTCACCTACGGGCACCAATGTGTGCTACGCGAACGTGTTCGCTAGAGTGAGTCCGCTGCTCAAGTTGCTTGCTTACAATTTAGGTCCATAGGTGGTGTCACATCACGCCAACCATGCCCTAGCGGTTTCGCGATAGACCGCCTTTACTATTGGGCACCGAATTTGAATTTGATTCAAATTCATTTATTCATTTATTCATTTATCCACTTATTTATCTGAATAGGGAGTATTTATCCCCTATATTCTGTAAATAACTAATTAGACTTCTAGAATATGGGCCAAACTTCATGGGCTTGGTCCTTAAGTCCTTTGGGCTTTATTTAAATAGGCTAGGTTAATTGGTTATCACACTTGGGCCTTAATAATAATTTATTTAACCCAGAAATTCATTTATTAATCTATTTTGGTCCTTAAAATTTCTTATAAATTCCTAGAAAATTCTTAAATACTTCATAAATATTCTATAAAATTTTTGAGGCATTACACCCTCCCCCACTTAAGAGAATTTGGTCCCCAAATTCAATGTATGGATTATATGGAGAGTGTACTTACAATTAAATAATTCTGAAAATCTTTTGTGCATAGCTTCTTCGGTCTCCCATGTTGCTTCATAGGGCCATGATTTCTTCCATTGGACTTTAACCATAGGAATGACTTTATTCCGTAGTTGACGTACCTCCCGTTCAAGGATCTTGATTGGTGTTTGCTCGTACGTCATATCCTTTTGAATTTCCAGATTATCATAGGTGATAACATGGTAAGGATCATAAACATATTTCTTCAACATAGAGACATGGAATACGTCAAGAACTCCTGCTAGTTGTGGAGGTAAAACTAATCGATAAGCCACTTCACCAACCCTTTCCAGAATTTCAAAAGGACTAATGAATCTTGGAGTAAGCTTCCCTTTGATACCGAATCTTCGAATACCTCGACCTGGAGAAACTTTAAGGTATACATGATCTCCTACTTGAAACTCCAAGTCGCACCTTCGATTGTCAGCATACGATTTCTGCCTGTCTTGTGCCATTTGAAGTCTTTCTCGAATGAGTTTTATCTTCTCGGTAGTGCCCCTAATAATGTCGGGACCTAGAAATTACCTTTCTCCTACTTCATTCCAACAAATAGGCGAATGACAGCTTCTTCCATATAAACCTTCAAACGGTGCCATTTGAATTCTAGCTTGGTAGCTATTGTTGTATGCAAATTCTACTAGAGGTAAGTGATCATGCCAACTTCCTCCAAAATCAATAGCACAAGCCTTGAGCATATCTTCCACCACTTGATTGGTCCTTTCTGTTTGACCATCAGTTTATGGATGGAATGCCGTGCTAAAGTTCAGTCGGGTCCCTAAAGAATGTTGTAGACCCTTCCAGAATTGCGATGTAAACCAAGGATCTCGGTCAGATATGATGCTGACGGGGACACCGTGCAATTTGACAATTTCTCTCATGTATAATGCTTGTAATACATCCATAGACCATCGACTTTTGATCGGTAGAAAATGTGCAGACTTAGTCAATCGGTCTATGATCACCCATATACCATCATGTCCTCTTCTTGTCTTAGGTAAACCCATGATGAAATCCATCCCTATACTTTCCCAGTTCCACTTGGGAATATTCAAGGGGTGTAATTTACCTGCGAGTTTTAAATGTTCTGCCATGACCTGTTGACAAGTGAGACAGCGGGACACAAAATTTGCTACCTCTCTCTTCATGTTGGGCCACCAAAAGTGTCATGCCCCAACGGCGAATATCGGGACTGGCAGTAGAGACAAGTAATTATCATAATAATATGTTTATTTCTAGACATGATAGGTTAAAGCTAAAAGATCGCACATCACCATAAATAGAAACTGCTCCATTCATTTAATAGCACATAACCAAACCACGTTCCAACTACAATGATCCCACTTAACATAATCTTTGACAACATCCATTTAACACTATTACATTGGCTAACTTCAAATTACAACTCTTCCAAAATACTCTTAAATACAAATAGACTCCACAACTAGAACTAGTTTCACAGGCTTCTATCAGGTTCACTCCACGGTCGTCACTCTTGCCCGTTCCCATCAGATTGCGAGTCCTCACCTGAGCTACCTGAAAAGGGGGGAAAAATAAGGTGAGCGAATGCTCAGTAGGTAATAACAGGCAAGTTTAAGTAATTAACTAATTAAAATGCATATTTGAGCGCGTAAATAAAGAACGAAAGGAAACAACTATGCAACAAAATAATGAAAAGAAGGCAAGAACATGATATAACCGAGAATTTGGCCAACAAGCAAGATTTAACCAAGTCAAGAGAATTCAAGAAAGAGATTATTGTCATAGACATCACGCTAGTCATGCACTCGGTGCAATGCCTCACCATGTCATTCAAACTCCCCGGGACACAAGTACTTTTCGGGCACTCCTCCCAGGACCAGACCGGGCCCTTACGATGCGTTGGCATTGATTTGTTAGATCCGAGATCCCAAGTTATGTCAAGACATTAATCAAGTTAGATGGCTAATACTTCAAGATGTGGAACTTACCAAAGTTTCAAGGGTAAGTCGAAGTAGACATCATGTCTGGAAAGTTCAAGTTATCAAGAACCAATCAGGTCCTTGGATTCAACACGAAAAATCACGGAAATCACTTCTGGATGCTAAGCGGTCATAACAGGGCCGCTCAAGCAATGAATGGTCTAGAGTGGACCGTTCAGGATAGAGATGGGCTTAGGACTAGCCACACTGAAGTCAAGGATACACGGTCCATGTAGGGCCGCTCGAGTAATTGGACGGTTGAAAATGGGCCGCTCAAGACTAGTAGAGCTGGAAGCCCAAGAACAAGATAAATGGTCCATATAGGGCCGTTCAACAGACAGACGGTCCAACAAGATCCGCGCTATAACATGGGCGGTTCCAATAGGTCCGTTCAACTTAATCAACTAGAAATCTACCCAAACGGGCTCCGGGCTGCCATAAGTGGGGCAGAACTGAACCAGGCTCCAGCCCACTCTCCACTGGTCAACCTAGGGCTTATTGGGTCGATCCAAACACAATTTGGTCAAAGATAGATCAAGGTTAATCGACCAATGTAAGTGGCACTTGGCAAGGGATGTACGGTTTGTTATGGGCTGCCCAATAAGATGAACGGTCCCTTTTAGGCCGCGCAATTCTCAGGGGGTCTAAGTCAAGCCGTGACTTACAATACGATAGTTCAATCGATTTGATCACGTACACAGGTTCAGGTCTTGATGGTACAACCTGCCCGGCATCCTAGTGGGAATCCCAGGCTCGCGGGGGCTTACAGAGGTCCCGTAATGACGGTCCTAGTCCGACGGAACGAATATCTGGCGGAGAGTCCCAAACATTACAAGGAAATAGGGCTAATAAAACATCAGAAACCCGTGAGACGGTCAGTCAATCCTACCGGAGTAGAACGACTGTCACACAACCCCAATAGCATTTCCAGATTAATATTAACATTGAAGAAGATGATCCAACGTCAAGATCAACAAGATTTATAATCATTTACTGTTATAATTTTCCAGAGTTTTTATGCATGTTGCTAACTTACATTTAACCATTAATCTACCATCATAAATCATGCGAAAAAGATAACTTAATAAATTCTGTAAAGATGGACGGTCCAGTATGGACCTTTCATCCTCCTCGGCGGTCGCACGACAGGCCGTTTATCCCCCACAGGTCAGAAGACCTTCCGGAGATGAGCGGTCTATAATGAGCCGCTGGGGAAGACGAACGGTCAATTACTGGCCGCCTGACAGAAGGGTGGTCTAGGTAAAGCCGCTCTTCCCAGAAACATAATACGAATCAGAGAACATAAACGGTCAGTAATATGCCGCCTAACTAGGTTGGGCGGTCTATCGCGAGGCCGCACAAGTCAAAAATCAACCAAACCCCCTTTCGCCCTACCCGCCTTCGGCGAGTTGGCTAGGGTTACGAAGAATTGCTAAATACGCATAGCATAGAGCATAATAATTAGGGCTTTTGGATTCAAAATAAAGAGCACGAAAAGTTTTACAATAAAGCATGCTCAATTTAATCTTTAGTGCCTGCAATCCCTACTTAAACGAGATGGAACAAATACAACCCTAGATATGACATGCTTCTACTAAACCCTAAAATTCTCGCATGATACTAAGTAACTTTTAAGGCTTTTGCATTCAATAGAAAGAGCACTCAAAGCTGGTTCTAACCATATATAATACTTAAGGTTCGGCTTGCTATAACCTACCTTAAACGGAGGAAGAAGGAAGAAGAAGGGACGACGACACGCTAAGAACACCTCGCCGGTGATCGCCGGAATCCGCCCTAGTCCACGATCCTCGCCGGCCGCCACAACACCCAAACGAAAATAGGGTTCATGAGGGTCATTTTTATAGGTCACACAAGGTCTAGAGTCTTCTATTCGAGGAGATAGAGTCCAATCAAGTTGGACGTGCGCGAACCGCGCGGATAGGGTTAGCCGCCGCCTTCTCTACCAAAAATTCATTTTCTAGGGTTAGGGTTTCGGGGAGAACTAAGAGAGGAAACGATCCTCTCATCCTAGCCTTCCATTTGGATCCGCTCTCAGCCTAAATGATCGGGTATTAGGCTCAAATTTCGCGTTTTAAGGTCCAATTAGATTAAGTGTGGATTTGGGCCTTAATCAGTTGATTTGGCCTAATTACGAATTTTATTTGGGTCGGTCACAGAAGATACTATTATTAAACAGTTTATCCTCTACAAGATTCTAAATTTTCCAGATTTTTACAAAATAGTCAAAATTTCACTTATTCTATTTATTAAGGATTTTCTAATTAATTTCTTATAAATTTTCTAGAAATTTTTATTTGTTAATAAATCGGGATATTACACCCTCCCCGACTTCAAAGAATTTGGTCCTCCAAATTCACTGCACTTCAACACAATGGGGAGTGGAACAACTCACCTAGAACAAGTCGGAATAATGTTTTCGCATGGTATCTTCTGACTCCCAAGTAGCTTCTTCAGTTCCACGCCGACTCCATTGCACCTTGACCATAGGTATAGACCGGTTCTTGAGCTGTTGCTGCTTACGATCCAAAATCTTAACAGGTCTTTCTTCATAAGTCAGATCTTCCTTTAACTCAAGATCTGCATGCTGAATGACATGAGTAGGGTCATATACATATTTTCTCAACATCGACACATGGAAGACATTATGTACTCTAGATAACTGAGGTGGTAGTGCCAAACGGTACGCAACCTCCCCCACTCTTTCCAAAATCTCGAATGGACCGACATATCTGGGACTTAGCTTGCCTTGAATGCCAAATCTTCGGATTCCTCTTGTAGGAGAAACTTTCAAAAACACATGTTCACCAACTTGAAATTCCAAGTCCCTCCTTCTGTGGTCTGCATAACTCTTCTGTCTCGATTGTGCTACTTGCAATCGGTCTCTAATAATACGAATATTCTTTGATGATTCAGAAATAAGATCTGGCCCCAGCCATTGCTTCTCACTAACCTCGTTCCAACAGAATGGAGACCGACAGCTTCTTCCATACAGAGCTTCAAACGGAGCCATCTGAATGCTGGACTGATAACTATTGTTATAAGCAAATTCAATCAAGGCCAAGTGATCACTCCAACTGCCTCCGAAATCAATCATGCAGGCTCTCAACATATCTTCCACTATCTGGTTGGTTCTTTCTGTCTGTCTGTCTGTTTGTGGATGAAAAGCAGTACTGAAGTTTAGACGGGTTCCCAAAGATTCTTGCAATCCTTTCCAAAAATGTGAAGTAAATCTGGGGTCTCTATCAGACACAATACTGACCGGAATACCATGGAGTCGCATCACTTCCTTCATATATAAAGCTGCTAGAACATCAACAGTCCACTTAGATTTAATGGATAAGAAATGAGCGGACTTTGTCAATCTGTCAATGATAACCCAAATTGCATCAAATCCGCTACGAGTTCTAGGTAGACCCATAATGAAATTCATGCCAATACTCTCCCACTTCCATTGAGGTATGTCTAGTGGTTTCAACTTCCCTGTAGGTCTGAAATGCTCGGCCTTAACTTGCTAACACACCAAGCATCTACTCACAAATTCTGTAATTTCCCTTTTCATATTTGGCCACTAGAAAGATCTTTTCAAATCCTTAAACATCTTCGTACCTCCAGGATGAATGGTATATCGGGATCTATGAGCTTCCTCGAGGATCTTGTTCTTAGCTTCGGCCATATCAGGTACACAAGTCCTTCCCTAAAATAACAGTCTGCCATCGTCAGCTATCATGAATTCCGGTCTGCTACTTAAGCTCTTCTTGATTTCTACCAACTATGGGTCATTATCTTGCAAGGACTTGATTTCTGCCAATAATTCTGGTTTAAGCTGAATCTGAGCAATCATAACTCGGTCCTTGTCAACATTAATATCCAACCCGGCTAATTGCTCCAACAGCTTTCATTCTTGCATCATGAGACTTGACAATTTAGCCATTGGCTTGCGGCTTAGGGCATCCGCCACCACATTACCCTTCCCGGGATGATATTCTATGGAGAAGTCGAAATCCTTTAGATACTCCAACCATCTTCTCTGCCTCATATTGAGCTCTTTCTGAGAAAATAAATACTTCAAACTCTTGTGATCTGAAAATACTATGATTGTCTCTCCATATAAGTAATGCCTCCATATCTTCAAGGCAAAAACTACGGCTTCTAGCTCTAAATCATGGACAGGATAATTCTCCTCATGCTTTCTCAACTGCCTAGAAGAATAGGCTATCACTTTCCCGTGCTGCATCAGTACGCAACCTAAACCAATTCCTGAAGCATCGGTGTACACCACGAAGCCTCCTTCTCCTGATGGTAAAGTTAAAACAGGGGCAGTAGTTAAACATTCCTTCAAAGTCTGGAAGCTTTTCTCACAATCTTTCGTCCAATCAAACTTATTCTCCTTGCGGGTTAATCTTGTTAAGGGTACCGCAATCTTGGAGAAATCTTTAATAAACCTCCGATAATATCCTGCCAAGCCTAGGAAGCTTCTAACTTCTGTTACACTAGTAGGCCTGTCCCAATCTTTAACTGCCTCTACCTTCGACGGATCAACAGAAATACCTTCTTTCGTAATGATATGCCCTAGAAAGGACACTTCTTGTAGCCAAAATTCACACTTGCTAAACTTAGCGTATAACTGATGGTCTCTCAATAATTGTAACGCCATCCTTAAATGTTCAGCATGTTCTTCCTCACTCTTGGAATAAATCAGAATGTCATCAATAAACACTACGACCCACTGATCCAGATAGGGCCGGAATACATCGTTCATCAACTGCATGAAAGCTGTAGGTGCATTCGTTAATCCAAAAGGCATTACAATAAATTCAAAGTGCCCGTACCTGCTATGAAAAGCTATCTTATAAATATCCTCCTCCTTAATCCGCAACTGATGATAGCCTGATCGAAGATCAATCTTAGAGAAATACTGAGCTCCTGCTATCTGATCAAATAACTCATCAATCCTCGGCAATAGATATTTATTCTTTATAGTCAACTGGTTCAGTTGCCGATAATCAATACACAACCTCATCGAGCCATCCTTCTTCCTTACAAATAACACTGGAGCCCCCCACAGGGATGTACTTGGACGAATAAATCCCTTCTCAAGTAATTCCATTAACTGTTGCTTTAATTCCCTCAGCTCCGCAGGAGACATATGATAAGGAGCCTTTGAAACAGGGGTCGCGCCAGAAATTAGATCAATAGAAAACACAACTTCCCTCTCTGGTGGAAGACCTGGCAATTCCTCAGGAAAAACATCTGAAAAATCTCAGACAACAGGAATGTTCTTAATCTCGATCTTCTTCTCAAGGGTCACATAAACAAAGGCTAAAAATGCCTGACATCCTCTCCTCATCAACTTATCGGCTCAGATGGTCGAGATAAGTGGCACAGATCTATGGTGCCTAACCCCTATAAAGGAAAGTCTAGGGTGTCTAGAAAAAGACACAGAGCTGGAACTACAATGAACATTGGCCTCATACTTAGCCAACCAATCCGCTCCTAGAATTACATCATAATCTTTCATATCCATGCATACTAAATCAGTCGGCAAATTCTGTTCATTAACCATAGTCTTGCTAGAAGGATAAAAATACTTAATCGCTGATTTAGAACCAATAGGAGTGGATATCTCTAAGGGGGAATTCATCAAAATTGTCTTCACAGCTATCGTCTTAGCAAAACTCTGAGAAACAAATGAATGAGTAGCACCGGTATCGAAAAGAACAAAAGCTGGCTTTCCTTGAACAATGAGAGTACCTTCCACAAGTCCACCCTCCTCAGTGGTGCCCGCGTCATCCTCTTGTAGGGCCTGGAGCTTGCCCTGCTGCTTCTTGCCGCCTTGAGGTTTCGTCGGGGTAGCTTGCTCGGATAAGAGAGGACACTCTGGAATGCGGTGATCCCTACTCCCGCAACACAAACAGGCGCCCAACTTGCGCCAGCACTCTTCCATCTTGTGATCGGGGCGGTCACAATACTTGCATACTCCCTTAAATGGAACAATCGAGCCAGGCTTCTTGTCTTCATTCTTTGGCATTTTCCCCTTCCATGAACCAGACCCGCCATTGGGCCTCTTCTTGTTATTCCCGGGTTTAGCACTCCCGGAACCAATAGGTTGCTCCTTTTTAACATTCTTCCCACGGATTTTCTCTGTCATTTCCAAGGTATCTTCTAAAACTTGGGCTTTCTTCACCATCTCTGCATAGGTTTCAATCTCCATCGGCGCCAACTGGTTAATATAATGCAACTTCAGCCCATTTAGAAAACATTTTGCCTTCATCATCTCTGTAGAAATCAAATGAGTAGCATAACGAGAGAGTCTAGAAATTTGAGCTTCGTACTCCGCTACAGATAGACTTCGCTGCTTCAAAGCAGCAAACTCCGCCGCTTTCTTCTCCTGGATTTTGTCGAAAAAGTACTTGCTATTGAAGAATTCTTCAAATTCCTTCCATGAAATTTGTCTGTCACTGCGGGTTGCCTTTACTGATTCCCACCAAGTCCTAGCATCCCGTTCCAACTGGAAGGTTGTTAAAAGCACACGCTCCTGGTTGCTGCATTGCATAACTTCAAAAATTCTCTCCATCTCCTTAAGCTAGTGCTCGGCTTCATCGGGATCAGTTGAACCTCCAAAACGTGGGGGATTCATCCCACAAAAATTCCGGTGTAGATCGCCAGCACCATGACTCTCCGCTCCACCTTGGGCCACTTGTTGTAAAGCCCGTGTAAGTCCTTAGACCGTCCGCTGCATGTCCCACCACTGTGCACGCTCAGCTGCCATCAGAACGTCCTGCATAAAAATAATTTATCTTAAGTTCATTTATGAGAAAGAGTTTAGAGTGTATTATTAACTCGACCCAAGTCTCTACCCAAATTCTCACTAGGTTTGGTCCTTTGACTCATAACAAGGGTATAGGTTCTACGACAAACACTTAGAATCCTAGAACCTAAAAAACCTAAGAATATTAGAAACCTAAGCTCTGATACCATTCTATCACGTCCCGTACTCTATACTGTCGAGGTATTGTCCGCTTTGGCCTGATGGCCTCACGGTTTTATCCCTTTCTAATAGTGATCGGCTCCAGAATGGGGGACTTCTCGGGATGTCACCCATCCCAATACTACTCCCTATTAAGAACGCTTAACTTCGGAGTTCTTTTCAAGAACTGAGCCGATACTTCAAAAGGCACCTCGGTGATATAGAGTACAACTTTGCTATATTTGAGGGTGTTACAATCTACCCCTAGCGACGTGGGCACATATAGCACGCAACCACGCAATCAAGCCCCCAGGCAGGTAGGACTCTAGAGGTGGCCCCTACAGGCTCAAGAGGTGGCTCCCACTATGTAGCACTTTGCTCCATTACAGACTCAAGAGGTGGCTCCCATAGCGTAGCACTTTGCCCTGCATGGCACTTAGTTCCCACACTTCTGGCTGAGGTATAGCTCTGATACATATCAACTGTCATGCCCCAACACGGAATATCGGGACTGGCAGTAGAGACAGTAATTATCATAATAATATATTTATTTCTAGACATGATAGGTTAAAGCTAAAAGATCGCACATCACCATAAATAGAAACTGCTCCATTCATTTAATAGCACATAACCAAACCACGTTCCAACTACAATGATCCCACTTAACATAATCTTTGACAACATCCATTTAACACTATTACATTGGCTAACTTCAAATTACAACTCTTCCAAAATACTCTTAAATACAAATAGACTCCACAACTAGAACTAGTTTCACAGGCTTCTATCAGGTTCACTCCACGGTCGTCACTCTTGCCCGTTCCCATCAGATTGCGAGTCCTCACTTGAGCTACCTGAAAAGGGGGGAAAAACAAGGTGAGCGAACGCTCAGTAGGTAACAACAGGTAAGTTTAAGTAATTAACCAATTAAAATGCATGTTTGAGCGCGTAAATAAAGAATGAAAGGAAATAACTATGCAACAAAATAATGAAAAGAAGGCAAGAACATGATATAACCGAGAATTTGGCCAACAAGCAAGATTTAACCAAGTCAAGAGAATTCAAGAAAGAGATTATTGTCATAGACAACACACTAGTCATGCACTCGGTGCAATGCCTCACCATGTCATTCAAACTCCCCGGGGCACAAGTACTTTTTGGGCGCTCCTCCCAGGACCAGACCGGGCCCTTACGATGCATTGGCATTGATTTGTTAGATCCGAGATCCCAAGTTATGTCTAGACATTAATCAAGTTAGATGGCCAATACATCAAGATGTGGAACTTACCAAAGTTTCAAGGGTAAGTCGAAGTAGACATCATGTCTGGAAAGTTCAAGTTATCAAGAACCAATCAGGTCCTTGGATTCAACACGAAAAATCATGAAAATCACTTCTGGATGCTAAGCGGTCATAACAGGGCTGCTCAAGCAATGAACGGTCAAGAGTGGACCGTTCAGGATAGAGATGGGCTTAGGACTAGCCACACCGAAGTCAAGGATACACGGTCCATGTAGGGCCGCTCGAGTAATTGGACGGTTGAAAATGGGCTGCTCAGGACTAGTAGAGCTAGAAGCCCAAGAACAAGATAAACGGTCCATATAGGGCCGTCCAACAAACAGACGGTCCAATAAGATCCGCGCTATAACATGGGCGGTTCCAATAGGTCCGTTCAACTTAATCAACTAGAAATCTACCCAAACGGGCTCCGGGCTGCCATAAGTGGGGCAGAACTGAACCAGGCTCTAGCCCACTCTCCACTGGTCAACCTATGGCTTATTGGGTCGATCCAAACACAATTTGGTCAAAGATAGATCAAGGTTAATCGACCAATGTAAGTGGCACTTGGCCAGGGATGTACTGTTCATTATGGGCCGCCCAATAAGATGAAAGGTCCCTTTCGGGCCGCGTAATTCTTTGGGGGTCCAAGTCGAGCCGTGACTTACAATACGATAGTTCAATCGATTCGATCACGTACACAGGTTCAGGTCTTGATGGTACAACCTGCCCGGCGTCCTAGTGGGAATCCCAGGCTCGCGGGGGCTTACAGAGGTCCTGTAATGAAGGTCCTAGTCTGACGGAAGGAGTATCTGGCGGAGAGTCCCAAACATTACAAGGAAATAGGGCTAATAAAACATCGAAAACAAGTGAGACGGTCAGTCAATCCTACCGGAGTAGAACGACTGTCACACAACCCTAATAGCATTTCTAGATTAATATTAACATTGAAGAAGATGATCCAAGGTCAAGATCAGCAAGATTTACAATCATTTACTGTTATAATTTTCCAGAGTTTTTATGCATGTTGCTAACTTACATTTAACCATTAATCTACCATCATAAATCATGCGAAAAAGATAACTTAATAAATTCTGTAAAGATGGACGGTCCAGTATGGACCTTTCATCCTCCTCGGCGGTCGCACGATAGGCCGTTTATCCCCCTCAGGTCAGAAGACCTTCTGGAGATGAGCAGTCTGTAATGAGCCGCTGTGATGTGACACGACTAGGGTGGATGCAGCAATGGGACACGGACCCTTGGACCTATTTCGCAAGCACAATCACAAAGCAATAAAGTACTAGATTGGGGCCGATTCGCCGTCGCACAGACACGAGCCCGGGTGACTTGATGATGCCAAGTGGAGATGATGGATCAAGGCCCTTGCTGGTAGAGTGCCAGCAGGGCTTGGGTTGCCCTCCCGAAGGTACGAGGCCAACGCTTAAGGGGCTGGCTGGGTGCTAATTGGGCACTAGGTCCCTCTCTCACGTAGCCCACGGTGACCGCTCGTAAGTGGATCACACGGGGTCGGGCGCTCACGCTCTTGCTCAACGGAGCAATACCACGAATATTAGCTGAACAAGTACTAATGATGGAGCAAAGTTTAGAGCTTACCCTAGTAGGTTTAAAGAAACCAACCCTGTTCGGAGACGAGGGCGAGCCGGGAAGTGTGGGTTCCCCGCACACTGTGCCGATGAAGCTTGATCATGTTTATTAGTTACAATCACTACGCCTCACACAGGAGGGTGGACTTGGGGTGGGGATTTCAGTATTACAAATCAAACACTACCTCCGCACAAGGAGGGGTGTTAAGCCAGCCAGGCGGGGAGGGGAGAGTCACTGAAACCCAAGAGAAGGAACCGATACCGAGTCTGCCTGCTTGCTGTGATAGGTGATAGATAGTCAGTGTTGAAGCCGTAGATCTCAGTATAGAATTTTGCTGATGATGAGACCAGCGGGGAACTCTTCGTAACTGGAGCCAGAATGCCTCAGAATTTTGTTGAATTCTTCTGATACCGAGGCTGGTCTTGGTGGAGGCTCGAACAGAGTGACAGAATCTGGGACTGGCAGCTTCAGATCTCCAACAGCAGGTTGCAGAGAGCGCCTTGACAGTTTCCGGACTCCGAATCATGAACCGCTGGAGTTTCTGGAACCGTGGACGAGTGCTCTTCGTAAAAAAACTTATGGGGAAGCAGAATGATGCTGGAGAAGACTGGGGGACTCTAAATGGTAGTGATAGGTCGATGCAGACTGTGGGAAGCAGATCCGTGTAGCTGAGGGAAAAAAATGATAACTTTGGCTCACGGATGCCAATCGAAGTTCTGCTTCTTGATTCTGAAAACAGACTGGACGAGAAAGAACTTTACAGAAGAACTCTTGGCCTGATTCTTCCGTGGTTCATCGTGGTACAGCTCCTATTCTGGTTCAGGTACTCTGCAGGGGCAGCTCTGTGCAGTAAGAGGACATCGGACCTCTCGGGCAGCACGGAGCTCGGAAGGGGATGAGACCACCGCCGTTGCAAAGCTGACTGGGAGAGCTTTCCGTTGATGTAGGCCATGCCCCCAGGAGCTCCGGGATGTGGTCGCTGGAAGCACTGCAACAGGATGTTGATCTACAGAGCTTCAGCTGCACACAGATTTGAAGAGAAAAGGGTTGAAGGGGGGGTTTCTTTGGTGGAAGGGTAGGGGAAATGGTGCTTTGGTGGTGGGGAGTGGTTGGGAGGTGGCAAGCGGAGGTGAGGGAGGAAGGTAGGGGTGGAGCTAGCAGGGGAGAGGGATGGGTGCGCAAGAGACCTTGGAGGGGGTGGGGGCGCAAATGGGTTAGGGGGGAGGGGTGGATGTTGCTTTGATTTGGGTGGAGGGTTAATGGTGGTGTTAATGGAGGTCTAGGGAATAGGAAGGGGTTGCTTTGGGGATGGGAAGGGTTGCCTAGGAGAAGGGAGTCTCCCTTGGGAAGGTGAAAGGGTGTATGGGGAATGGGAAGGGTTGCTTGGGAAGCGGGGGGAATGAAGGGGAGTTAAGGGTGTTGGGAAGATGAAAGGGTGGGAGGCTGATGTGGCAGATGAGGTGGCAAGGAGAGGAGAGAGAGGATGGTGCAAAATTTGGAGAGAGAGAGGAGGGGAGAGAGAGAGGGGTTCACCCCTTTTAGTGAGAGAGAGAAGTAGAGAGAGAGAAAGAGCTAGGGAGGGAGAGAGAGAGAGAGGCAATTCTTGTGGATAAAATTGTACTCAAATATTCATTAACCATCTCAAGTGGGGTTGGGGTCCTATTTATAGGGATCCCAACATTTACAAAAAAGTCCCTCTGATAAGTGCAAAAAGCAAATAAGCAAAGAGATGGGGAAGGGAGAGGGCGCCCCTGGGCCAGGCCCACCTAATTGGGCCCATAAGACACTCTTGCCCAACATGAAGACACAAACTTAGGTAAATAATATGATAACCTAGGGACTTGACTTAAAACAAAGGCAAATTACATCAAAATGACTCAAATAAAAGTAGAAAATACATCAAGATGACCCACATAGCAAGCCCAAGTGACGTAGTGAACCCGTCCAGCCGTGGAGCCGTATCCTACCCGTCTCCGGGAGGGAGAGAGGTGTCGAGCCAGAGGGAATCATGGGTGATGTCCCCATCAACTCCCCCGAGCTGTGAAGAGCTCAACTCTGTCGAGAAAGGGTCCACTAGGCTGTGATAATGCTCCAGGAGGTCGGGGCCTAACTGCTGAAGATCCTCCTTGCTCACCCATGAATCATCCGAAGGGGGCCGGCCTTTCCACCTGACCAAGTATCGCTCGTATGCTCTGCTCCGGGTGATAGTGACATGTTCATCCAATATCCGCTCTACTTGCTCACGTTGGCCCCTCTGGGTTGGTGGGACTTTCTCATGGGTGGTGGCTCTCTCAAGGGGTGGAACAAGCTCGATGTCCTCACTAGGTGTCACCGTGGGACCCCTGTATGGCACCAAGTCGGCCACATTGAATGTGGGACTTACTCCGTACTCCTCGGGGAGGTCCAACATGTAAGCATTCGTGCCGATCCGCCTCAGAACCTGGAAGGGACCTGATCCACGCGACCTCAGTTTGGAGACATTCCCAGGGAATAGTCTCTCGGTCCTCACCATCACAAAGTCACCTATACGAAATTCCTGGTCGCGTCGGTGGGAATCGGCCGATTTCTTATACCCCTCATTGCTTTTGTTGATGTGTTTGCGGATTTCTTCATGCAATTCTTTCATGTGTTGGGCAAAAGACTCAGCACTAATAGACACTCTTGCATGTGTAGGCAAAGGAATGAGATCTGTAGGTTTTCTAGGCTTGTACCCATGCACGGCTCCAAAAGGGCTCATCCCTATAGACCTATTCACTGAGTTGTTGTATGCAAACTCTGCCTAGGGTAGAATAAGATCCCAATTCCCTGGGCGATCCCCGACAAGACACCGAAGGAGATTCCCGAGACTCCGATTGACGACCTCAGTCTGGCCATCTGTTTGAGGGTGATAGGCTGTGGAAAATTTGAGAAGGGTCCCCATTAGGTGCCAGAGGGTCTTCCAGAAATAGTTGGGGAACTTAACATCCCTATCAGAAATGATGGTCTTGGGTAGGCCATGGAGGCGAACTACCTCATCGAAGAATAGGCGGGCTACATGGGAGGCATCAGAGATTTTGGAACAGGGGATGAAATGGGCCATTTTGGAAAACCTATCCACTACCACGAAGATTGAATCATGCTTCTTCTGGGTTCTAGGTAGGCCCAAGACAAAGTCCATGCTTAAATCATGCCATGGACGATCAGGGACAGGGAGTGGGGTGTATAGGCCAGTGTTCTGTTTTACTTGTTTGGCCGAGGCACATATGCGACACTGCCCCACAATTTTGGCTACATCCCTCTTGAGACTTGGCCAGTAGAATTGTCCCTCAACCATAGCAATGGTCTTATGTACCCCAAAATGTCCAGCCAGGCCTCCTGCATGTAACTCTCTGACTAAGAAATCTCGCAGTGAGGTTCTAGGTATGCAAAGTTTATGGCCTTTGAAGAGGAATCCGTCCTCTAGGATGAAACCTTGGTGTTCCTTGGGTGATTGGGTGGTCAGGGTGGTATGGATAGGCCCAAAGTCTGGGCAATCAGGGTACTCATCCTTGATTCTTTCAAACCCTATGACTTCCACCTGAATGGTAGCCAACAAGGAGACCCTTCTACTGAGTGCATCTGCGGCACGATTCTCACTCCCAGCCTTATGCTTGATCACAAAAGTGTAGGACTGGATGTATTCGACCCAGCGGGCATGTCGGGCATTCAGCTTCTGTTGGGAGTTGAGATATTTCAGGGCCTCGTGGTCAGAAAATATGACAAACTCTTTGGGCAAGAGATAATGTCTCCAATGCCGGAGGGATTGAACCACGGCATAAAATTCTTTGTCATAGGTGGAGTATTTCATCCTAGCCTCACACAATTTCTCACTAAAGTAGGTCACCGGGTGTCCCTCTTGGCTGAGGATCCCGCCAATCCCTACCCCGGAGGCATCACAAGTCACCTCAAAGACTTTGGAAAAGTCGGGGAGGCATAATACCGGGGCTTGGGTCATCCTTTCCTTGAGCTCTTGGAAGGCCCTAGAAGCAGACTTGGTCCACACAAAAGTCCCCTTTTTAAGGCAATCTGTGATGGGGGCTGTGACCATGCTGAACCCGTGGATAAATCTCTGATAGAAGGTGGCCAACCCATGGAAGCTCCAGACTTCATGGAGAGTGTGGGGCTCTGGCCAGTCAAGGATAGCTTGGACCTTTTCGGGGTCCATGGACACTCCCTCGGTGGAGACCACATATCCAAGGAAAGTAATGGATTTGGTCATGAAATGACATTTTCCCAAGTTGGTGAAGAGACTCTCTTTCCTAAGGGTAGTGCAGATCTGCCTAAGATGGCTGAGGTGGGCTTCCTTGGACTTGCTGTAGATAAGGATGTCATCAAAATAGACCACCAAGAAATCTCCAATGTAAGGTCTAAGGACCTCTGTCATCAGGCGCATAAAGGTGCTCGGGGCATTTGATAGCCCAAAAGGCATCACTAGCCACTCATAGAGTCCATCTTTGGTTTTAAAGGCTGTTTTCCATTCATCTCCTGGCCTTATCCTAACCTGGTGGTAGCCACTTTTAAGATCTATTTTGGAAAAAATGGTGGCTCCGGCTAGCATGTCGAGCATATCATCAAGCCTAGGTATGGGGAACCTATATTTGACGGTAATCTTGTTAATGGCCCTGCTATCGATGCACATTCGCCATGTCCCATCTTTCTTGGGTGTGAGAAGGGCCGGGACAGCACAAGGGCTTTTGCTAAGGCGGAGAAAGCCCTTCCTAATAAATTCTTCCACTTGCCTCCTCAATTCAGCATGCTCTGTGGGGTTGAGGCGATAGTGGGGAAGGTTTGGGAGGGTGGCTCCTGGGACGAGGTCGATAGCATGTTGAACATCCCTCATGGGTGGCAGTTGGTCAGGGAGCTCATTGGGGAACACATCCTTAAATTCTTCCAGGAGAGGGTGTATTTCCACGGGGTGGGGGTTGGAGGGAGTTGACTCTCCGAGGCATATGACTACTGCACACAAGGGTGTTCCTTGGGCAACCTCCTCCTGCAGTTCTTTTCTCGTGATGAGATGCAGGCCTTTGACTTTTCCAGTTGGCTTTTTTTGGGTAGGTTCTTGGGAAGCTGGTTGGGTTGGTGGGGGTGGGATCCCTGGGTTTTGAGGTGGTTTGGATTGTGGGGAAGGGAGAAGCCCCTTGGAGGGAGGTTCCTTTCGAGGTGGGGAGGGATTGAGGCGGATGGTTTTCCCCTCATGTTCAAAAGTGTATGTGTTGGGCTTTCCTAGGATGGTTGCATTGACATCATAGATCCAGGGCCTCCCTAGTAGGATGCTCCCTACTTCCATGGGTATAATGTCACACCAAACTTGTTCTTGATAGGATGAGAAGGTGATGGGGACAAGGCAACAAGTGTTGACCGGGATGGAGTGGTTGTTAATCCAAGAGACCCGGTATGGCTTGGGGTGGGGTGTGGTAGTAAGCCCAAGAAGTTTAACGGTGTCAGGAGACACTGCATTGACACAACTCCCATTATCTAGGATCACTTTCCTAACATGGTTCCCCATCTTGAGGTAGGTGTGAAAAATGGAGGTCCTTCGCCAATCCTCCTCTTGTGGTTTGGTGAGGGTGCACCTAATCACACCTAAGTGGGAGTCGACGGGAGGAGGTTCGTGATCTAAGCCCATTTCATAGAATTGTTCCTCATACTCTTCTTCCCAACCCAAGGCAGCCTCATACTCCTCAACCATGCTCTCATGCTCTCCTTGGGACGGGGTAGGCCCTCCTTCAATGATAAGGCTGGACAATCCTTTGGACGGACATTGGGTGGCAATGTGGCCATAACCATGGCATCGAATGCATTTTACCGAACTACTCCCTGGGGTTGTTCCTTTAGGGGTTTCCTCTCTTCGGGGAGGAGGGTTGGGTGGGGTTGCCTTGGTGGGGGTGGGATTGGGTGGTTGATGGTAAGGTCGAGTAGGAGTTCCCCCACTGGGGATAGGAGTCCTCAATAGGGGAGGAAGGTGGGGTCGGGGGCCCATATTTTTGGGTTCAGCTGGTCGAGGAGAGGCAAACTTAGGATTCCTAGAAAATCTCTCCGTATCCTGGGCTATTTGATAAGCCAACTCAAGGGAATCCACATCCCTCATAAATAGTTCTCTCTTGATGTATGGGTGGAGACCATTCCTAAATCGTGACAGGGTGACAGCCAACTCTTCATGTACTCCACACTTTAGAAGGTAGGAGTCAAACAGTTCAATGTATTCTACCACGGTTCTTCCCTCCTGTGTGAGGCATTGCCATTCGTCTAAGAGAGTTTGGGTGTAGGAGTTGGGGAGGTACTTGAATCTTAGTTGGGCTTTCATGTCTTCCCAGGTATGAATGGGTTCTTCCCGCCTAATCCTCTTTCTACTCTCCACACTCATCCAATAGGTCTTGGCTAGTTTGGTAAGGTGCAGTTTAGCAAGCCTAACTCTCCTATCTTCCGTCATAGGGTACCAATCAAAGTATTGGTCCATGGCACTTTCCCATTCTAGGTAGACATGTGGGTTATGGGACCCATCGAAGTTTGGAGCTTCCACCCTAATCATTTTTAAGAGGTAATCATCCGGGTCTTCTTGAGGTCGCCTCTCATGATGTCGTGGTGGGCGGGGCCTCTCATTCTCTTGGTAGTGGTCGTTCTCCAAACCCTCTCTATCAAATTCAGCGTGTGGAGGGGGAGCTCTTTGGACATGGTTTCTGGGTGGGGCCCTAGCTTCCTCGAATCTATCCATCCGGGTGGTAAGACCAGCTAGCTGTTCGAGGACGAGGTTGAGGGTAGTCTCCATCCGATCCATCGGAGCTTGGGGTGCCTCCCTAGGGGTATCTTGGTCGACTTGGGAATTGGGATTCATCGGGGGAGCCGAGGATGAGGGGTCGGTCCGAAACAAGGCACCACTACGGGTAGACATGCACAAGAGGACACACGGACGAAGACAAAGCAATGACCCTAGGACCTAGGCTTGTAGAGACAAGTCTAAAACTTGCTCTGATACCACTTGATGTGACACGACTAGGGTGGATGCAGCAATGGGACACGGACCCTTGGACCTATTCCGCAAGCACAATCACAAGGCAATAAAGTACTAGATTGGGGCCGATTCGCCGTCGCACACACACGAGCCCGGATGACTTGATGATGCCAAGTGGAGATGATGGATCAAGGCCCTTGCTGGTAGAGTGCCAGCAGGGCTTGGGTTGCCCTCCCGAAGGTACGAGGCCCACACTTAAGGGGCTGGCCGGGTGCCAATTGGGGCACTAGGTCCCTCTCTCACGCAGCCCACGGTGACCGCTCGTAAGTGGATCACACGGGGTCGGGCGCTCACGCTCTTGCTCAACGGAGCAATACCACGGATATTAGCTGAACAAGTACTAATGATGGAGCAAAGTTTAGAGCTTACCCTGGTTGGTTTGAAGAAACCAACCCCGTTCGGAGACGAGGGCGAGCGAGGAAGTGTGGGTTCCCCGCACACTGCGCCGATGAAGCTTGATCCTGTTTATTAGTTACAATCACTACGCCTCACACAGGAGGGTGGACTTGGGGTGGGGATTTCAGTATTACAAATCAAACACTACCTCCGCACAGGGAGGGGTGTTAAGCCAGCCAGGCGGGGAGGGGAGAGTCACTGAAACCCAAGAGAAGGAACCGATACCGAGTCTGCCTGCTCGCTGTGATAGGTGACAGACAGTCAGTGTTGAGGCCGTAGATCTCAGTCTGGAAGTTTACTGGTGACGAGACCGGCGGGGAACTCTTCGTAACTGGAGCCAGAATGCCTCAGAATTTTTTTGAATTCTTCTGATGCCGAGGCTGGTCTTGGTGGAGGCTCGAACAGAGTGACAGAATCTGGGACTGGCAGCTTCAGATCTCCAACAGCAGGTTGCAGAAAGCGCCCCGACAGTTTCCAGACTCCGAATCATGAACCGCCAGAGTTTCTGGAACCGTGGACGAGTCCTCTTCGTAACAAAACTGACAGGGAAGCCGAATGATGCTGGAGAAGACTGGGGAACTCTGAATGGTGGTGATAGGTCGATGCAGACTGTGGGAAGCAGATCTGTGTAGCCAAGGGAGAAAAATGATAACTTTGGCTCACAGACGCCAATCGAAGTTCTGCTTCTTGATTCTGAAAATAGACTGGACGAGGAAGAACTTTTCAGAAGAACTCTTGGCCTGATTCTTCTGTGGTTCGTCGTGGTACAGCTCCTATTCTGGTTCAGGTACTCTGCAGGGGCAGCTCTGCGCAGTCGGGAGAGATCGGACCTCCCGGGCAGCACGGAGCTCGGAAGGGGATGAGACCACCGCCGTTGCGAAGCTGACTGGGAGAGATTTCCGTCGATGTAGGCCACGCCCCTAGGAGCTCCGGTATGTGGTCGCTGCTGGCACTGCAACAGGATGTTGATCTACAGAGCTTCAGCTGCACACATATTTGAAGAGAAAAGGGTTGAAGGGGGGGTTTCTTTGGTGGAAGGGTAGGAGAAATGGTTGCTTTGGTGGTGGGGAGTGGTTGGGAGGTGGCAAGGGGAGGTGAGGGAGGAAGGTAGGGGCGGAGCTAGCAGGGGAGAGGGATGGGTGCGCAAGAGACCTTGGAGGGGGTGGGGGCGCAAATGGGTTGGGGGAGAGGGGTGGATGTTCCTTTGATTTGGGTGGAGGGTTAATGGTGGTGTTAATAGAGGTCTAGGGAATAGGAAGGGGTTGCTTTTGGGATGGGAAGGGTTGCCTAGGAGAAGGGAGTCTCCCTTGGGAAGGTGAAAGGGTGTATGGGGAATGGGAAGGGTTGCTTGGGAAGTGGGGGGAATGAAGGGGAGTTAAGGGTGTTGGGAAGATGAAAGGGTGGGAGGCTGATGTGGCAGATGAGGTGGCAAGGAGAGGAGAGAGAGGATGGTGTGAAATTTGGAGAGAGAGAGGAGGGGAGAGAGAGAGGGGTTCGCCCCTTTTAGTGAGAGAGAGAAGTAGATAGAGAGAAAGAGCTAGGGAGGGAGAGAGAGAGAGGCAATTCTTGTGGATAAAATTGTACTCAAATATTCATTAACCATCTCAAGTGGGGTTGGGGTCCTATTTATAGGGATCCCAACATTTACAAAAAAAGTCCCTCTGATAAGTGCAAAAATCAAATAAGCAAAGAGATGGGGAAGGGAGAGGGCGCCCCTGGGCCAGGCCCACCTAATTGGGCCCATAAGACACTCTAGCCCAACATGAAGACACAAACTTAGGTAAATAATATGATAACCTATGGACTTGACTCAAAACAAAGGCAAATTACATCAAAATGACTCAAATAAAAGTAGAAAATACATCAAGATGACCCACATAGCAAGCCCAAGTGACGTAGTGAACCCGTCCAGCCGTGGAGCCGTATCCTACCCGTCTCCGGGAGGGAGAGAGGTGTCGAGCCAGAGGGAATCATGGGTGATGTCCCCATCCCTCTGGGGAAGACGAACGGTCAATTACTGGCCGCCTGACAGAAGGGCGATCTAGGTAAAGCCGCTCTTCCCAGAAACATAATACGAACCAGAGAACATAAACGGTCAGTAATATGCCGCCTAACTAGGTTGGGCGGTCTATCGTGAGGCCGAACATGTCAAAAATCAACCAAACCCCCTTTCGCCTTGCCCGCCTTCGACGAGTTGGCTAGGGTTACGAAGATTTGCTAAATATGCATAGCACAGAGCATAATAATTAGGGCTTTTGGATTCAAAATAAAGAGCACAAAAAGTTTTACAATAAAGCATGCTCAATTTAATCTTTAGTGCCTGCAATCCCTACTTAAACGAGATGGAACAAATACAACCCTAGATATGACATGCTTCTACTAAACCCTAAAATTCTCGCACGATACTAAGTAACTTTTAGGGCTTTTGCATTCAATAGAAAGAGCACTCAAAGATGGTTCTAACCATATATAATACTTAAGGTTCGGCTTGCTATAACCTACCTTAAACGGAGGAAGAAGGAAGAAGAAGGGACGACGACACGCTAAGAACACCTCACCGGTGATCGCCGGAATCCGCCCTCGTCCACGATCCTCGTAGGCCGCCACAGCACCCAAACGAAAATAGGGTTCCTAAGGGTCATTTTTATAGGTCACACAAGGTCTAGAGTCTTCTATTCGAGGAGATAGAGTCCAATCAAGTTGGACGTGCGCGAACCGCGTGGATAGGGTTAGCCGCCGCCTTCTCAACCAAAAATTCATTTTCTAGGGTTAGGGTTTCGGGGAGAACTAAGAGGGGAAAGGATCCTCTCATCCTAGCCTTCCATTTGGATCCGGTCTCAGCCTAAATGATCGGGTATTAGGCTCAAATTTCACGTTTTAAGGTCCAATTAGATTAAGTGTGGATTTGGGCCTTAATCAGTTGATTTGGCCTAATTACGGATTTTATTTGGGTCGGTCACAGAAGATACTATTATTAAACATTTTATCCTCTACAAGATTCTAAATTTTCCAGGTTTTTACAAAATAGTCAAAATTTAACTTATTCTATTTATTAAGGATTTTCTAATTAATTTCTTATAAATTTTCTAGAAATTTTTATTTGTTAATAAATCGAGATATTACAAAAAGTTTCTTTTCAAATTTTGATACATCTTGGTAGCACCAGGATGAACAGCATACCTTGACTTATGTGCCTCTTCCATGATTAATTTCTTAGTATCATTATGATTTAGCACGTAAATCCTACCTTTAAATAGTAGTCTTCCATCATTTGAGATAGAAAATTCTGGTCTCTGATCAATATTATCCTTGATCTCCATCAATGCAGGGTCATTCTCTTGTAATTTGACTATATCCTCAATCAATGTAGGTTGAGACCTTATATTGGCAATTATACATTCATCTTCTTCCCTGTCAATGTCAAGATTCAAGTGAGAAAAATCTTTGATAAGACAATTCATACCTTTCCTGAGGCTTGCTAGAGTAGCCCTTGGCCTTCTGCTAAGAGCGTCAGCCACAGCATTTACTTTCCCTGGATGATATTGAATTGTAAAGTCGAAGTCCTTGAGATACTCCAACCATATGCGTTGTCGCATATTTAATTCCTTCTGGGTGAAAAGATATTTCAGACTTTTATGATCTGAAAATATAGTGAATATCTCCCCATAAAGGTAATGTCGCCAAATCTTCAAAGTGAAAATAACCGCAGCTAATTCCAGATCATGCACATGGTAATTCTCTTCATGACGCTTCAATTGTCTTGAGGAATAACTAATCACCTTCCCATTTTACATGAGAACACATCCTAGGCCAATGCCAGATGCATCCGTATAGACTTCAAATCCACCACCCTCAACGGGCAAAGTCAGAATATGGGCTGTGGTGAGGTGATTCTTAAGAGTTAGAACACTCTCCTCGCAGTCCTTCGACCATATAAAAGGATTTTATTTTCTTGTAAGTCTAGTCAAAGGAACATTGATCTTAGAGAAATCCTTAATAAATCTCCTGTAATAGCCAGCTAGCCCTAGAAAGCTTCTTACTTCTAATACGGTCGTTGGCCGGCTCCAATTCTTAACAGCTTCCACCTTAGAAGGATTGACAGCGATACCTTCCTTTGAAATAATATGGCCGAGGAATGAGACTTCCTTTAGTCAGAACTCGCACTTACTAAGCTTTGCATAGAGTTTGTGTTCTCTTAGTATCTGCAAGGCTATTCTTAAGTACTCTTCATGTTCTTCCCTTGTTTTGGAGTATATAAGGATGTCATCAATGAAGACGGCTACAAACTGATCGAGATAAGGCTAGAAGACATTATTCATAAGTTGCATGAATGCTGCCGGGGCATTAGTTAACCCGAACGAAATTACTACAAATTCATAGTGGCCATATCTGCTCCGGAAAGCAGTCCTGTATATGTCTTCATCTTTGATCTTGAGTTGATGATAACCCGACTTGAGGTCTATCTTGGAGAAATACTCCACTCCCGAAATTTGATCAAAGAGCTCATCAATACGTGGCAACGGATACATGTTCTTGATAGTAAGCTGATTCAGTTGCCGGTAATCGATACATAACCTGAGAGATCCATATTTCTTCTTGACTGTGAGACACAGAATATTTTCACGTGGGAAAAATAGATGTTCTTTTTGAAAAGAGACATTCCTCTATATAGAGAGGTTTATTCCGTGGGTGCGCATAGTATCAGACAATTTGGGTTCGAGTGCTGGACCCAGTGGCGGAGCCAGGGGGGTCAAGGGGGGGCAATTTCCCCCCCTTGACTTGGTAAATTCTTCTCTCTCTCTTTGCTCTCTCTCTCTCTCTCTTAGCATTTGCCCCTCACCCCTGTTGGGTTTTTTGGACCTATTAGATATCTATCGACGGTGGATATCTAGGTTTTACGATTAAGTTAAAATATCTACCGATGGTGGATATTTATCACCCACATTCATTGGTTGGTTATTTAACCGTAAATCGACGATGGGAATTTTCTTTTGTAAAATAGAAACCTAAAAGAGGCAAAGAGGATAAAAGCAGCACAATAGAACCGTAAAAAGGTATTGCGGCCGTCGGCTGAGAAACTTTGTCTGTAGTTATGTAGGGTTATTTTTTGATGGTTGAGCATAAATAAAAAAAGACTATCGGGTTGTGCATAGGGTTGATTTACAGGCTTGTAGAAGGTCTCTTCGATCCGCACGTCTGCCCCCCCCCCCCCCACACCCCACTCCACTCTAACGAGTTTCTATGTCAATACGGTGAGCTTTCTCCCTTGCTCAGTTCTCCTGTTATCTATTTGGTGACTTTTGCTGAAATCATAGGGCTTTACCATGGGGTTTTACTGGGGAAGATATTTCATTCAGGACTATGATTTTGTCTTTCTTTTTAATTCTTGTTTCGTATATTTTCAATCACGGGGATTTTGCATGTCTCAGTAGCTTAACCTGGTTCTCCCGCTTAGTTATTCCTATTTGTGATTCATTATCTCGAGTATATAATACAAAGTCAGCTCCCACTCGTCGGAAACACTGCACCTAAATTTGAAGTTGAAGTAATTTTTGTGGTGATCAATGAATGAATGATAATTTTGTGACATATATTAAGAAGGAGGTATTCGAGAGTATTGACAATGAGACAATAATGTAACGCTTTTAGAATATGAAGATCCGTCGTGGATAACTCACTTATAAAATATCTTCTATTTGAACGAAAATAAATAATTTTTATTATATTAATTATATTTTGCCCCCACTTTCAAATATTTTTGGCTCCGCCACTGGCTGGACCTCTCCCCACTGACCGTAGTCAGTGTTGATTTACATCGGCCTAACGTCCGAACACCTTTATTTAACTGTCAAAGAAATCCCAAAGTCTTCTATAGAGGTTCTGATGTGGAGGGCATGCTCACTCGAGAGACTCTCCATGACCACTCATTTACCACCGACCAACAACAAAGACTAGGTTAAAGTTTTAACTGAGGCCATGTTTGGGTAAAACCCTAGAATTTGGGAATATGAAGATGATTTGGGGGAAGCCGTAGGCATTTTTTGAAGTAGCGGAAGATTTTCTGGACCCCGAGGGCATTTTGGTAATTTTACCAACCCAGGGGGTATTTTGGTAATTTTATCAGGCCAGGGGCATTGCTGAAATTTCTGGGCTGGAATGGAAGTAAGACTGGATCCCTGACCCCCCAAGGCGCTGAGGCTCTTTCTAGAGGGTTTTAGGAGGCTGCTAGGCCATTTTTAGGTCGTAGGGGTATTTTGGTAATTTTACCATACCCTAGACCTAGGTTTAAAGTGATACCCGAGTGTCGGACTGAGCTGACAACACTCCCGAACCGAAGTAGTGACAAGGGGCTTCATAGAAGGCACACATCTGTCAATTTGATCGAAGGAGGGGTATATATGCAATTTCCAGAAGTCGAGGGTTTTCTTATAATTTTCCCACCCAAGGATATACATAAAACATGTTGAGTGCTTTTATAGTCCGAATGAGTACAAGGGTTGTCGGCGAGTTGTTGACTGTACAAAAGTCCGCGTAAGAGCGGGAGATAGGGGCGTAGCCCCAATTACCAAAGTCGCAGGGTATAACTACAAATTACAGGACTTGGGTCTTTTACGGTCCCGGGGAGGATATTTTTGTAATTTCGCCATTATAAGTGCAGAAATACATGACTTAGTCATCCCGGGACGTAAAGACTTACAAACATGGACCATTGAGGGGCATAATTACAAACATGGCCCGCTGAGAGGCATAAACGTAAATATACCCCGTAGGGGGATAAGTACAAGACCCGGGGACTTACCCCACGCGGGCCGAAACAAACGAACAAAAAGCTCTGAATGCTGGATGCTCCGAGTGTGCTCGTACGTAATGTCCAATCCCCCCTTTTTGGGGAGGACATTTATGCAATTCTCTCATTATTAGGGCAGAAGCATGTGACATAGTCGTCCTAGGACTTAGAAATAACAACACGGCCCACTGAGGGGTAAAATTACAAATATACCCTCATAGGGGCGCATACACAAGACCCGGGGACTTACCCCTCGTGGGCCAAGACAAACGAACAAACAAACAAACAAAATACTCCGAGTGTCTTCCGTAGGTTGTTGAGTGTAGTAGATCGTAGATCTTCCCTTTGGATGAGCTTTCCAAACTCATAGAGGTCGGCTCTTCTGCTGACTTGCCAGCTTTTGATAAAGGGGTTAGGATTCCGACTGCAGAGGTTGGAATCCCTGGCAAGGAGGCATCGTCCCTAGGTATGGGACCATCGGCAGGTACTACCGATGTTGTAGAGTCTAGCCGGGTGCGGACTTTAGGTATGCTCAAAGATACTCTTTACATCATTCCAGCCACACATACTGCTGCATATTGACATCCTGAGATGCTTCTGTTTCGAAACAACTGGCGATCATCAAGAGGAGGGCAGCCTCCCTCGGTCCACAGAGATAGACCAGACACTAGGCTCATTTCATATGCCATCTGAAGAGCAAGGCACCGCCGACGAGGCCGCGGCCTTCACTGATTCGGCAGCGAAAGGTATATTGTTGTCAAATTAAGGAATTTTTTCATTCATCCAACAAGACTCCTTTCATTTATGATATTGATCATCATTTGACATGTGGATGCCTTCTTTCAGCTATCTCTCCGTCCATGAAGCCAACGACAAAGGTTGACCCTGCTGTAATTGAAGAGGAGGCACCTATGCAGGCTGGTATGTCTTCATTAAATATGAAGTGCTCATTCTGGGTTTTGGTATGGCCGGAGTACTAAGACTTTCTGTTCCTTGCCTTCTTTGCAGAGAGGTCGGCGACGCCTATACCATCCACAGAGTAGGGACCAGCACTTGTTGATGGTTGCCCCCCAGTTCCTAGGGAGGGATCTCCTCGTGGGCCCAACCCGGCGAGTGAGACTGCTTCAGGTAAGAGTCCTTGAAGTTTGCACTCTTGGAGTCTTACCCCGGTGATATTATTGTGGTGATACACTCACAATTCCCCCCCTTTTTTTAAAACAGGGTCCGTAGAAGGGGCAGGCGTGGCACCCATGGATTTCCCTGCCCTTGGAGTTGAGTGACCAGACGCTCCTGCACTTGGGACGGCGTTACATGTAGCCATAGCTGACCAGCTCCTGCAGGGTCTTGATCAGTTGATCCGGGTTGATCCACTGCCCTCCGTGGAGGCTTTGAGGGCCGATCTGGAGGTGTTCACCAAGAGCTACCACGGACTAAGTCTTCCCCGGGATCCGTGGGCCGCGAAACTGGAGGGCTTATGGAGCGAGTTTGCTCACCTCCATCTTGCATAGGAGCAGAGACAGAGAGCGGTGGGAATGATTTTTATTTCATAATTCCTTGTTGGTTGGTTTATTAGGCGTGCCAGTCACCGGAGTGACAATTCATTATGCGCTCGACCTGACTCAGTCAGTCGATTGTGATATTCGTGCCAAGACCCGGAGTCCATCATACCATAAAGGATATGACGTTAATTACGTCCTTCCAAAGAAGGATAACCCTTGATTAGTTGCCAAGAAAGGATGCCTCGAGGGCAAATTGAGATAAGACTATTACGCTAACTCCGCTAGCGGAATGCGAAACATGCATAGGAAACCATGCTATGCGGGACATGATAACAATGTTATGGCGCAAATCCGGCAGCATACCCCTTATTTTGGACTATGCCAAAGGGGGAATATAGGTAATCCACCCACGGAATGCCGGGATGGAAGCCGAAAGGAGAGCCGGGCGTAGCCCGAGATCTGGAAGGATCTGAGTGTGACGGGGCAATGTCCATTGCCATGGTGCTTGTTGATATTCCCTCCGGAGACCATTGGGGGACTTGCAACGACAGGACTCCCAGGGTCAGTAGGGTTGGAAGAAAAACCCGACAGTTAATGGCATAGCATATCGGGGTAAGACCCCGTTAATATAGCTCCACTTAGACATGGATGAAGAGCCATGAAACCCTCGTGAAATGGCGGGGACTGGTATAATAGCCTGTGGGGGGGGTCAAGGTCCTAAGTCCAGGCTGATGGTGGACTTGGCAGGGCTTCTGGAAGTTGGGTATATGACATGTAGCCAACAACGGAAGGAGCCGGCGCGGCAGGGGTTCCAACACGAAGGCCAACCGGCGCGGCTGGGAATGTAGGGAGGTCGGCGCTGCAAGCTCCCCGGCGCACCCATCACCCGGCGCGAAATTGGCGCCGAGAGGAGGCTACGCCGGGAGTTGTATGGCATCGGGAGTTGTATGGCGCCGATAAAAGAGTGTTTCTGAGTTTTCAAGTATTATGAGGGGTTTATGAATTCAAAGGGGTCCTTTGTGTTCAATAGGGGTTTCATGAGTTTATTCATGGTGGTAGTTGAGTGGTATAGAGAGTGAGGGTAGGTTCATCTACATGAAGCCTAAGGAGACCATGTGATTGTGATGTTTATATTCCCCTTTCTCGGTGGTGGCCTAAGATGGTATAGCTCAGCTCTCTGCCACACAGTTGGGGTTAGATTCATCATTTCAATCGAAGCATTATACTGTACGATAGGGCAAAGCTCGGGGACGAATTTTGACAGCACCTCCCCTTATTTTGGAGTGTGCCAAAAGGGTATTATAGGTCATCCGCTCACGAAATGTCAGAGTGGAAACCAAAAGAAGAGCCAGGCGTGGCCCGAGATCTAGGAGGATCTGAATCTTATGGGACTTTATCCACCTATTGTGGGATTTATTGATATCCCCTGTATAGTCAATGGAGAACATACAGTGGCAGACCTCCATGACTTGATGGGGTGACAGAATGTAGGGGGGAATTGACCCCTTTGATGTAACTCCCATGAGGATGGAGGGAAGGATAGTATTTCTCCTTAGAAGGACAGGGTATCGTGACCAAGGATGGCATAGCTCGAAGGCATCGGCACGAGCATATCAGGGTGGCCGTCTTCAGGATGAAAGATGTGAAGGTCTCGGCGTGAAAAAGAGAATAGGTTTCGGCGCGACACAAGAAGCTCAGTCGGCGCGGGCAGTCCTTGGCGTGAGCCTCGCGCCGAGAGGGGCTCACGTCGGGAGGCTGGGAAGGCTTCTAAAATGAGGGTCTCAGTAATGTTTTGAAGGGATTTTTGAGGTGAAGGCTTCAAGGGGCTCTGGGAGTCTTAAAGGAGGGTTTATTCAGTGATTTGCAAAGAAGGTTTATTCAAGGGTTTGACTACCACTGAAGGGGTTATGGAGAGGGTATAATCCAAGGGGATGGTAGCCTTCCCTCTGGGGCCTCACTGGGGGCAGAACCACGGACGGCCACTTCTGAATTTATCCCTAGGGGAAGATCTGGGAGAGTAAAGTATGAGATATATGTAGCTTGCGGTATCCGTTGCATATATTAAGCCTCAGATGCAGAGGAAGAAAAAAAGATGAAAGGGGAAACTCAGCCCGCTTTTATTAACTATTTCATCTAAACGGCGTACACGAATTCAACTCAGAAGAGAATCCAACCAAAAACATATACGCAAACTCTATCTCTGATAACAGGGTTACATTAGCATTCAATGCTACTGAAGCAAAGATGCTCGAAAGCAGACACAAAAGAAGAAAGAGATACTCAAAATAAAAGACGTGGGAAAGGGAAACTGTATCCCCTTATGGCATCTTGAAATCGATCCCACCTTGACTCTTCCTTCGAATCGCTACAACTCTTTCTTCTCCTCAGCTTCCTTAGTGGGCTCTCAAGCTCCCTTTTCTTTCAGTGGCTACTGCTCTCTATTTTTTTCTCTCTTTGTTTTTCTGTCTCTTCTTTCTATTATCTTCCTCCTCTTTTCTATCTCGAAGGGCAGCAGCTTTTATAGAGGGATGGCCCTCAGCCTCTCGGCAAGAGCTCCCCGGCGTGCCAGCAAGAAGCTTCTCGGCGCACCTCAGCTTGTGTTGGGCTTGGCCCATTTCTTTATCATCCGACGCCGGGTTCAACCTAATGGGCTCCCTTCGTCGACGTGGTGGGCTTCTCAGAGTAGACGCTCTGTCCGAGGTTGCCTAACGCTTTGTATTCACGGCCGAGCGTGAGGCTACCTGAACCCCTTTCTGTGAGCATCAGAATTATCTGAAGATCCTTTCCAGCAGGCAGATGGTTGCCTAGATTTTGTGATAGTCTTATCAGCCTGACTATCTGAATGATAGCAGTACTGGGCAGCGGCCTAACCAGAGATGGCTTTAGCCGGACAAAGTGTTAGGGGTAGTGGATCTCTTCTATTCTAATTCTCAGAACTTCCAGGGATGGTGCAGGAGCCGCACCTCTGATCAGCCTTCAGAGGCCTGAGTCTACTTTGGTCTCTCCTGGTATATTTTAGGTGTCAACAAATGCCCCCCACCTGCAGGTGGCGTAAGCGAAGGATGAGTGACACGGGACATAAGGGTGTACATCGCACCGCGCTTCGTAATTTCTTCAGGTCTGCTCCTGTTCATTGTTCATTTTTGTGACTCTGAGTCTTCATTCTATTTGTATAATCCCAATATTTGTAAGCATACTCGGATAGACATCAGCATTCTTTGTTTAATCTTCTGATTGCAGCACCTTGGGTGAGCCAACCGACGTTGTTAACGATATCGGCATGGTCGTCTCGGCACAACACCTAACCGGCGCGAGTTTCATATTGGCACAGAACTGATTTCGGCGCGCCTCCTTCTTTGACGCTCTCAGCGCGGGGTGTTCTTCGGCGCGGCCGATATAGGCGCGACCGATATCAGCGCGACCGATATCGGCGCGCCTTTCTTCTACTGTCGCTCCCGGCGCAGGTGGTTGTCGGCGCGCCTTTTGTCGCGTTCCCCCGGCACGGGGGTCGTCTCGGCGCGCCTTCTGGCTTTGCCTATTTAGGCGCCGAGAGGACGGAGAAAGCTCATTTCGCATTGAGCTTTCTCTCTCTTCAGCCTTCTCATCTTCCACTGTAGCGGCGATCGGCATGGAGAGCATCCCCCTCCCTTTTTCATCTCATTCTCGCGAGGTTCCCTTCTATTTTCATTCGGGACTACGTCCCTCTTTATTACGGAGTCACCCCCTCTTGGTGGGTGTTCTCCTATTTGACTTCTGGGCATACTCCGGATAAGGGGAGATGCTGTCAAAATTTTTCTTGAAATTTTCTTTTCCATTTTCCTCTTCATATCATCTTATTTTTCCTTGATTTTGTCTGTAGTTGCTGAAATGGCCTCTTCTTCCAGCCGTGTTGCTTCCGGCGCTACTGATGTCGACGCTTCTTCCCAGGGTAGGGCATCTGGCCCTGTTGTGACTTGGAGGAACGTCGGACAACTGGACCGGGGTCTTCGGAGGATCGCGATAGTCGACGAATCCTCCGACTCCGAAACAGATACAGTATCCTCATCTTGCGTTGTGACCATCGAGGGAGGGCTGAACTTCAATCGCGATGACGGGTATCGCCCGGACTTCCCGAAGGACCGTCATCTTGCACTATTCATCTACACTTTCAGTGTCTCGGGGAAGAGAGACGTCATGCTGGCTCAGATGGTGGAATGGGCCATGTTGGTGGATAGGGACAGCTTGAAAGGCTCCATGTATCACGGAGACACCATCTATATTCAGGGAGAGCGGTGCAAGTGGAACACCGTCTTGGGGGTAACAGAGCTGGAGGCAGAGCAGAAAATGCTGACGCGGGCTCTAGAATTCACACCAGCTAGGTGGGACACCACTGCAGGTCAGGTCAATAGAGAGAAACCCGGCTACGGTTTATTCTTGGCGCCTATCAAGTGGGGCTATAGAGACGAGCCATTCGTCCTGAACTGCTTGGCTGTGCAGTTCAAATTCCAGTTGGCTGCTGGGTGGTTTGCTGACACGAAAGTGACCGATGCCCATCTCTTCCGCGTAGGAGCTTTAGAATTCACAGAATATGTTCTGAAGGAGTATGCGCCGTTGCTGGTCAGGGCCGAGGTGTATCACAGTGTGTATGCGTCCCGTTTCAGGTACCCCATCTCGAAAGGGTTGTGCTGCGGCATGTTCGAAGTGTTCTGCCCACAGTTCAATACTTTCTATGCAGCGGAGGGTGAAACTTCTCTGGACCTCTGGAGCCTGCCACAGTTGTCGGGTCTACCGATCAATGGAGAGCCTTATGAGGAGGTATGCCTCCATGACTTCATTAAGGATGAGACAGACGGTGAGGGCGAGTACTATTTTGGCTACTCATACCGGTACTTGATGAAAGCGTACAGCTCCCTCTGCTTGGCGCTGAATAGGGGGTCCTTGAAGGGGTATCAGCCCCGAGAGAAGAGTAGCAAATTGAGAGTCCGAGTGGTACATTGGATTCAGTATTTCTTTGGCGGCCCTCTGAAGTACAGTGAGTTTCCCCATGTAGCTCCTGTTGCAGGTAAGCCCAGCAAACCACCCAAGTTCAAGTCGGCGCTGCCTGCTTCCCTTCGACGGATTAGTCACGGAGGACCGAATCCCACTGGGGCGGATCCCCTTACGCATTGTGCAGCTTACCTCACTTTCTGGTTGTGCACTTTTACCCTCCCACAGGGAGATGAGACAGTCATTAGGCCGGAAGCAATATACCCGGCTTGTCAGATGGCTTGGGGCATGCGGCTTGCTCTATGTCCTGCATCACTTTGCCTGATTTACAAATCTCTTGAAGATATTCATAGGCATCGGATCCCTCGCTCTTTCAGAACAGTGGGGCCGTTTCATTTCTTTAATGCCTGGGTATGCAACCTGTTCCCAGAGCTGGCTCCTAGGACTTTACAGACAGTGACATTGTACCCCAGGATGCTGGAATTTTCTAGTGCGGAGCCTGGTCCCGTGTCTCATCAGCTTTTCTCCATCCGGGGCCGGCTGGCAAGGGTTCCGATGGATTCAGCGGGGACCATCCATTTTTGGAATTTGGCCGCACATTCCGCTCCATTGGTGAATCGCCAGCGTGAATGTAAGCTTGAGGCAGTGGAGACTTTCACACATTTCATTTCAGGCAACATCGTGACCCGACCAATCTTGGAGCCTGAGCTCATTGACTGGGCTTTATCAATTCACCCCAGTGTCTTAGTGTCACACCCCGAGCCTTTATTTTAGCGGAAGACTAACTCGGGGAGCGCGAACAGTCAGCATGGTAAGCCTCTTGCAAGCAAGAACGATCAGAGCGCAAGACAATCACACAAAATGAATGCAATTGCATAATATTTACTAAAAATCTAACTTCATTCCATTATCAATCAAATATTCAAAATACAATAACTTTTTCCACCATCTTTCACTCTAATAGACTCAAAAAGTAAGAAAATTACATTGACTCCATCTAAATAATATAGACTTCCTAAGTCTTCGCTCATCTTTATTCACTCTCGGATCCGCTACTTGAACATTCTGAACCCGAATCAGACTCACTTTCATTTCCTGAAAAAGATTGAAAATAGGAAATGAGCACACTTTCCCAGTAGGTATCTTCGCATCAACATAAAGGCACTATTAAAGTAATCAACAATTTAGCTCTAAAGAAGTAAGGCAAAATCATGCGAATGCGAATATCATGCGATTAAACCAAAGTAACACGATAATCATGTAAGATAGAATGAACAAGAATGAATGTAGCAAGAACATGATGTTTGGCCTTTCATGAACAAGAATGTATCGAGAATGCACTTTCACTTTCATAACCATAAAGGTTACGCACGAGAATGTCAATCATGTAGTAATTCACAAGATTATCATGAGTGCTCATGGATTTCACTTATTTATAAAGAAAGTACTCCCAGCGCAATGCGACGCCAGTATCATCATACCCCATGGTTTATAAAATAGTATGTTTTCGACAATCAGCCGAGGGGACTAGCATAGAGCCCTTGGACACAATCAGCGCCCGAACTGCATCTTCACGTATAAATCAAGCTACTTCCATGAGTGTAACAATAAAGTATGGCCAAGAATGTAATAAGTTCAATAACTCATGATAACAACAATCAATGAATGAATGCTTCAATTTAGAGTATGAGAGATCAAGAAAAAGACTTAAACAATGTCATGCTCATGGAAATAAATCGACAGCATAACGGTACGTTCTTTTCTCTTTCCAATCATTATATTAAGTTTCTTGATCAATATTATAAGTTCTAGACTATCATTAGTTCATCTAGAACCTTTGGAATATCAACCCTTGGGTCAAACCTTGAGTTAAATACTTAAACAATGTGACGGTCGTTTACTGGGCCGTTACATCATGTAACGCTCCAGTAGTGGGCCGTTATAATGATCCGAATTCAGAACGATCAAAATAGACTCAGAGAAGTGTCACGGTCATTCATTGGGCCGTTACGTTGTGTGACGGTCCATGGTTAGGCTGTTATAGTAGTCTGAGACCAGAATCAAGCAATCGAACTCAGATGAATGTGACGGTCTTATATTGGGCCGTTACATTGCCTGACGGTCCAATATAGAGCCGTTACACTATTGATAACTAGAAAACATCGATTGTGTACTCTAATCAATGGGCTTTAAGGGTACAACCAACTCGGCGTCCTAGTGGGAATCCCAGGCTCGCGGAGAATTACGGAGGCCTTGAAACAAGATTTCCTAATCCATTGGAAGGAATATCCAATAGAGAGGTCCTCAAGTCTAAGAATAATGTTCCTATAGTGCAAAGTGCGAACTAATGGACAACATATCAGAATATGTGCCATGTACTTATAGAAAATGACTCTATAGACAGAGAGAGAAAAACGTGTATCAATATGGAAATCATGATAAAACTCCGTCAATACATCATTCAAAAATCATGATTTACAATACAAATTATAGAGTTTTTGGCACACGAAATTAACATAACTTAAAATAACTCAAGATGCCTAATTCATGCAAACTCCAATATGAACAGTAAGTAACTTAAAATCATAATAACAGGTCAAAACTTAGCTATCTAGGTTTAATTATAAGTAAACTTAACTTGTTATTATTCTGCCATAGGTTGACAGAACGCAGAGTCTAACGGTCTAACAGGAGTGCGTCATAGTGTCTGTGACGGTCTATCGAGGGGCCGTTATATCACTGTGACGGTCCTACTATGATCCGTCAGAGAATCTGCTAACAGAAATCAGTATGAGATACAAGAGATTAACTCACATCATGTCTATAATCAAAATACCATGTATTCTTAGACATGATAACGAAGTATAGGCCAACTACATGTATAGGTATCAGTGAATAGACAAGGTAACATCTTTTAATTTTTCAATTAGGGCTAAGAGATGCATGTAATGCATAGAACTATTAAAACATGAAATTCATGATTTATCATGCATGGAATTCAATCAAACCAGAGGGCTTTTATTCCTATCAAGCTTTTTTTTGCCGTTCATGAGATGACCTACCTCTTAACTAGGCTTCAAACTCCCAATTTGGTTCTGAAAAGTCGGCCCTAGTTCTCCTCTTCCTGTGACTTTTCAGCAACTTCCTTGGGCTCTAACTCCACGACCTCTTGACCTAAAGACGTGAAATTTGGAGAGGAGTTAGTCTAAAGTATTGTAAACAAATTCCCCTAAATAACTTACCTGAGATTATGACTCCTTACCTTGATTCCACGTGAGTAAAAGTAAGGGTCGCGCAGTTCAGAACTAGGTCCTATTTATAGAGTTCTAGCTAGGGTTTGAGGATTAGATCGATTCTAGAGTCCTTAATCTGCCAGAATCTAATCCCTAAGAGTCCTTAGTAGTGTTATGAACTCTCCCAAGTCGATCCCTAGTGGATAAGATCTCAAGGTTCTGATCTTTCTACTCGTTCTTTCCTTCACGGAACTAACAGGGTGTAACGGTTGTAGACCCCTGCGTTACAAACATGTGACGGTATCACGATAGACCGTTACATTCAATGTTCCTAGAGTTCAACATTAATCAAACTCTTTTGCTAATTATCCTATATAATTATTTATATAATTGTATCTATCCTTATTCTGCTAAAACCTGACTTCTAAGAGTCCCTAGTGATTTTATACATCGTTTCAATTAGGTCTCCTGTAGATAGGATCACCAAGTTCCCATCTTTTTACAAGTTCTTCAACTTATGGAATTCACAGAGTGTAACGGTCTAGGGTATACGCGTTACAAGGCTGTGGCGGTCTCCCGATGGACCGTTACATTCAACGCATTCAGAATTTAAATTTTAATAAAACACTTTTATTCATTATCCATCTAATTATCCTATTAAGTGGTGTTTATCCTTTGAAATCCATGAATAGGCTTAATAACCTTCTAGAATATGGGCCAAATTAAATGGGCCTGGTCTTTAAACCTTTTGGGCTCTGTTTAAGTGGATTAGGTTAATTGATTAACACAATTGGGCCATATAATGACTAATAAACTCAATAATCTTTTTATAAATCCATTTACTCCTTATAAATTTCAAAAAAATATTTTAAAATTCAAAAATTATTTATATAAATTCTGGGGCACTACACTTAGTGTTTAGAAAAGGGGGTGTGGTTCATTTAGAACCCTACTATCCTTTCAGGTTTGGCCAAAATTTCGGCTATGATCAGCACATCTCGCCTTCGGTTGCCCTGTTTCCTCTGGATAGCAGGTCGAAGCACGGCTCGACTGTTGTAGCTGAGGGTCACTCCTAGTGGGACTACTTTCACCGTAGGGACGCCAATGTTTTCAGAGTGCCGGTGTTGAACCGCGTTCCCCGGGTCACTCCAGAGTGTATAAAGTGGTGGAATGCTCGAACGGGCTTTTATCGCAATGGCAGGGTGGCATGCTGGGATGTAGCTGAGCGCACCTTTCTGAGCCAGCAGCCTGGGCCAGTTTTCGATATTGAAGAAGCCCATTTGAAGAGGATGTTCTCCCAACATCCGAAGGAGGTAGAGGCATATATAGCACACAGGAAAGCCGCAAAAGAGGAAGCAACTGAATAGCTGGTGCCTGTGCTTGCTAACATAGATGAAGATACTGATGGGGGCATATCTCGCCCTTCACATTTTTCCACAGCTTTGATTGCTCGTCGGCATAGCTCCATTGTGTCCGTCATATTTTTCTGAATCGAGTCATGTAATTTTCATATTTTATTTGAGTCATGTCATTGTAATTTTCCTTTTATTTGAGTCAAGTACCTAGGTCATTGAGTCATCTACCTAAGTTTGAGTGTCATTATGATTGATTAGGTTGTTATTGGGCCCAATTCATTGGGCTGGCCCATGGGCCCCCCCCCACCTTCCTCGGTTATTCGTCATTGAGTCAAATGTCAATGACATTTTGTAAAATGTGAGTTACCTATATATAGGACCCCATTCCTCTCATTTTGAACTAATGAATCAATGAATGAATTTTGAAATCCACCACAATTGTGAGCTTCTCTCTCTCTCTTCTCTCTCTCTCTAAAGAGGGCGAACCCCATTCTCTCTCCTCCCCACCCCAATTTTTAAAATTTTCTCTCTCCTCCCTTCCCAACCACCTCCACTCCCCACCTATCCCATTAAAGCCTCTTCCCATTCCCCACAACCCTCATCAATACTCCCCCCTTCCCAAGACCCCCTCCACCAATCCTCTCCTCACCACCCAACCCCCAACTACCCCTCCCACTTTCCCAAGCACCCTTCCCACTACCCCAAGCACCCCTCCACCTCCCTAGGCCTTTGAATTTCAAAATCCCCCTTCCCTCCACAGCCCTAGGTCCCCCCCCCTCTCTCTCATCTCCTCCACTCTCCCATTGTTCTTCTTCATCACCCCCACCTTCCACAATCTAGACTGGCGACCTGCAGAGGATCACCTGCAAGCAGCGGCCACCCCGACCACCTCCCCGTGAATCTGAAGGCCCAAGAGGTACCCATGGAAGTGTCTGCCTGTCTTCTTCGCAACGGCGGTGGTTTCGTTGTCGTCCGGGCACCGAGCTGCCTTGGAGAGTCGTTCTCCCTCGACTGCACGAAGCTCTCCTGACAGAGCACTTGAACGTGATTGGAAGGTCTGCCACGACAAATCCAACATGAATCAGGACAAAAGTTCTTCTGTAAAGATCTTATATCGACCTGTTTACTTTCAGAATCAAGAGGCGGAACTCCAATCGGCATCCGTTCGCAAGAGTTATTAATTTCTTCCTCCAGGCGCTCGGATCTACCTCCACTCAGTCTGCACCAATCCCTCCCCAGTGTTCAGAGCCCTTAGGTCGACCCTGACATCAGCTGGCATCCTCGTTAGTCTTTCTTCGAAGAGGACTCGTCAACGGTTCCAACGACTCCAGTGGTACCTGATTTTGAGCTCGGGAGCGGTCGTGGCACCATCTTCTTCCTGCTGTTGGGAACCTGAAACTGTCATATCCGAGGGTCTGCCACCCTGTTCAAGCCCCCCACCCCGACCAGCAGCGGTGCCTGAAGAAATTTACAAAATTCTGGAGTCACCCTGTTCCAGATACGAAGATTCTCCAAGTTGTTTCGTCCCCAACAAAATTCGGGGGAAGTCACAGGAGCAACATCTTCGACCAACTGTCAGCACTCGCAGAGAGAAGACTGAACCGATCTCGGTCTTCATTCGGCATACTTTCCCCATTTCTCCCCTCCCCGCTTGGCCGGCTGAAGGCCCCTCCCTGCGTGGAGGTAGTATTTGAGTGTAGTCACCGGATTCCCTTCCCCAAGATCCCCCTCTTGCATGGGGTGTAGTGCATGTAATCTGAAATTTCTGGTTGAAGCTTCTCCGGCGCGGCGTGCGGGTAAGCCCACGCTTCCTCGCTCGCCCTCGTCTCTGGCCGGGATCGGTGTCTTCACACCGATCAGGTGAGCCACTAAACACTCCTCTTTGCTGGATTCCTTTGCTTAATTAGTATTGCATTTTAGTGCCGTCGGCGTTAAGAGAGTGCCCGAACCCGAATTATCGTTTAATTGTGTGGCTACCGCGGGTGAGTTGTGAGAGTTATCATTCAACCTAAGCCTTCAGCGTGCTGACCGCCCGTGAATTTGGGCAACCCTTGACCCATAGGGGTCCTCCCCAAGCCAGCCGTACCCTTGAAAACCTCCGGTCCAACCTCGGACCCTCACCCCATCGCCGGTCCACCTACGGACCCGAGTGTGCCAACGCGAGTGAGTCCGCTTGTGTGACATTGCCAAATTGTTGTGTTGCTTGCAATTTAGGTCCTAGGTTGTGCCACATCAAATTGGTATCAGAGCAAGTTCACAACTTGTCTCTATCAAGTTGGTCCTAGGGCGTGTGTATGCATTTAGGGTCCTCGGTGGCATCTCTTTTGTCCACTAGCATGACCACCTCTTACCGACCTTACCCATCGGCCCTCTCCATAAGTCCAAACCCCCAAGGGATGCCTACCACTAACACACATGACCTCCCTGGCCATGTCAACTACCTCATGAAGTCCTTGACCCATGCCAATGAGCGGCTTGATAACCTATCGGGTCGACTCTACCAAATAGGAGAAAATGGGCCCACCCCATTGGCGGATGATAGTAGGGCTCCTCCCCGACCTCCCATCTTTGATGGAACTCAACCTAGTGACTATTTAGATTGGGAAGTCTCGATGGACCATTACTTCACTTGGTATCCCATGACCGAGGATGAGAAAGTCCGATTTACGAAATTGCAACTTACCAAACGGGCCCAAACTCATTGGTTGAAATTTGAAGGCTTAAGAATAATTAGAAGGGAAGCTCCCCTCACAACATGGGGGGACATGAAGGAACAACTTAGGGCTAGATATATTTTCCCCTCCCATTCCGAACACCGAAGCCCAAAGAGCATTTCAACTCCTTCATTTCCCCTTGGCCAACCCAAGACCCTAATCACACATTCCCCACCATTTTCCACCTCTCCTACCCCAACCACCACATCTACACCCTACCTCCAAGTCCTCACCACAACCATGTGTCCACATACCCAATTGGACCCTATGTCCACCCCTCCATCAAAGCCCATGATGGCCACCACCCTCTAACCCAAAATCCCTCACCAAACCCATACCCCACAAAACCCCTTGGCCCCCACCACTACCCCTCCATCGCCCCCTAAAAGGGACCCACCTCCCAAAACAAATCAAACCAAGCCTCCGCACCCACCCCACCTTCCTCTTCCAACCCCAATCTTACCCCAACCTAGGCCACCACTACTTCCACTTTCAACCTCAATCCAAGTCCGACCTCATTCACCACCCCGGATGCACCATGTGCCGATCATCATCACCCCACCCACAAAGTACCTACCCACCTCCTTGGTAGAAGAATCCATAATCCTGACACCCTACCCCATAGTGGTGAACACCCCGAATCCAACCCCCACTTTGAAAGAAACACATGCCCAAGATGAGGACAAAGCCTTGCATCTTCACTCTATGCCCTCTCCCCTAGTAGGGAGTGAACTCATCATAATTGGGTCCTTGGCTAGATGGTTAAAAGAGAGCCTAGCTCAACCGATCATGGCCTACCCTCCCTTGGAGCGACACCTCCCCATAGTGCCCTTCAACTCCTATCGCACCACCATCCAATCATCTTATCAAGTGGAGACACTACGGGACCTTCTCAAGGGCTTAGCTTGGCACTTTGAGTTGACCGGTTTGTTGACCCCCATGGCCCACCAATCTAGGAGCCTTGACCTCCTACAGCTTTGTGTCGGGTCTATCACCTCGGTTTGCACCATTGGTTGCTACACTAGCGACCTCCTCCTATTCCTCCCTACATCCGATGAGCCCGACCTTCTCCTCAATTTGGAGTTTATTATATCGAGTAGAAAGTCAAAACCTCCCTTCATAGCCGATCCATCCACTAAGAACTTCGGCCCAATCATTTCATTAGAGGAGGATGATCCAACACCATATTGTGAGGACCTTGAGGATGTTGAGATGAACTTAGAGCTCCTTTCCCCCGGGTACACTTATGTTGATCCTTTTAACCCCTCCCAATGGGAACCCGGGAACCCATGTGATCCACCCACATCACTTATCACCCACTCCTTCCTACCCTCACCCACCATGTTGGGCCAAGCCCACCTCTCCCAAGTCCCAGGCGACACAAGGGTAGCTATGACCAAGGAAGATCTACACCTAAGGAACAGGGAGGTGCCTCTCCCCATGATGTCCACCTTCCTTGACCCCTTCGACCCTTTTGAATGGAAACTCCAATGCCAAACCATACCCCCACACATCAAAGTCATTTTCGGGTTAGGAAAACATGTGACTTGGCACCTCAAACCACTTGGCATGATTCATAAGCCAGATACATTCATTCATATCACCCACATGTTAAGTCGGAAACATGAGAGGTTCATATTCGGATGTAATGGTCCGCCTTCATTCATCATGAGTCTTAAGCATGTTAGGATCATTCATGGATGTCCGGATCCTCCGGCACTCATCACACCCACGCATGAGAGGGACACCTATGGATGCCCTGGCCCTCCCACACCCTTCAAAGTCTCCATGGCATCACTGCATGATTGGTCTACGTATGGTTGTCCTGGCCCCCCTTTGCATATCATGCATCTCTCACTCACACCGCATCATAGTACTTGGCATGAGCATTTAAGCAAGCAAACCACAACGAGCGGTGAGGTTCATAATGAGCGGGCAAAAACTCACGAGTGCCACTTTGGATTCCAAGTAGGCAACCCTACGATGGTGGCTTTGGAATGGCTCTATCTTACGGTCACCTCCAAATCGAGGGCACGAGGACTTGGACCTTCCATGTTCCGAGTGGCTTTGGCAACCTGGCTTACGGGTTGGATTTACCGATGGGATCTTGGGATATACCTCACTTTTTACGTGGCGGATCTAGCACCCACTAAGGGCACCGCGGTGGATCCCAGTGAGAAGTTTGAGCCTACCCTCACCTTTATGAGTGACACCCTCGGAGAGCCTCCTCATATCAGCTTGAGAGTCCGACGTGTGAACACGGAGGCAATACTAAGCAAGCAGGGTACCATCGCCAGCAAGAGGGTGTGCCCGAGCCACCTTGAGAGGATGAAGAGTAGTCCCTGGCTAAGGACGCGAGGTTGAGTTTGGAGGTTGTGGCTCACCCGGAGCTGCATTGGAGGACCTCTTCCCCAGCGGACCTATACTCGACGGAGTCGAGTTCTTCGCACCCCGGGGGTATGATGGGGGCATCTCTCGCCCTTCACATTTTTCCACAGCTTTGATTGCTCGTCGACATAGCTCCATTGTGTCCGTCATATTTTTTTGAATCGAGTCATGTAATTTTCATATTTTATTTCAGTCATGTCATTGTAATTTTCCTTTTATTTGAGTCAAGTACCTAGGTCATTGAGTCATCTACCTAAGTTTGAGTGTCATTAGGATTGATTAGGTTGTTATTGGGCCCAATTCATTGGGCTGGCCCATGGGCGCCCCCCCCACCTTCCTCGGTTATTCTTCATTTAGTCAAATGTCAAGGACTTTTTGTAAAATGTGGGTTGCCTATATATAGGACCCCATTCCCCTCATTTTGAACTAATGAATCAATGAATGAATTTTGAAATCCACCACAATTGTGAGCTTCTCTCTCTCTCTCTCTTCTCTCTCTCTCTAAAGGGGGCGAACCCCATTCTCTCTCCTCCCCACCCCAATTTCAAAATTTTTCTCTCTCCTCCCTTCCCAACCACCTCCACTCCCCACCTACCCCATTAAAGCCTCTTCCCATTCCCCACAACCCTCATCAATACTCCCCCCTTCCCAAGACCCCCTCCACCAATCCTCTCCTCACCACCCAACCCCCAACTACCCCTCCCACTTTCCCAAGCACCCTTCCCACTACCCCAAGCACCCCTCCACCTCCCTAGGCCTTTGAATTTCGAAATCCCCCTTCCCTCCACAGCCCTAGGTCGCCCCCCCCTCTCTCTCATCTCCTCCACTCTCCCATTGTTCTTCTCCATCACCCCCACCTTCCACCATCTAGACTGGCGACCTGCAGAGGATCACTTGCTAGCAGCTGCCACCCCAACCACCTCCCAGTGAATCTGAAGGCCTAAGAGGTACCCATGGAAGTGTCTACCTGTCTTCTTCGTAACAGCGGTGGTTTCGTTGTCGTCCGAGCACCGAGCTGCCTTGGAGAGCCGTTCTCCCTCGACTGCGCGAAGCTCTCCTGACAGAGCACTTGAACGTGATTGGAAGCTCTGCCACGACAAATCCAGTGTGAATCAGGACAAAAGTTCTTCTGCAAAGATCTTCTTCGACTTGTCTACTTTCAGAATCAAGAGGCGGAACTCCAATCGGCATCCGTTCGCAAGAGTTATTAATTTCTTCCTCCAGGCGCTTGGATCTACCTCCACTCAGTCTGCACCGACCCCTCCTCAGTGTTCAGACCCCGCCGGTCGACCCCGACATCAGCTGGCATCCCCGTCAGTCTTTCTTCGAAGAGGACTCATCAACGGTTCCAACGACTCCAGAGGTACCTGATTCTGAGCTCGGGAGCGGTCGTGGCACTATCTTCTTCCTGCTGTTGGGAACCTGAAACTGTCATATCCGAGGGTCTGCCACCCTGTTCAAGCCCCCCACCCCGACCAGCAGCGGTGCCTGAAGAAATTTACAAAATTCTGGAGTCACCCTGTTCCAGATACAAAGATTCTCCAAGTTGTTTTGATGTGACACAACCTAGGACTCAACAAGCAAACACAATTAAGTATTCAAAACGGACCGATAATGGCAACCGCTCACCCGATGCTCACTAAGACCCAGGGTAACTTGGCAATGCCAAGGGGAGGTTCTGTGGGCTGGGCCTTTGTGGGTAGAGGGCCAGCAAGGCCAAGGTTTGATTCCCCAAGGGTATGGCTGCCCAAATCAAGGGTCCGACAAAGTGCCAAAGGGCACGGGTTCCACTCTCTTCCCACGATGATCACTTATAGCAAATGAGCCTAAGGATCGGGCTCTCGTCACGGCCAGCGGAGTTTATGAACTAATATTGAAAGAACAAGCATGAATTAGAGCAAAGTTTTGGAGCACTCACTCGACCGGTTTGAAGAAATCGGTCCCGCTCGGAGACGAGGGCGAGCGGGGAAGCGTGGGTTCCCCACACGCCGCGCCGGGGTAGCTTGACATGTTTAAGCTATTACAACACTACACCTCTCACAGGAGGGGGGACCTTGGGGTGGGGGTTAATGATATTACAATCAATACTACCTCCATGTAGGGAGGGGCCTTCAGCTGGCCAAGCGGGGAGGGGAAATCAAAGCAAAGAGTGAGGAATAAGTGATGACACCGAATCTGCCTGCTGTCTACGGATAAGGATAGATAGCCGGTGTTGCAGCTGTAGAACTTGCTCAGGAATTTTTTTGAGGGCAAGACCAGTGGGGATCTCTTCGTCTCTGGAACAGGAGTGCCCCTGAATTTTGCCAATTTCTTCAGGGGTCGCTGTCGGCCTGGGCGGGAGCACGAACAGGGTTGCTGATTCTTGGATTGTCTGCAACAGATTATCAACAGCAGGAAGACGCGGCTTCCCCGACCGTTCCCGAACTCCGAATCAGTTTCTGTTGGAACCGTTGGAACCGTGGGTGAGTCCTCTTTACAGTAGAACAAACAGGGATGCTAAAAGAGGCCGGTGAAGATCAGAGGACTCAGAAAAGTGAGGAGTGGTCGATGCAGATAGTGGGAATCAGAGTCGAACGCCTGAGGAAGAAAATTGGTAACTTCTACTGCAAGATGCCAAACGGAGTTTCGCTTCTTGGTTCTGAAAGTAGACAAGGAGAGGAAGAACTTTGCAGAAGAACGCGTGGCCTGATTCCTCAGGGGTTTGTCGTGGTGAAGCTTTCTCTCCGGATCAGGATCTCTGCAGAGCTAGCTCCTGGTTTCCAACAGCAGGTTGCAGAGGATGCCCCGACAGCTCCCGAACTCGGAATCGAGCACCGTCAGAGTCGTTGGAACCGTGGACTAGTCCTCTTCGTATAAAAACTGACGGGGAGGCCAAATGATTTTCGGAGAGCACCAGAGAACTCTGAACACTGTTGACAGGTTGGTGCAGACTGTGGGTAACAGGACTGCGAAGCTGAGGGAGAAAATTGATTACGCCTGCTACAGGATGCCGAATGGAGTTTCGCTTCTTGATTCTGAAAGTAGACAGGAAGGAGAAGAACTTTGTAGAAGAGCTCGTGGCTTGATTCCTCCTGGGTTCGTCGTGGTGAAGCTCTTTCTCCGGGTCAGAACCTCTGCCAGGGCAGATCTGCGTAGTCGCGGAAGAATGGGCTTCCTAGGCAGCACCGAGCTCCGATGGGGACGAGACCACTGCCGTTGCGAAGAAGACAGGCAGACGCTTCCAACGATGGCTCTTGGGCTTCTAGGAATGTCCGGAGGAGGTTGGGGTCGCTGCTGCAAGCTTCAGATCTTCTGCAGGTCCTCTTACTCTAGATGGTAGAAGGTGGGGGTGATGGAGGGGAACAAGGGAAGATGGAGAGGATGAGAGGGGGCCGCCCCTAACCAAAGGGGAGGGGTCTTGGGCCCCCTAGGGCTGTGGAGGGAAGGGGATTTTTGAATTCAAATGGCCTAGGGAAGTGGAGGGTTGCATGGGGGAGAGGGAAGGGTGCTTGGGAAAGGGATGAGGTGGTTGGAGGGTGGCTTAGTGATTGGGGATGCTCCCTTGGGACTAGGGGGTGGAGTAATGGGATGTGTGGGGAAGGGGAGTGGCCTTTAATGGGGGTAGGTGGGAGAGTGGTGGTTGGGAAGGGAGGAGAGAGAAAATTTTTGAAATTGGGTGTGGAGGAGAGAGAAAGGGGAGTGAAAGAGAGAGATTAAGAGAGGGATGGGTGGGATTCTCTCCCTAAGGCTTCTCACCTCACTAATGGATTCACTCCACCATAAAAATAAAGATAGAACTCACAAAATGGCAATTTTTCATTGATTGATTCATTAAGTTGAAATGGGGGGAATGGGTTCCTATATATAGGGAACCCACATTTTACAATAAGTCCCTGACAAAAGACTCAATGACAAATAACCGAGGGGGTAGGGGGGTGCACTTGGGCCAAACCCAATGAATTAGGCCCAATAACTAACTAAACAACATAATGACTCTCAAACTTAGGGAAATAAGCACAAGACCTAGGGACATGACTCAAGTAAAATAAAAATTACATCAAATGACTCAAATAAAAATTACGTAGGACTCAAAATTAGATAACTAGACCATGCCGGATGCAACCGGGGCAAGGACACGAGCTGTGAACGTGGGCATGGGAGGTGATGTCCCCATCATACTCCCGGAGTGCGGAAAACTTGACTCCGTCGAGTAAGTGTCCTTCCCTCCTCGGAGGGTGTAGAAGTGGTAGAGCCCTTAGGTCTTCCGAATGAGACCGATCCATCCACCTGCCGAGATAGCGCTCGTATACCTTGCTCCAGGTGGTAGTGACTTGTTCATCCAATATTCGTTCAATGCGCTCACGCTGGGCTCTCTTGGCTGGTGGTCTCTCCTCACGGGTTGGTGCTCTCTCAACGGAGGGAATAGGCTCAATATCCTCACTAGGTACCACCGTGGGTCCCTTATAAGGCACTAGGTCAGCTACATTGAATGTGGGACTCACTCCATACTCCTCGGGGAGATCTAACTCATAGGCATTAGCGCCAATGCGCCTCAGGACCTGGAAGGGACCAGCCCCACATAGCCTCAATTTGGAGATGACTCCCGGGGAGAGCCTCTCCTTCCTCACCATCACAAAGTCACCCATGTGGAATTCTTTGTGACGCCGATGAGAGTCGGCCACACTTTTATAAATCACATTATTCTTGCTAATGTACTTGTGGATCTCTTCATGCAATGTTGTGAATGCAGACATTCTAGGAGTGATGGGTGGACCTGGGCAACCAAAAGTAGACCTATCATGTAATGATGCAGTGTAGTCTTTGGTCAGCCTAGTGTTAGGGTGCTAGGCCTGGATATAGAGGGGGGTGAATGTATCCTTCTATGTATAATGGCCAAATAAAAACTTGGATGCTAGAGATAGACACAGAATAGAACCAATTCGATTCAACTCAAATACAAACACTTGGAGCGTGCCTATTCAAGCATCTAGCGGAAGCAAAGCAAACAATCAAACCACTGCACAATAGATTTTTAGGTGGTTCGGTCCACAGACCTACATCCACCCCTCACTCCCAACCGGAGTGAGGCTTCCACTAGCTCAAGCTAGAACGCAGACTTAGTCTGCAAACAGTTGCTGCCACACAGCTTGACCAGGGGAACAGCCTCCCCTCTTCCTCCCAACCGGAGGGACACCCAAGTGACTCCCAGCCACTTGGAAACTAGAGGTCGAAGACCTCTCTTTCTCCAAACCAGGAGGGACCACTGGACTTGCAACCACAAGCCCAGAACCGGAGGACTAGCCTCCCTTCCTCTAACCAGAGGGAACCCACAAGTGACAACCTGTCACTTGCAACCCAGAGATCAGATCTCCCTTCTCCTGAACCAACAGGAGGAACCCGATCCCCAGCAGGGCAATCGGAAGAACAAAATAACCAGATGAAAATGAAAAAACAAAAACACGAAATGAAAATAACTTCAGCAACCAGAAAGCTGAAAAACGAAATGCACAATGTGGCTCTCAATGGAGCTGACTGGCCTGGATCTGATCCACGGTCCAGTGAAGACAGATCTTCAAGCAGCTTCTTCCTTCTTCTCCACGAGCTCCCTCGCTCACTCTCTTTCTCTCTTTCTTTCTCTTCTGCTCTCCAAATCTCTCACTCTCTATCTCTCATTCTTTCTCTTCTACTCTCCTAATCTCTCACTCACTACTTTCTCTTCACGACTTCTCTCTTCTATCTCTTCTTCCTCTCTTTTCCTTCTTTTTCTCTTTTTCTGGATCGAAGGGCTTTCTGCTCTTCAGGCTTCTGCTTCGATCTTCCTTCATCTGAAGACGAAGGCTTCATTATATACCACCAACAGCAGCAGTAGGGCGCGTGTGGCTTCCACAGTTCTCGCCCTGAGAATTCGGACCACGTGGCAGCATCCAGCAGGCTGTCAGAACACGTGTCCTCATCTGGGCACTCTCCTTATCCTCGGATCACGTGCCCAGCACCAGTACGCTCAGAAACTGGAGTTAGATGGCGTCAACTCACACGCTCAGAAAAATGACTTATTCTATTAATTAATTAATTAATCTAATTAATTTGGATAATTCTCATTAAATCGAATAACTTCAAATAAATTCCAAATAATTACAAATAACTTTCTAAATAAATTTCTAAAGAATTTGGGGTCTTACACCCTCCCCTACTTAAAGGAATTTGGTCCTCCAAATTCACTGCACTAAAACTGAGAGTAGAAAAAGATCTCTCACCTAGAATAGATCGGGATACCGCTTTCGCATAGTCTCTTCAGACTCCCATGTAGCTTCTTCGGTCCCACGCCGACTCCACTGAATCTTGACCATCGATATCGAATGATTCCGGAGTTGCTGATGCTTCCGGTCCAGAATCTTGACAGGTCTTTCCTCATAGGTCAAATCTTCCTTCAGTTCAAAATCCACCTGCTGAATGAAATGAGTGGGATCGTACACATATTTCCGTAACATAGACACATGGAAAACGTTGTGTACGCCAGACAATTGCGGTGGTAAAGTCAGTCTGTATGCCACCTCTCCCACTCTATCTAGAATCTCGAATGGACCAATGTACCTCGGACTCAGCTTGCCATGAATGCCAAATCTTCGGATCCCTCTCATCGGAGAGACCTTTAAGAACACATGCTCGCCAACCTGAAATTCTAATGCCCTTCTCCTGTTATCGGCATAACTCTTCTGTCTTGACTGGGCTACCTGTAACCGGTCTCGGATAACACGGATGTTCTGTGATGATTCCGAAACAAGATCTGGTCCAAGCCACTGTTTCACACCTACCTCGTCCCAACACAACGGGGAACGACAACTTCTACCATATAGTGCTTCAAAAGGAGCCATCTAAATACTAGACTGATAGCTGTTATTGTAGGCAAATTCAATTAATGCTAAATGCTCACTCCAATTACCACCGAAATCAATCATGTAAGCTCGCAGCATATCTTCCACTATCTGATTGGTTCTTTCAGTCTGTCCATCTGTCTGTGGATGAAAAGCAGTACTGAAATTCAGACGAGTACCCAAAGACTCTTGCAGTCCCTTCCAGAAATGTGAAGTAAATCTGGGGTCTCGATCAGATACTATATTCACTGGGATACCATGCAATCTCACCACTTCCTTTATATACAAAGCAGCCAATACATCAATCGTCCACTTGGACTTAATTGGTAAGAAATGAGCCGACTTTGTCAAACGATCAATAATCACCCATATCGCATCAAATCCACCACGAGTCCTAGGTAGACCCATAATGAAATCCATGCCAATACTTTCCCACTTCCATTGGGGTATGTCGAGTGGTTTCAATTTCCCTGCTGGTCTGAAATGTTCGGCCTTAACTTGCTGACATACCAAACATCTGCTCACAAAATCTGCAACTTCTCTTTTCATATTCGGCCACCAAAAGGACCTTTTCAAATCTCGGTACATCTTAGTGCCTCCAGGATGAATGGTATATCTGGATCTATGAGCTTCCTCAAGAATTTTGTTCTTTATTGTAGCCTCATCCGGAATACAAGTTCTGCCTTTAAATAATAATCTACCATCATCGGCCAACATGAAGTCAGGTCTGCTACTCAAGCTTCCCTTGATCTCTACCAACTCGGGATCATTATCTTGCAAGGACTTGATCTCTATCAATAATTCAGGTTTAAGTTGAATCTGAGCAATCAAGATCCGATCATTGTCAATATTGAGATCCAGACTAGATAATTGTTCCAACAATCTCCATTCTTGTAACATGAGACTTGACAATCTAGCTACCGGCTTCCGGCTTAATGCATCTGCCACAACATTACCTTTGCCAGGATGATACTCAATCGAGAAGTTGAAGTCTTTCAAGTACTCCAACCATCTCCGCTGCCTCATGTTGAGTTCCTTCTGAGAAAATAAATACTTCAAACTCTTATGATCTGAAAACACTGTAAAGGTTTCTCCATATAAGTAATGCCTCCATATCTTTAAAGCAAACATGACTGCAGCAAGTTCCAAATCATGAACAGGATAATTATCTTCGTGCTTCCTCAACTGCCTAGAGGAATAGGCAATCACCTTCCCATGCTGCATGAGTACACAGCCTAAGCTAATACCTGAAGCATCAGTATAAACAACAAATCCTCCTTCACCAGAAGGTAAAGCCAAAACAGGTGCAGTAGTCAAACACTCCTTCAGAGTCTGAAAGCTTCGCTGACAATCATCTGACCAATCAAACTTATTTTCCTTGCGGGTTAATCTTGTAAGAGGTACCGTAATCTTAGAGAAGTCTTGAATAAATCTTCGATAATAACCTACCAGGCCTAGAAAACTTCTAACTTCTGTCACACTGGTAGGCTATTCCCAATTCTTCACTGCCTCAACCTTCGAAGGATCAACAGAAATACCGTTCTTGGTGATAATATGTCCGAGAAAGGACACTTCTTGTAGCCAGAACTCACACTTACTGAACTTAGCATATAGTTGATGATCTCTCAACAGTTGCAATGCCATTCTCAGATGCTCAGCATGCTCCTCCTCATTCTTAGAATAAATCAGGATGTCATCAATAAATACCACGACCCACTGATCAAGATAGGGCCGAAATGCATTATTCATCAACTGCATGAAAGCTACTGGAGCATTCGTTAGACCAAAAGGCATAACGACAAATTCAAAATGACCATACCTGCTGCGGAAAGCTGTTTTATAAATATCCTCTTCCTTAATCCGCAACTGGTGATATCCAGATCGAAGATCGATCTTAGAGAAATATTGAGCTCCCGCTATCTGGTCAAATAACTCGTCAATCCTCGGCAAGGGATATTTGTTCTTGACAGTCTGCTGGTTTATTTGCCGATAATCAATGCACAACCTCATCGAACCATCTTTCTTCCTGACGAATAACACAGGGGCTCCCCACGGAGAAGTACTAGGACGAATAAAACCCTTCTCGAGTAATTCCATCAGTTGTTGCTTCAGTTCCCTCAGTTCCGCAGGAGACATACGATAAGGAGCCTTAGAAATAGGAGCTGTGCCAGGAATAAGATCAATGGAAAAGATAACTTCCCGTTCAGGCGGAAGTCCTGGTAATTCCTCTGGAAAGACATCAGGAAAATCTCGGACAACAGGAATGTCCTTGATCTCAATCTGTTGCTCAGGGGTTGCACAAACAAAGGCTAGAAATGCCTCACACCCATGCCTCAAAAGCTTATCAGCTCGAAGAGCCGAGATGAGCGGTACGGAGTTATGGTGCTTGACTCCCGTAAAAGATAAACCAGAATGTCCAGTAAAAGTCACTGAGCTAGAACTACAGTGAACATTGGCCTCATACTTGGCCAACCAATCTGCTCCTAGGATTACATCATAATCCTTCATATCCATGCAGACCAAATCTGCTGGAAAGTTCTGTTCACCAATCATAACCTTACTAGAAGGATAGAAATACTGGATTATTGATCTAGTGCCAATAGGGGTTGAAATCTCTAACGGAGTATTCATCAAAACAGGTTCCTGATGTGACACAACCTCGGACTTAGTCAAACAAGCACATCTAAGCATCCAAATGGGCCTTAATGGGCCACCGCTCTCTTCATTGCACTCTATTCCCGGGGTGATTATGTGATACCAAGGGTGACTTATGGGAATGGGCCCTTGCTGGTAGAGGGCCAGCAAGGCCAAGAATTGATTCCCCAAGGTTGGTTGCCCAATTCGATTGGGGCCGACAAAGTGCACTCGGGCACCGGGTCACACTAACCCACGGCGATCACTCTAAGTCATGGACTTGAGGATCGGGCGCTCCTCACGAATTCAGCGGTGCATGAATCAAATATTGAGAGAGCTACACTAGGTGAGCAAGGAAGAGACACTTACTGGACCGGTTTGAAGAAACCGGTCCCGGTCGGAGACGAGGGCGAGCGGGGAGGCGGTGGTTCCCCACACGCCGCGGCGGTGTCGCTTGACCTGCCAAACCACTTATAAAACTACTCCTCTCGCAGGAGGGGGGATCTTGGGGTAGGGGTTAATATGATACATTCAAACACTACCACCACGCAGGGTGGGGCTATCAGCCGGCCAAGCGGGGAGGGGTTGGTGGACCGAAACGAAGAGAAATGAGAACTAGGGAAGTTGCAGCTTCAATCTGGAATTCTGGACAGGGGGTCGCTGTGATGGCTATGCCGGGCTTGTCCGGACTCCAAATTGATCAAAACCAGCTCCTGAAGCTTCCTGACTGGAAGAGGTGGACTCCAGAATTTTTGGGGAAGCTCAGACGGTCGGAGGTGGCTGCACCAGCAACAGGAAGTAGCCTCCTCTGTCTGGCCGCAGGTACTGTCTAGACTGTAACAGCAAGTTGCAGAAGTGACTGAGCACCCTCCCGAGCTCCGATCAGCACGAAACCAGCGGCATCATCTTCATGGTCAAGGTAGCTTTCAGCAGGAGGTGACGGAGATGCATTCAGAGGTCGAGGATGGCCGGGGCACCCAGAAGATTGGGTACTGGTCGGAGTAGACAGCAGAAAACAGAACTAGATAGATCGGGGGAGAAAATTCGTAACTTCTTCCTCCGGTGGCCGAACGGGGTTCTGTTTCTTGATCTTGAAAGATGACCGGTAGAGGAAGAACTTTGATGAAGGGGCTTCAGCCTGAATCTGCTGGGGTTTGTCGTGGAAGAAGGATCTTCCACGCTCTGGTCCAGGATGAAGACCTCTCTGCGCATTGTTGGGAGAATGGCTCTATCTGGCAGCTCCGAGCTCCGATCGTGTTGATTCCACCTCGCCTGCGAAGTAGACTGGAAGGCCTTTCCAGAAAGGTAGGCCACGCCTTCTGAAGAACTAGGATGAATCCGTGGTTGACGCTGTAACAAGGGCTGTTCTGCAGATCTGCACAGCTCCAACCTACTAGAAGAAATGAGAGGGAGATGTGGCTTCTTTGGTGGAGGGAAATGGTAGGAATGACCTAAGGGAGAGTGGGGGCTCTTGTGGGGTGGAGAAGGGAGCTAATGGTGATGGGGAATGAGGTGGAGAATGGCTGGAAGCAAGTGCTAGCAGGTGGAGGAGGAAGAGCTACGAATTTGGGGAAGGTGGGTGAGAGGAGAAGGTGAGGGGGGCACAAGTGAGTGGAGGGAAGGGTGGATTTCAAATTCAAAAGGTCTTGGAAGGTGGGTGATTATGTTGGGAAGTGGAGTGCTTGCATTGGAATGGGGTAGATTTGGTTGGAAGGTGGAGGAAGGTGTTGGAATGGGGAGACTTCTACCTAGGAACTAGGGAGTGGAGTAATGGAGGCCATGTGGAAGTGGAGGGCATTAAAGGAGGTGGTTGGAGGTTGGAAGTGGATGGGAGGAGGGAGGAGAGAGAAGGAAATTTGGATTTGGGGTTGGAGGAGAGAGAAAGAGAGGTGAAATAGAGAGATTAAGAGGGGAATGGGTGGGGAATCTCTCCCCTAGGGTCTCTCACCCAAAAACTAGAGGAATCACTCCAATTTGAACTCAAATGGCAAGTTTAACTCAAAAGGATGTAATCATTCATTAACTTCAAATGAGGGGAGTGGGGTCCTATATATAGGCAACCCACTCTTTACAATAAGTCCCTGACAAAATAAACAACTACAAATAACCAAGGGGGTTGGGAGTGCTAATGGGCCTAGTCCAACGAATGGGGCCCAATAGCTTACATTAGACATCATGATGATACCAAACATAGGAAAATAAGTGCTAGACTTAGGGAAATGACTCAAATAAAATGGAAATACATCAAAATGACTCAAAGGAAAACTACAAAATGGATAAGGGGCCTTAATAGAGTGAGGCCCAAACTCAACTAGCTCCCGAATGTGAAGAAGTGGACTCGAGCCAAAGGGAGTCGTGGGTGATGCCTCCATCAGTTCCACAGCTAATGACTTAGCAAATCTCCGTGAAATAAAAGAATGTGTTGCACCAGTATCAAAGAGAGCAAATGCGGGTTTATCGATTATAGTAAGGGTACCTTCGATGAGTCCGCCATCATCAGAAATCCTAGTTTCCTCTGCATGTAAGGCTTGAAGCTTGCCTTGTGGTTTCTTGAAGACTAGAGGTTTTACCGGTGTAGCTTGTTCCGATATGAGAGGATAATTGGGGATACGGTGCTCCTTGCTTCCACATCGTAAACAGGCGCCTAGCTTGCGCCAGCACTCCTCTATCTTGTGACCCGGACGATCACAATAGTTGCACACGCCCTTGAATGGAACAATAGGGCCAGGCTTCTTGTCTTCATGCCTCGGCATCTTGCCCTTCCACGATCCGGACCCGCTCCACGAACCAGGTCCACTAACAGGCCTCTTCTTGGCATACCCGGGTTTGACACTCCCGGAACCCGTAGGTAATTCTTTCTTGGTGCCTTTCCCACGGATTCTCTCCGTCATCTCAAGAGTATCCTCCAGAACTTGCGCTTTCCTTACCATCTCGGAATAAGTGGAAATCTCCATCGGTGCCAATTGGTTGATATAATGAAGCTTCAAACCATTGAGAAAGCGCTTCGCCTTCATCTTCTCGGTGGAAATGAGATGTGTAGCATATCGAGAAAGCTGTGCAAATTGAGCCTCATACTCTGCCACGGACAAACCTCGCTGTTTCAAGGCCGCGAACTCTGCTGCTTTCTTCTCTTGCACTCTATCAGAAAAATACTTGTTGTTAAAGAATTCCTCGAACTCTTCCCACATAACTTGCCGATCACCGAGAGTTGCCTTGATAGAATCCCACCAAGTACGTGCATCATATTCCAATTGAAATGTGGACAAAAGGACACGCTCCTGGTTGGTGCATTCCATAACTTCAAAGATTCTCCCCATGTCATCTAGCCAGTGCTCGGCTTGGTCAGGGTCAGTCGAACCAGCGAATCTAGGCGGGTTCATTCCGCGGAAGTTCCGGTATAGATCACCGGTGCCATGCTGTGCCGCTCCTGCCTGAGCTACTTGCTGAAGGGCCTGAGTAAGGCCTTGAACCGTACGCTGCAGGTTCCTCCATTCAGCACAATCAGCTGCCATCTACACGAGAAATAGGTTACTTAGGTTCAATAAGATAGATAAAGCATGATTAAGGAACGAACTTAACCCAAGTTCTACCCATTCTTACCAGGTCAAGTCCTAGACTTTTACAAGGTTAGAGATCTAATGCACCTAGACACGACCAAAAACTCGGTACCTGGCGGAGGTAATCGGTCCGAAGACCACTCGCGCAAGTGTGCGACCTTCCCGATAGGCGTAGCCTAACGTTCGGACAACACCTTTTGATATACCGATTATTGGGATGCAATGCAAGAAAACTTAAACTTAGGAAACCTAGGAATGTGAAACCTAGGGCTCTGATACCAACTAAACAGTCACGCCCCGAACAAGGCGAAAATATCGGGACGTACAGTTAGGGACACGCTGGCAAGAGAGGGAACTAAATCTAAAATGATACACAAGTGCTACAAGATGGAAAGGAAATACTAAATGATCATTAAACAACCAAACTGATACAATGATCTCAAAGGCAACTTAATACAACATGGAATAACAACCACTAAGACTCAGTAACAAACTGAAACTAAATGATCTCCAAACACAACTAACAATAAACACACTGCTAACACACTAGAACTGATACACTCAAGACATCACTCCTGCCCTTCCCCGTCGGTAAGCGCGTCACCTGAGATGCCTGGAAAGGGGGAAACAACGGGGTGTGAGCTAACGCTCAGTAGGAAATAACAGACATGTATAAGTGATTAACAGTTTAATTACATTTTCAAAATGTCATGCTACAAATGATAATGCAATAAACAACGGTAATAACAAGATCTTGCAAGGTCAAGAAATATACAATTGATAATGATTATCAAGGATAACAGATACAAGAATTTACTACAGGAGATATAACAAGAGATATAACAATGAGATATAAGTAAGGAATTGGCCAACAAGCAAGTATTTTAAACATTTAACCAAGTATGATCAAGTAACAAGTAACAAGATACTTTTGTCATAGACGCCAACACTCAGGCAAGTACTTCGGTGCAATGCCCCACCATGTCATTAACATCCCATGGGCTCACTAACTTTCGGGCGCTCTCCCCAGGACCAGACCGGGCCCTTATGATGCGATGGCATTGATTTACTGGGCCCAACGTCCCATCCGTCTAGACATTCAGTCAATTTTAATGGCCAATCAATCAGATGAATTTCTGTCAAGAGTATGAGATTTAAGGACTAACATGTCCTTGGATTCAAAACAAAAACTCGGTTTATACGGTCACCTCGGTGGCGTAATACAAGAACTGGACCAAACTCGGTCCACGGGGTCAAGAAGGAACGGCCGACAGTATACCGTTCAGGTGTGTAAGTAATCGATTCAACTGGAGTAAGCAAGACTAAAACAGCAACTTAACGATCAACTTAATCCTAATTACCAAGTTAGCATATCAAAGATTATCCATTATCATTTACATCAAGACAAATGCCAAGAAGTTGATTCAAGATGATAAAGCACAGAACAACTCCCACAGGAGTGAAATAGAATACATTAACAGAGATTTTAGTTACACCATTAACCACTAATTATGTGGATTTCTATTTATCCTTGTATGCATTGAAAATGAAGATGATAAACGGTGTGTTTTTACACTAAGTTTGCATGTATGGACCTATGTTAATTGAAACTAAAAAGGGTACATGAATAGGTCATTAGTTCCTCAAAAATGTAGTTTTCAATGTGATTAGGTTGAATGGATTGATTCCCCGATGATCCGGATTGATCCCCGGGTCAAAGCATCCTTTAAAACGGGTTTACAAGGCATGGGTCGACCCTTTGGGTCGACCCCTGGAAAAATTCCAGGTATGGGTCGACCCCTGGCTTCCAGGAGCCATCCTGGCTGCATGGGTCGACCCATGGGTCGACCCCTGCAGGCTATGGGTCGACCCATTGGGTCGACCCATGCAAGGCAGCATTGCTGCTTGCAGGGTTGAAATGGGTCGACCCGTGGGTCGACCCCTGGGTTTCCAGACCCAAAAGGCTTCAAAAAAAAAAACATGAAAAACTCCAAGAATTGGGGGTCTAAATGTATTGGGATCTTAACCCTATACTCTAGGGTTATTAATATGCATCCTAGGGTTATGAAACACAATTTTAAATCATGAATTTCGATAGGAATCTAATGAAATACAACCTATTCTACGAAGAACACAAGAAAAGTCTAGCTTGCTAGCATGCTTCTAATAACACACGAAATACTCTAGGCATGATCTATAAAAATTGGGAATTTTGATGTCAAAAGAAAGCTAACATGCTATTGATTACATTCATGTATGTTAATTAGAAGTTGGGCTGTTATAACCTACCTCAAATTGAAGAGGGAATTCGAAACCTAGAATAAAGAACAACTTGACAGCACCTCACTAAAACCTCGATATCTCCACGGATACTTAATGAAAATTAGGGCTTTTGCCACCAATGGAAAGAGCTCGATGAGAGGTACAATTTGCTATATTCATAAGCTGATTTTGGTTAAGGAAACCTACCTCAATCGAAGGAAGTAGAAAGGCCTAAGAAAAACCCACGAACTTGGACCCTCCTCCAATAATCACAAGAGATCTCTTCAGATCTGAATTCTCTGCGAACACCACAGATACCAAATGAATCTAGACACGTAGAGCTTTCTTTTAATAGGTCATACTCCTTCTGGATCCTTCCAGGAAGGGAGAATTCGACCAAACAAGTTGCGTGTTCCAAACACCGCCGCCAACGTTGACCTAGCTCTTGCGCGCCCAATAATTACCATATGGTAATGATTTTGTGACATTATGAGAGGGGAAATGTTTCTCTATGTAATACCTTTCATTTGCCTCTAGAATCACCCCATTTGGTTGAGAAACAAGCTCGAATTTGATGTTCAAAGTTTGGGTGAATAGTGAATACGAATTTGGGTTAGGTGGGTTGTAAGTCAGGCTTAATCCACTGATTAGGCCTAGATAATGATTTAATTAGGCTTACTCCAAGAAGATAAAAGTGTTAGTCGAAACATCTATTATTTAATTACTATTTTTATGAATTTTTATATGGTAGATAAAATTTCACTTCTACTATTCCGTAATTAATTAAATATTAAGTTCGGAAGACTTAGTTCGCTAATTCGGCTTAATAAACGATTTTATTAGGCTTAATTGTAGAAGACAAAGTTGATAAACAAAATTAATTCTACAAGATGTGATTTTTGAGGATTTTTAGAAAATAGTAGAAAAATGACTTATTATATTAATTAATTAATTAATCTAATTAATTTAGATAATTCTCATTAATTCGAATAACTTCAAATAAATTCCAAATAATTACAAATAACTTTCTAAATAAATTTCTAAAGAATTTGGGGTCTTACAGGTTGTGTGGGCTGGGCCCTTGCTGGTAGAGGGCCAGCAAGGCCAAGGTTTGATTCCCCAAGGGTATGGCTGCCCAAATCAAGGGTCCGACGAAGTGCCAAAGGGCACGGGTTCCACTCTCTTCCCACGATGATCACTTATAGCAAATGAGCTTAAGGATCGGGCTCTCGTCTCGGCCAATGGAGTTTATGAACTAATATTGAAAGAACAAGCATGAATTAGAGCAAAGTTTTGGAGCACTCACTTGACCAGTTTGAAGAAACCGGTCCCGCTCGGAGACGAGGGCGAGCGGGGAAGCATGGGTTCCCCACACGCCGCGCCGGGGTAGCTTGACCTGTTTAAGCTATTACAACACTACACCTCTCACAGGAGAGGGGACCTTGGGGTGGGGGTTAATGATATTACAATCAATACTACCTCCACGCAGGGAGGGGCCTTCAGCCGACCAAGCGGGGAGGGGAAATCAAAGCAAAGAGTGAGGAATAAGTGATGACACCGAATCTGCCTGCTGTCTGCGGATAAGGACAGATAGCCGGTGTTGCAGCTGTAGAACTTGCTCAGGAATTTTTTTGAGGGCGAGACCAGTGGGGATCTCTTCGTCTCTAGAACAGGAGTGCCTCTGAATTTTGCCAATTTCTTCAGGGGTCGCTGCCGGCCTAGGCGGGAGCACGAACAGGGTTACTGATTCTCGGATTGTCTGCAACAGATTATCAACAGCAGGAAGACGCGGCTGCCCCGACTGTTCCCAAACTCCGAATCAGTCGCCGTTGGAACCGTTAGAACCGTGGGTGAGTCCTCTTTACAGAAGAATAAACAGGGATGCTAAAAGATGCCGGTGAAGATCAAAGGACTCAGAAAAGTGAGGAGTGGTTGATGTGGATAGTGGGAAGCAGAGTCGAACGCCTGAGGAAGAAAATTGGTAACTTCTTCTGCATGATGCCGAACGGAGTTTCGCTTATTGGTTCTGAAAGTAGACAAGGAGAGGAAGAACTTTGCAGAAGAACTCGTGGCCTGATTCCTCCGGGGTTTGTCGTGGTGAAGCTTTCTCTCCGGATCAGGATCTCTGCAGAGCTAGCTCCTGGTTTCCAACAGCGGGTTGCAGAGGATGCCCCGACAGCTCCCGAACTCGGAATCGAGCACCGTAAGAGTCGTTGGAACCGTGGACGAGTCCTCTTCGCAGAAAAACTGACGGGGAGGCCAAATGATATCGGAGAGGACCAGAGAACTCTGAACACTGTTGACAGGTCGGTGCAGACTGTGGGTAACAGGAATGCGAAGCTGAGGGAGAAAATTGAAAACGCCTGCTACAAGATGCCAAATGGAGTTCCGCTTCGTGATTCTGAAAGTAGACAGGAAGGGGAAGAACTTTGTAGAAGATCTCGTGGCTTGATTCCTCCTGGGTTCGTCGTGGTGAAGCTCTTTCTCCGGCTCAGAACCTCTGTCGGGGCAGATCTGCGTAGTCGTGGAAGAATGGGCTTCCTATGGCAGCACCGAGCTCCGATGGGGACGAGACCACTGTCGTTGCGAAGAAGATAGGCAGACGCTTCCAACGATGGCTCTTGGGGCTCTAGGAATGTCCGGAGGAGGTCGGGGTCGCTGCTGCAAGCTTCAGATCTTCTGCAGGTCCTCTTACTCTAGATGGTAGAAGGTGGGGGTGATGGAGGGGAACAAGGGAAGATGGAGAGGATGAGAGGGGGCCGCCCCTAACCAAAGGGGAGGGGTCTTGGGCGCCCTAGGGCTGTGGAGGGAAGGGGATTTTTGAATTCAAATGGCCTAGGGAAGTGGAGGGTTGCATGAGGGAGAGGGAAGGGTGCTTGGGAAAGGGATGAGGTGGTTGGAGGGTGGCTTAGTGATTGGGGATGCTCCCTTGGGACTAGGGGGTGGAGTAATAGGATGTGTGGGGAAGGGGAGTGGCCTTTAATGGGGGTAGGTGGGAGAGTGGTGGTTGGGAAGGGAGGAGAGAGAAAATTTTCGAAATTGGGTGTGGAGGAGAGAGAAAGGGGAGTGAAAGAGAGAGATTAAGAGTGGGATGGGTGGGATTCCCTCCCTAAGGCTTCTTGATGCGGGACGGACACGGGAGACGACACTATACAGTGCCACCCTCGGACACTAGATGAAGACGCGACCAGCAATACACACCAGGGAGACACTAAGCCCGACACTACGAGCTTCTAGTGGCAAACGTCGCTAACAGAAGTACAAGCTCACTCGGCGTCCCATGCGAGGGAAAGCGTGGATCGTGCGCGGTTAAGGAACCGGCAGAGTTCAAGGTAGTCAGACTCACTTTCGGACTCGGATCGAGTCGCGGGACGGGTCACTCTCACGCTCACAGTGGTGACATGGACACACGGGCTAGGAACCTACACTCTCGGCAGTGGCCTAAGACCATATACTAGCTAAGCAATGTAACGCCAAGAAGTTAAGACCTTTACCTCCACGCACCCGGCGTGGCGAAGACACCCCGGCTGACTTACGGACCCCTGGTTAACATAATTCACAGCGGTACAAAAGGATTCGACCCACTCCACGCAGGGAGGTAAAAGGTCACATGTGGGCCCCAGGGATCACGTAAATCAGGTTGACAGGCAGCATCTTGATGTGGACTCGACGCGCCGAACTCCGCGTTTTCGTGCTTTCCGAACGGCGGGTTCTGCGGGCCCGTGGGGCCCACGGATGGCGCTGTCCTCCGGATCTGCGGAGGTGGGTCCCACTATGATGGAGACCCCTGGTGGCGCGCCTCCACGGACGGCGGTCGGCCGGAGACACCGATTGGTGGCCGGTCGGGTCCAATCTTCAAGTTGTGGAATGGCTGCCCACGGATTTCAATTCTATTTTCCCTGCGCGCGCTCCGGCGAAAACAGCCGCTGCGGTCGATCCCGACGTCGGATCGGGGCGCATGAGCTATCGTTGGAAAGCTCTCTTCAAATGCTTCAATCTAGACTCAGAGAGATCGGATGGATCTACTCGGATCTAGACTTTAAAGAATTTACAAGTCCCTATTGTACAGTAACCGAGACATCATATTTACAGGGTACTTGTCTGAGAACCACCGTTGACCGCCTACTTTCCGTAGGAATCAGACTTCGAGCTCTTCTTCAACATTGTAGATAATCAAACCATGAAGCTGGTACAATTTTTAGAATTGGATTTGGAGGTTGTGGTGATTTGATAGGATTTTTGGAGTGTCTGGTGGTCGGATCTGGGAACTGGGGAATAGAACTGTAGCTGGGACTGAGAACGAATTTTAGAAAATATGAAATGGACGAACCAAATATAAAAAACATGGTGGATGAAGGGATGGATGCAAGGAACACCCAGTTAAATTGGGCGAACCAAAGAAAATCAAAAAAAGGACCTAAGGCTTGAAACTCATGGCGGATGGGAACCTGAACAGAGTTCTGGCAGAACCAAAGTGGAAGGGTGGACGAAAATCAAAAATTGTGAAACGGGATCTGAATGACAAACCAAACTTTATGGGGTATCCTTGACACCCCTGGGACCTCCAGTAAAATTCCTAGGTCGATCTGAGCTCGTGGTTGATGGCTGAATTTCATGGAGGCTGCTGTGGTACTGCGCGGGCAGAACTCCGATGAAGGCGATGGCGGTGCGGTGGCGGCTCGTGGCGGCGGCGGCGATGACCGGAACTGATAGGGGAGGAGTCACACCTCCAGAGGCAACCTTCACAGCTGCAAGGGGGGAGAGAGGGGCGCACCAAGCTGGAGCTCCAAGGTTTTTTTCTTCCAAATGAATGCATTAATTCAAGTAAAATGGAAAATACAAGTTTAAATAGCTTACATCTCACATCCATCCACAACCATAGGATCTAGGGGTAAGAGATGAAGGGCTGGGATGGCATGTGACACACACACAAAAAAGAAATAAAAAATTAAGGGGAGGGGGGCGGCCCTTGGACTTTGAATGGGAGGGGTGTGGAAGGTTGAAATGTAGGTGGGAGGTAGGTAGCCTCCTTGGACTTTTTAAGCCCATTGTCCCCCATGTGTCTAATTACAAGTCAAGATTTTAGATGCTCCCATGTGGCATGTTGACTGGCCCCACGTGGGACCCTAGGCTGAGGTGGCCCAATGGGGTGGGGCCTGGGGGGCCCGTGGGGCCCACGGGGTCCGAATTGCACATAAGCCCCTATTACAATCAAAATGTCAAACTGAATGCAACGAAATAAACACAAATTAAACACACATAAAGTCTAACTAAATATAATAAGTGGGGAGGCTCAAGGCGGAGTCTCCAGGCTGTCTCCGAGCCAGATGGACGCTGAGGTGGCTCGTGTCATGCTCCGTGTGCGGTACCGGTGCGTGGCTCGGCGTATCGTGCCGATCAACTGCTCGGGTGTCCGCACCAATTCTCCCCGGGTGGGATAAACTCGACCCTGTCGAGTAAGGGTCTGCATCGCTCCTGTATCGCTCCAAAAGGTCTGGATCAATCCGCTGCAACTCGCCATGTGTGATCCATGTGTCCTCAGTAGCGGGCCGTCCTCTCCATCGCACTAGGTAGCGCGGGTAAGATCCACTCCTGGTAACTGTCACTTGCTCGTCCAGTATACGATCTATATGCTCACGCTGCCGTGAAAAAGGGGCTAGAGGTGGAAGTGGACACTCAGGTGTGGGATCACTCTCAAGGGGAGGAGATGGCTCAAAAGGCTCACTAGGGATCACCGCTGGGTCCCTATATGCAACAAGATCCGATACATTGAAGGTAGAGCTTATACCATATTCCTCGGGCAGGTCCACAACATACGCATTGGATCCAACGCGTTTCAACACTCTAAAGGGACCGACTCCGCGAGCTTGCAACTTCTTAACGGTTCCAGAGGGAAACCGTTCAGGTCTTACCCTGATCATGACATATTCACCCTCTTGGAAATCTCAGTGGTGTCGATGGACATCGGCTAACTCCTTGTACCGTGCATTGCTGGCCTCAACTGTGACGACGGACATCGTCATGCAGACTCCTAACATGTTTAGCAAAAGAAAAGAAACACAGGATACACACACGACCTAACATGCTTACCAAAAGAAAAGAAACACACGGATGCACACACGACCCTAAACAACCCTACAGTTAGTAAAACCCAATCATATGCAAGGTGGTCCAGGACATCCGAATGTGTGCCATGCATGCATTTGACATAACTGGAGGTTAATGTCATGGTGGACTCCTAGACATCCTACGATGCACCAACCATGGACATGGGGTTTGGATGTGGGAAGTCCGGGAGGTTTGGGTGGTTGAGGTGGCCCGGGGAAACAAAAGTCCTCATTACCCCCAAATGATGGTTCGGACCTATTGCCATGTAAAGGTTGCCAGGCCCGAGTAGGAGGGGTGTGATAGTGGACTTCCTTAAAGAGGTGGAATGGAGGTTGTGGGCCAAAGGGCCCATGAAGAAAGGGATCGAAGGGATCATAGAATGTGTGACCCCTCGATATGGATTCCCTCATTTCAAGGTCCCATGTGTGGAATTCTAGAAGGTGTTGATGGTCACCTTCATCCGTGAAGGGAGATGAGACGGTGGGGGTATGATGGTGGACTCTCTCGAAAAGGTGGTGTAAATATGGTGGGTCACGGAGTCCATAAGAGAATGGGTTGAAGGGATCAAAGAAGGTATGACCCCTCGGACTAGGCTTCCACAAATCACTGTCCCACATTTGGAACTCTTGGAGGTGTAAATGATCACCTTCATTCATTGCGAGAGATGGGACGACAGTCATAGGTAGAAAGTAAGATTCCTCCATTGGGCAAAGGGGAATGAAGTTGGACTCGGCCGGCAAAGGGAGGAGCAGAAGAACCTCCGTGGTAACATGACCCACAGTGTACACGGAGGTGATGGACCCTAAAGCGGGATGAGTGAAACTACGACCTGTGGGTCGGTCGAAGCCTGGAGCCAACAAGTGCGTAAATGTCCACTGCCGGTCTAACCCCTTAAGAAGGTCATCCAATGTATCCACATAGTGACTAGATCGGAAAGTGGTATGAAATGAATTGATTGGCACCAGAGGTAGGATAGGGTCCATAGATGGGAAGGGAAGTGGGACCAAGCCCTTCTTGAGCCAGCTAAGAAGTGGCTCGGCTATGACAAGCATACCCATTAGAAACACGGGTGGCTCGGGCTGAGGTGGCTTAGAATAAAGATCGGAGAGTGGGGCTTCTCCAACCCTTTTGTCCCTTATGGCTATAGATGTCTAAGTGGGACATTGTCCGGCGTAGTGGCCGAACCCCTGGCAGCGATAACACTGCTGTCGTGACCCACTACGCTCCCTGATAAGTGGGTCCCTACCCTTATCCTCCTGACGGACAGGGGGTATAGGCAATGGGGCTCTCGTGGGTGGGAGAAGAGGATCCACTATGATGGGGAGAGGGCTTGGGGACTCCGTTGATGGGGCCGGGTTAAGACTACCGGCGATGACCTCCTTAGGCTCGGGTTGGAGTACATCACTAGGAGTACGTGTCCTATCCACCCCATCCAACCGGTCCAAAATCATTTGCATAAGTTTGGCAACGGAGTGGGTTGGAATAGGGATATCATGGTGGACTCGCCCGTAGTCGACTGTCCTAGGAGTGGGTCTTGGTTCATCTACGTGTGGGGCTCTTCGCCTCCGACTAGGACTCACTTGGTTGGAAGTGATTTGGTAGGGCCGGTTGGAGGTGACCGGTTGGGGCACGTAGACCTTCCTAAGCTCTCTCTTTATGTCCCACCATGACTCGATGGGCCATTGCCCCCTAACCGCTCTCATTCTTTCGATGTAATCCCACTTTTCGGCAGCCTCATGAAGAAGCCGCTCTTTGGCGAAAGAGAATTGCATTGCCTCGGACATAGTATAACAATCAAAGTATGTGTCCATGGCGGCCTCCCACTTGAGGTAGTCCCCCGGGCCATTGGAGCCATAAAAATCCGAGGCTTCGGGCCTACGGAAGTGGAGTGGGTGGTTGCCAAGCCCATGGGTGGACCAACTGCCATATTGCCCGGGTGATTGGGAATCCATGGGAAATTGAGGGGGGGGGAACTACATGTTGGACATGCCGACACTTGGACACGACACTAGACCGGCTATGCAAGGTTGCAATGCACTAACTAATGCAAACACCGACTAATGCACCTAGACCTAACCAATATCCGGTACGTGGCGGAGATAAGCGACCCGAAGATCACTCGCGCAAGTACGCTACCCTCCCGATAGGCATAACATAACGTTCGGGCAACGCCTTTTAATATACCGGGCTATTGGGTGAAATGTAATTTCAAACACTCCTTTTTTTTGTTTTGAAAATAATGATGATCCTAGACTCGACTTAGACCATGATGCATGACTTATGCAACGACTACCCTAGACTCGACTCGCTCAGATACCAAACTGATGCGGGACGGACACGGGAGATGACACTATACAGTGCCACCCTCGGACTCTAGATGAAGACGCGACCAGCAATACACACCAGGGAGACACTAAGCCCGACACTACGAGCTTCTAGTGGCAAACGTCGCTAACAGAAGTACAAGCTCACTCGGCGTCCCATGCGAGGGAAAGCGTGGATCGTGCGCGGTTAAGGAACCGGCAGAGTTCAAGGTAGTCAGACTCACTTCCGGACTCGGATCGAGTCGCGGGACGGGTCACTCTCACGCTCACAGCGGTGACATGGACACACGGGCTAGGAACCTACACTCTCGGCAGCGTCCTAAGACCGTATACTAGCTAAGCAATGTAACGCCAAGAAGTTAAGACCTTTACCTCCACGCACCCGGCGTGGCGAAGACACCCCGGCTGACTTACGGACCCCTGGTTAACATAATTCACAGCGGTACAAAAGGATTCGACCCACTCCACGCAGGGAGGTAAAAGGTCACATGTGGGCCCCAGGGATCACGTAAATCAGGTTGACAGGCAGCATCTTGATGTCGACTCGACGCGCCGAACTCCGCATTTTCGTGCTTTCCGAACGGCGGGTTCTGCGGGCCCGTGGGGTCCACGGATGGCGCTGTCCTCCGGATCTGCGGAGGTGGGTCCCACTATGATGGAGACCCCTGGTGGCGCGCCTCCACGGACGGCGGTCGGCCGGAGACACCGATTGGTGGCCGGTCGGGTCCGATCTTCAAGTTGTGGAATGGCTGCCCACGGATTTCAATTCTGTTTTCCCTACGCGCGCTCCGGCGAAAACAGCCGCTGCGGTCGATCCCGACGTCGGATCGGGGCGCATGAGCTATCGTTGGAAAGCTCTCTTCAAATGCTTCAATCTAGACTCAGAGAGATCTGATGGATCTAGTCGGATCTAGACTTTAATGAATTTACAAATCCCTGTTGTACAGTAACCGAGACATCAGATTTACAGGGTACTTGTCTGAGAACCACCGTTGACCGCCTACTTTTCGTAGGAATCAGACTTCGAGCTCTTCTTCAACATTGTAGATAATCAAACCATGAAGCTGGGACAATTTTTAGAATTGGATTTGGAGGTGGTGGTGATTTGATAGGATTTTTGGAGTGTCTAGTGGTCGGATCTGGGAACTGGGGAATAGAACTGTAGCTGGGACTGAGAACGAATTTTAGAAAATATGAAATGGACGAACCAAAAATTAAAAAATATGGTGGATGAAGGGATGGATGCAAGGAACACCCAGTTAAATTGGGCGAACCAAAGAAAATCAAAAAAAGGACCTAAGGCTTGAAACTCATAGCGGATGGGAACCTGAACAGAGTTCTGGCAGAACCAAAGTGGAAGGGTGGACGAAAATCAAAAATTGTGAAACGGGATCTGAATGACAAACCAAACTTTATGGGGTATCCTTGACACCCCTGGGACCTCCAGTAAAATTCCTAGGTCGATCTGAGCTCGTGGTTGATGGCTGAATTTCATGGAGGCTGCTGTGGTACTGCGCGGGCAGAACTCCGATGAAGGCGATGGCGGTGCGGTGGCGGCTCGTGGCGGCGGCGGCGATGACCGGAACTGATAGGGGAGGAGTCACACCTCCAGAGGCAACCTTCACTGCTGCAAGGGGGGAGAGAGGGGCGCACCAAGCTGGAGCTCCAATGTTTTTTTCTTCCAAATGAATGCATTAATTCAAGTAAAATGGAAAATACAAGTTTAAATAGCTTACATCTCACATCCATCCACAACCATAGGATCTAGGGGTAAGAGATGAAGGGCTGGGATGGCATGTGACACACACACAAAAAAGAAATAAAAAATTAAGGGGAGGGGGGCGGCCCTTGGACTTTGAATGGGAGGGGTGTGGAAGGTTGAAATGTAGGTGGGAGGTAGGTAGCCTCCTTGGACTTTTTAAGCCCATTGTCCCCCATGTGTCTAATTACAAGTCAAGATTTTAGATGCTCCCATGTGGCATGTTGACTGGCCCCACGTGGGACCCTAGGCTGAGGTGGCCCAATGGGGTGGGGCCTGGGGGGCCCGTGGGGCCCACGGGGTCCGAATTGCACATAAGCCCCTATTACAATCAAAATGTCAAACTGAATGCAATGAAATAAACACAAATTAAACACACATAAAGTCTAACTAAATATAATAAGTGGGGAGGCTCAAGGCGGAGTCTCCAGGCTGTCTCCGAGCCAGATGGACGCTGAGGTGGCTCGTGTCATGCTCCGTGTGCGGTACCGGTGCGTGGCTCGGCATATCGTGCCGATCAACTGCTCGGGTGTCCGCACCAATTCTCCCCGGGTGGGAGAAACTCGACCCTGTCGAGTAAGGGTCTGCATCGCTCCTGTATCGCTCCAAAAGGTCTGGATCAATCCGCTGCAACTCGCCATGTGTGATCCATGTGTCCTCAGTAGCGGGCCGTCCTCTCCATCGCACTAGGTAGCGCGGGTAAGATCCACTCCTGGTAACTGTCACTTGCTCGTCCAGTATACGATCTATATGCTCACGCTGCCGTGAAAAAGGGGCTAGAGGTGGAAGTGGACACTCAGGTGTGGGATCACTCTCAAGGGGAGGAGATGGCTCAAAAGGCTCACTAGGGATCACCGCTGGGTCCCTATATGCAACAAGATCCGATACATTGAAGGTAGAGCTTATACCATATTCCTCGGGCATGTCCACAACATACGCATTGGATCCAACGCGTTTCAACACTCTAAAGGGACCGACTCCGCGAGCTTGCAACTTCTTAACGGTTCCAGAGGGAAACCGTTCAGGTCTTACCCTGATCATGACATATTCACCCTCTTGGAAATCTCAGTGGTGTCGATGGACATCGGCTAACTCCTTGTACCGTGCATTGCTGGCCTCAACTGTGACGACGGACATCGTCATGCAGACTCCTAACATGTTTAGCAAAAGAAAAGAAACACAGGATACACACACGACCTAACATGCTTACCAAAAGAAAAGAAACACACGGATGCACACACGACCCTAAACAACCCTACAGTTAGTAAAACCCAATCATATGCAAGGTGGTCCAGGACATCCGAATGTGTGCCATGCATGCATTTGACATAACTGGAGGTTAATGTCATGGTGGACTCCTAGACATCCTACGATGCACCAACCATGGACATGGGGTTTGGATGTGGGAAGTCCGGGAGGTTTGGGTGGTTGAGGTGGCCCGGGGAAACAAAAGTCCTCATTACCCCCAAATGATGGTTCGGACCTATTGCCATGTAAAGGTTGCCAGGCCCGAGTAGGAGGGGTGTGATAGTGGACTTCCTTAAAGAGGTGGAATGGAGGTTGTGGGCCAAAGGGCCCATGAAGAAAGGGATCGAAGGGATCATAGAATGTGTGACCCCTCGATATGGATTCCCTCATTTCAAGGTCCCATGTGTGGAATTCTAGAAGGTGTTGATGGTCACCTTCATCCGTGAAGGGAGATGAGACGGTGGGGGTATGATGGTGGACTCTCTCGAAAAGGTGGTGTAAATATGGTGGGTCACGGAGTCCATAAGAGAATGGGTTGAAGGGATCAAAGAAGGTATGACCCCTCGGACTAGGCTTCCACAAATCACTGTCCCACATTTGGAACTCTTGGAGGTGTAAATGATCACCTTCATTCATTGCGAGAGATGGGACGACAGTCATAGGTAGAAAGTAAGATTCCTCCATTGGGCAAAGGGGAATGAAGTTGGACTCGGCCGGCAAAGGGAGGAGCAGAAGAACCTCCGTGGTAACATGACCCACAGTGTACACGGAGGTGATGGACCCTAAAGCGGGATGAGTGAAACTACGACCTGTGGGTCGGTCGAAGCCTGGAGCCAACAAGTGCGTAAATGTCCACTGCCGGTCTAACCCCTTAAGAAGGTCATCCAATGTATCCACATAGTGACTAGATCGGAAAGTGGTATGAAATGAATTGATTGGCACCAGAGGTAGGATAGGGTCCATAGATGGGAAGGGAAGTGGGACCAAGCCCTTCTTGAGCCAGCTAAGAAGCGGCTCGGCTATGACAAGCATACCCATTAGAAACACGGGTGGCTCGGGCTGAGGTGGCTTAGAATAAAGATCGGAGAGTGGGGCTTCTCCAACCCTTTTGTCCCTTATGGCTATAGATGTCTAAGTGGGACATTGTCCGGCGTAGTGGCCGAACCCCTGGCAGCGATAACACTGCTGTCGTGACCCACTACGCTCCCTGATAAGTGGGTCCCTACCCTTATCCTCCTGACGGACAGGGGGTATAGGCAATGGGGCTCTCGTGGGTGGGAGAAGAGGATCCACTATGATGGGGAGAGGGCTTGGGGACTCCGTTGATGGGGCCGGGTTAAGACTACCGGCGATGACCTCCTTAGGCTCGGGTTGGAGTACATCACTAGGAGTACGTGTCCTATCCACCCCATCCAACCGGTCCAAAATCATTTGCATAAGTTCGGCAACGGAGTGGGTTGGAATAGGGATATCATGGTGGACTCGCCCGTAGTCGACTGTCCTAGGAGTGGGTCTTGGTTCATCTACGTGTGGGGCTCTTCGCCTCCGACTAGGACTCACTTGGTTGGAAGTGATTTGGTGGGGCCGGTTGGAGGTGACCGGTTGGGGCACGTAGACCTTCCTAAGCTCTCTCTTTATGTCCCACCATGACTCGATGGGCCATTGCCCCCTAACCGCTCTCATTCTTTCGATGTAATCCCACTTTTCGGCAGCCTCATGAAGAAGCCGCTCTTTGGCGAAAGAGAATTGCATTGCCTCGGACATAGTATAACAATCAAAGTATGTGTCCATGGCGGCCTCCCACTTGAGGTAGTCCCCCGGGCCATTGGAGCCATAAAAATCCGAGGCTTCGGGCCTACGGAAGTGGAGTGGGTGGTTGCCAAGCCCATGGGTGGACCAACTGCCATATTGCCCGGGTGATTGGGAATCCATGGGAAATTGAGGGGGGGGGGAACTACATGTTGGACATGCCGACACTTGGACACGACACTAGACCGGCTATGCAAGGTTGCAATGCACTAACTAATGCAAACACCGACTAATGCACCTAGACCTAACCAATATCCGGTACGTGGCGGAGATAAGCGACCCGAAGATCACTCGCACAAGTACGCTACCCTCCCGATAGGCATAACATAACGTTCGGGCAACGCCTTTTAATATACCGGGCTATTGGGTGAAATGTAATTTCAAACACTCCTTTTTTTTGTTTTGAAAATAATGATGATCCTAGACTCGACTTAGACCATGATGCATGACTTATGCAACGACTACCCTAGACTCGACTCGCTCAGATACCAAACTGATGCGGGACGAACACGGGAGATGACACTATACAGTGCCACCCTCGGACTCTAGATGAAGACGCGACCAGCAATACACACCAGGGAGACACTAAGCCCGACACTACGAGCTTCTAGTGGCAAACGTCGCTAACAGAAGTACAAGCTCACTCGGCGTCCCATGCGAGGGAAAGCGTGGATCGTGCGCGGTTAAGGAACCGGCAGAGTTCAAGGTAGTCAGACTCACTTCCGGACTCGGATCGAGTCGCGGGACGGGTCACTCTCACGCTCACAGCGGTGACATGGACACACGGGCTAGGAACCTACACTCTCGGCAGCGGCCTAAGACCGTATACTAGCTAAGCAATGTAACGCCAAGAAGTTAAGACCTTTACCTCCACGCACCCGGCGTGGCGAAGACACCCCGGCTGACTTACGGACCCCTGGTTAACATAATTCACAGCGGTACAAAAGGATTCGACCCACTCCACGCAGGGAGGTAAAAGGTCACATGTGGGCCCCAGGGATCACGTAAATCAGGTTGACAGGCAGCATCTTGATGTCGACTCGACGCGCCGAACTCCGCATTTTCGTGCTTTCCGAACGGCGGGTTCTGCGGGCCCGTGGGGCCCACGGATGGCGCTGTCCTCCGGATCTGCAGAGGTGGGTCCCACTATGATGGAGACCCCTGGTGGCGCGCCTCCACGGACGGCGGTCGGCCGGAGACACCGATTGGTGGCCGGTCGGGTCCGATCTTCAAGTTGTGGAATGGCTGCCCACGGATTTCAATTCTGTTTTCCCTACGCGCGCTCCGGCGAAAACAGCCGCTGCGGTCGATCCCGACGTCGGATCGGGGCGCATGAGCTATCGTTGGAAAGCTCTCTTCAAATGCTTCAATCTAGACTCAGAGAGATCTGATGGATCTAGTCGGATCTAGACTTTAATGAATTTACATATCCCTGTTGTACAGTAACCGAGACATCAGATTTACAGGGTACTTGTCTGAGAACCACCATTGACCGCCTACTTTTCGTAGGAATCAGACTTCGAGCTCTTCTTCAACATTGTAGATAATCAAACCATGAAGCTGGGACAATTTTTAGAATTGGATTTGGAGGTGGTGGTGATTTGATAGGATTTTTGGAGTGTCTAGTGGTCGGATCTGGGAACTGGGGAATAGAACTGTAGCTGGGACTGAGAATGAATTTTAGAAAATATGAAATGGACGAACCAAAAATTAAAAAACATGGGGGATGAAGGGATGGATGCAAGGAACACCCAGTTAAATTGGGCGAACCAAAGAAAATCAAAAAAAGGACCTAAGGCTTGAAACTCATGGCAGATGGGAACCTGAACAGAGTTCTGGCAGAACCAAAGTGGAAGGGTGGACGAAAATCAAAAATTGATAAACGGGATCTGAATGACAAACCAAACTTTATGGGGTATCCTTGACACCCCTGGGACCTCCAGTAAAATTCCTAGGTCGATCTGAGCTCGTGGTTGATGGCTGAATTTCATGGAGGCTGCTGTGGTACTGCGCGGGCAGAACTCCGATGAAGGCGATGGCGGTGCGGTGGCGGCTCGTGGCGGCGGCGGCGATGACCGGAACTGATAGGGGAGGAGTCACACCTCCAGAGGCAACCTTCACAGCTGCAAGGGGGGAGAGAGGGGCGCACCAAGCTGGAGCTCCAAGGTTTTTTTCTTCCAAATGAATGCATTAATTCAAGTAAAATGGAAAATACAAGTTTAAATAGCTTACATCTCACATCCATCCACAACCATAGGATCTAGGGGTAAGAGATGAAGGGCTGGGATGGCATGTGACACACACACAAAAAAGAAATAAAAAATTAAGGGGAGGGGGGCGGCCCTTGGACTTTGAATGGGAGGGGTGTGGAAGGTTGAAATGTAGGTGGGAGGTAGGTAGCCTCCTTGGACTTTTTAAGCCCATTGTCCCCCATGTGTCTAATTACAAGTCAAGATTTTAGATGCTCCCATGTGGCATGTTGACTGGCCCCACGTGGGACCCTAGGCTGAGGTGGCCCAATGGGGTGGGGCCTGGGGGGCCCGTGGGGCCCACGGGGTCCGAATTGCACATAAGCCCCTATTACAATCAAAATGTCAAACTGAATGTAACGAAATAAACACAAATTAAACACACATAAAGTCTAACTAAATATAATAAGTGGGGAGGCTCAAGGCGGAGTCTCCAGGCTGTCTCCGAGCCAGATGGACGCTGAGGTGGCTCGTGTCATGCTCCGTGTGCGGTACCGGTGCGTGGCTCGGCGTATCGTGCCGATCAACTGCTCGGGTGTCCGCACCACTTCTCACCTCACTAATGGATTCACTCCACCATAAAAATAAAGATAGAACTCACAAAATGGTAATTTTTCATTGATTGATTCATTAAGTTGAAATGGGGGGAATGGGGTCCTATAAATAGGCAACCCACATTTTACAATAAGTCCCTGACAAAAGACTCAATGACAAATAGCCGAGGGGGTAGGGGGTGCACTTGGGCCAAACCTAATGAATTGGGCCCAATAACTAATTAAACAACATAATGATTCTCAAACTTAGGGAAATAAGCACAAGACCTAGGGACATGACTCAAGTTAAATAAAAATTACATCAAATGACTCAAATAAAAATTACGTAGGACTCAAAATTAGATAACTAGACCATGTCGGATGCAACCGGGGCGAGGACACGAGCTGTGAACGTGGGCATGGGAGGTGATGTCCCCATCATGTTTCGTCCCCATCAAAATTCGGGGGAAGTCATAGGAGAAACATTCGACCGACTGTCAGCACTCGCAGAGAGAAGACTGAACCGATCTCGGTCTTCATTCGGCATACTTTCCCCATTTCTCCCCTCCCCGCTTGGCCGGCTGAAGGCCCCTCCCTGCGTGGAGGTAGTATTTGAGTGTAGTCACCGGATTCCCTTCCCCAAGATCCCCCTCTTGCATGGGGTGTAGTGCATGTAATCTGAAATTTCAGGTTGAAGCTTCTCCGGCGCGGCGTGCGGGTAAGCCCACGCTTCCTCGCTCGCCCTCATCTCCGGCCGGGATCGGTGTCTTCACACCGATCAGGTGAGCCACTAAACACTCCTCTTTTCTGGATTCCTTTGCTTAATTAGTATTACATTTTAGTGCCGTCGGCGTTAAGAGAGTGCCCGAACCCGAATTATCGTTTAATTGTGTGGCTACCGCGGGTGAGTTGTGAGAGTGATCATTCAACCCAAGCCTTCAGCGTGCTGACCGCCCGTGAATTTGGGCAACCCCTGACCCATAGGGGTCCTCCCCAAGCCAGCCGTACCCTTGGAAACCTCCGGTCCAACCTCGGACCCTCACCCCATCGCCGGTCCGCCTACGGACCCGAGTGTGCCAACGCGAGTGAGTTCGCTTGTGTGACATTGCCAAATTGTTGTGTTGCTTGCAATTTAGGTCCTAGGTTGTGTCACATCAGATACTTTCACGCAGACTTTAGAACATCTGTGCCAAATTGGTGGTTCCCGCTTGGAGCTTCAGCAGTACCCATTCCCCATTGAGGAGCCGCTCTCCAAAGCAGTTTCATGGAAGTGTGAGGTTGACCGCTTTTGCCCGAACCGGGTGTTTGTGAATAGAGAAGACAGAACCCCAACATATTATCAACATACGTCTTGGTTGTTCGTCTTGATGAATATCCACGGACTGACCCTTGACAGTCCCGTAGTAAGTGTTCTGGACAAGCCTTTGTTTGTATCTTTTCATTATGCCGATGTCTGGGGTTTCGACCACCTTGGCTTATATCATTGCGTAGCTTCCCATGGTCACGCGGACTTGGCCGACCTAGCTGAGAAGTGCAAGAAGATTGGCGATGTTTGCTGGCTTGTTCGGGAGGCTACATCCTGAAGCAAGGAGGTGGCTTATCAGTATTGGCCCCTCTCGTCTTTTTACAACGGCCGGGCAGGTAAGTCTTCTTCAGTTGACATGTAGAGTAGTTTGTTGCTCAGTTCTTTTATAACGGCATGTGCTCCATTTGACAGACCATCCAGATATAAAGCAGCAGGGACTTTATAGAAAAATCAATTCCCAGGCTCAGAAGCCAGAATATTTTGAGGCTCCCGCACCGGTGCCGACCACTACTCCACTGCCATCTGGTAAAAAGAGAGCGGCTTCCGTGCTGAAAGTTGCAATAGGCCGAGCAAAGAAAGCTCAGAAAACTTCTTCCAAGCAGTCTTCGACTGATTCGGCTAAGGCTCCTTTGCCTGAAGTGCCATCATTTGATCAGTTTACTGCTCAGAAAGAGGCCACTCAGCAAGCAGCTGAAGGTGACATCACTTTTCTCTGCGGTCTAAAGGAGTGTTCTCTTCATGACGTCTTCACTCTTTTGACATTTTCTTTGTTTGACCTCAGCTCAAGGAGCGGTTGGCACCACCACACGTGCTGAGGAGGTCGTCCTGGAGACGGGGGACATAGGGTCTTCTGTCATAGCCACGGCAGGGGAGACCAAAACAGTTGAAGCCACAGGGGAGAGTCTCCCCGCTACTGGGGAGGATGTCAGACTCCCTTCTCCCACACCTACCAGTGAGGCCGAGGGTGAGCCAAGTGACTGCCATCTTTCCTGACTCTTCTTTCTTATTGTTCCTTTTTTCCCCGCCTTATGTGTATGTTTGTTGTAGCGGCAGGAGTGGTTAGCACAGTGGTTGAGACGCCTGCCGTGGATGTTCCTTCACAGCCTGAAGGACATAAGACTGCGCTGAAGAAGGGTGCTATCCCACCACGGCGTGTAATCACCCGCTCAGAGGCCCGTAAGGCGGCAGAGGAGGCGGGCCGACCCGAGATCAGCATAGACATTTCCTCCGGTAGTTCTGCCACCCCTTCTGACGAAGAAATTGATTAATATGATTCTTCAGGAGGTGACGAACAAGCACCTGCGATAGCCAGCAAAGGGGCAGTGACACCCTTTATACCGTTGAGCGATCCTTTGATTTTTAGTCCTCCGAGGTTGCCGATGACATCATCCGAGGGAATATTGCCGGAGGAATTCGCTGGGCTAGACATGGAGGTGGAGATAACCCCTCCTTTTGTTGCTTCATCTGCAGAGTTAGAATCTTCTACCCAGGCACTTGCATAGATGGATGCTGCAGCCATAGTAAGTTCCGCCTGCCCTTCTACGGGGCTGCATATCTTTTCATTCCTTTCTGCCATTTTGGTGCTTACTGGAATCTTGTTCCAGGAGTCTGATGCAGCCGATCACCCTCTGGTATCATCTTTTGGTGCCATCATGGTTTCGTCGGAAGCTTTGGATATGCTACCACTTGCCACCGTGTCTTCTTCGGAGGCAGTTACCATACTTCGCCCTGTGCCAGTAAGAATACACGCAGCTACCGAAGTATCATCAATGGAGCCGAGCTCGCTGGGAGAGAGTCTTGCCCTGGTGCCGCCAACAGAATTGAGAGCTTAAGCTGACCCACCAAGGGGTTCTGCCTTTATCCCTGCGGCCATAATGACTATTGCGCCTGACCCTACAGCTCCATCCGTGCCAGAAATAGGGTTGGAACCTCTGCCTCTTCCAGCACCTGTAGGAGAGAATTCTTCAAGGAGCCCGACGGAGCAAGAGCATGCTGCCGTGGTACCTACTACTTCGACTCTGGTGGCCGTTCCATCTTCTTCTTCCGAGCCAGACATTGGCTTATGGGCTTCCATTGACAGGGAGGTGACCTTCGAGGTGGCTCCGGCAGCCTCCCTGGGCTTCACTTCATCAGAGGACTTTGTCTGGCAGTATTTAGAGATGTTGCGCCAATTTGTGGAGTCTCAGCTGACACTATCTTACCTCCAGTTGAAGGAAGTGGCCGGGCGACTGACGATCAGGCTGCAAGCATTAGGCTGTCCTTTGGACACCTGGACCCAGTGGGTGCTATTCCTGCTAAAATTTGTAAACCGCCGGGACTTTCTTGGGAGGGTGATGAACGACCGGCTAGCGGCCCTCAAGTTGCAGAAAGTTGACTGTCAGGTGGAGCTGACGTCTCTGACATCCGATCTTCAGAAGAGTAAGGCCCATGTTGAAACTTCAGCTGCTCGGGCACATATTCTACGTAGCCGACGGGAAGAACTCCGAGCTGAATTGGCTACCATTGAAGCTGAGATACCACAGCTGGAAGCTGTAGAAGTCCAAGGCCTCGAGGAAACTTCTTTACTGGAGGGCCGAGTCGCGTCCCTAGAGACTGAGGTGACTCACGTTCAGGAGGAAGAAATGTAGCTCCGTGAACTGGGAGCGGCTCCACATGTTGGGCTCATTGACTTTGCAGATATTTTCAGGCGGTCTTAGCTGATCTGCCTTTGTAATTCGCCCCCTCTGAAGGGCCCCTTTTGTATTCATTCCCCTCCTTTTTGCAATGAAATACACGTTTCCTTTACTATTTTAGGTGTCCGCCTTTGCACTTGTATTCTATCATATCTTGTGGCAACTTTGGCGACCTGCTTGGAAGTGTACCCATATCTGCGCCGTAGGAGAGCGTCCACCCTTTCAGGAAAGGATGGGGACCTCGCTCCACTGCGTGACGGGGTTCCAGAGGTTGCCAGATTGGTGCAGATGTAAGTCTTGCCGACAAGAAATGTTGAGAATACGACTGTTGGCTGATGAGAGACCTATCCGGGATAGGCTTTATTACCGGTGAGACAACTGATGGGTGTGCCACTCAGAGGCATAGCATATACTTTATAGTCATCACATTACTGACCCAAGCGCCCTTTCGGGTTTTTGTCGGGGCCGGCTTTGGGGAAATGCTGGCCGACCTTGTCGATGTTGACAAGGGTCGAAAAGGTAGTTGGTCTTGCCAATAGTGACGAAGACCGAAAAGGGTAGTGACCGATCTTGCCGATGGTGACAAGGGTCAAAAAGGTAGACGGTCTTGCCGATGGTGACAAGGACCGGAAAGGGTAGACGGTCTTACCGATGGTGACAAGGACCGGAAAGGGTAGCGACCGATCTTGCCGATGGTGACAAGGGTTGAAAAGGTAGTCTTGCCGATGGTGATAAGGACCAAAAAGGGTAGACGGTCTTACCGATGGTGACAAGGACCGGAAAGGGTAGTGACCGATCTTGCTGATGGTGACAAGGGTCGAAAAGGTAGACGGTCTTGCCGATGGTGACAAGGATCGGAAAGGGTAGACGGTCTTGCCGATGGTGACAAGGACTGGAAAGGGTAGCGACCGATCTTGCCGATGGTGATAAGGGTCGAAAAGGTAAACGGTCTTGTCGATGGTGACAAGGACCGGAAAGGGTAGACGGTCTTGCCGATGGTTACAAGGAGCGGAAAGGGTAGCGACCGATCTTGCCGATGGTGACAAGGGTCGAAAACGTAGACGGTCTTGCCGATGGTGACGAGGATCGGAAAGGGTAGCGACCGATCTTGCCGATGGTGACAAGGGTCAAAAAGGTAGTCGGTCTTGCTGATGGTGACAAGGACCAAAAAGGGTAGACGGTCTTGTCGATGGTGACAAGGACCGGAAAGGGTAGCGACCGATCTTGCCGATGGTGACAAGGGTCGAAAAGGTAGACGGTCTTGCCGATGGTGACGAGAACCGAAAAGGGTAGACGGTCTTGCCAATGGTGACAAGGACCGGAAAGGGTAGCGACTGATCTTGCCGATGGTGACAAGGGTCGAAAAGGTAGACGGTCTTGCCGATGGTGACGAGGACCGGAAAGGGTAGCGATCGATCTTGCCGATGGTGACAAGGGTCGAAAAGGTAGTTTGGGATGGAATGACGAACGAGGATAAACCCGTTACTACATCATCTTTTCATTTCATCATCATTTTTATCATCGCTTTTTTTATTCATTAATTTCATCATTTTTTTAACCACATTACCGACTCAAGCGCCCTTTCGGGTTTTCACCGGAGTCAGCCCCCTTTTGCTTTTGCCTACCCTCTCGGGTTTTCACGTAGCGAGGTACCCGATTTTGCCTGCAGCGCCCTTTCGGGTTTTCGCCACAGCCGGGTTATAGCCATTTAGGAACAAGGCCGGTGGGGTATCTCTATTTTTAACCCCATCTTTCTTTTCTCTCTTTTTTTGTAGGAAGAAGACGGGACACAGGAGAGCCTGCCCGCTAGCACGCCGATCGGCCTTGTCGATGATGACAAGGGTCGGATCCTAGTTTGGTTCGTCGACATTGGTTAAATGCCGAAGCAAAGGATATAGTTCTTAACAGGGACGGAAGGTCCAAGTTAAGGGTAGAGGTCGACCTATCTCGCCGATGATGACGAGGGTCGACTACTGGGTTTGTTCATCGGCAGGGGTTACATGTCGATGCAAAGGTATGATTATTGACAAGGACGAAAGGTCTGAGTTAAGGGCTAGAGGTCGACCGATCTCGTCGATGATGACGAGGGTCGAACGCGGGTTTGTTTGTCGACATGGGTTACATGTCAAAGCAAAGGAAATATTCAATAACAAAGATGGAAGGTCCAAGTTAAAGGAGTAGAGTTCGACCAATTTTGTCGATGATGACGGGGATCGAACACGGGTTTGTTCGTCGACATGGGTTACATGTCGAAGCAAGGGACACGCTCATTAACGGGGATGAAAGGTCCGAGTTATAGGATGGGGGTCGACCGATCCCGCCGATGATGACGAGGGTAAGACACATGTTTATTAGGGGATCTCCGGTGGGACTTCTGATGGTTATCCCTTGGGAATCTCGTTGAGAGGAAGATGAAGAGAAATTTTTGGATTACCACTTTACTGACCTAGGCGCCCTTTTCAAGTTTTCACCGAGGCCAGCCCCCTCTTGCTTTTGCCCACGCGCCCTTTCAGGTTTTCACGTGGTGGGGTACCCGATTTTACCTGCAGCGCCCTTTCGGGTTTTCGCCGCAGTCGGGTTATAGCCATTTTTGCCCTCGTCCCCGTTTAGGAACAAGGCCGGCGGGGTATCTCTATTTTTTAACCCCATTTCTATTTCTTTCTCTTTCTTTTGAACTCATGTAGCAGAAGGATGCTGAGAGGGTCGGCTAGAACACAAAGTATCACGCCGAGAAAAGGGGTTTATTCGTTAGCAAGAAGATAATGCCAACACCAAGGGTAGATTTGTGCCGATTCGGGCGTAAGGCCCGTAATGGCAATGATGTATAAAGGTCGGATAGGACGCGGAGTCTTGCGCCGAACAAGGGGTTTATTCGTTAGCAAGAAGGTAATGCTAACGCAAAGGATAGATTTGTGCTGATTCGGGCGTAAGGCCCGTAATGGCAATGATGTATAAAGGTCGGCTAGGACACGAAGTCTTGCGCCGAACAAGGGGTTTATTCGTTAGCAAGAAGGTAATGCTAACGCAAAGGATAGATTTTGTGCTGATTCGGGCATAGGGCCCGCAATGGCAAAGTCGTAGGTATTAGGCGAGTCTGGCCAGGGCAGAGTGCCACTAGACCGAGGTAAGTATAGCTCGATCAGGACGGAATGCCACTAGACTGAGGTAAGTGTAGTTCGATCAGGGCGGAGTGCCACTAGACCAAGTTTAAGGTAGCTCGGTCAGGGCGGAGTGCCACTAGACCAAGGGTGGAGGTAGCTCGGTCAGGGCGGAGTGCCACTATACCAAGGGTGGAGGTAGTTTGGTTAGGGCGGAGTGCCACTAGACCAAGTTTGAGGTAGCTCGGTTAGGGCGGAGTGCCACTAGCCCAAGTTTGAGGTAGCTCGGTCAGGGCGGAGTGCCACTAGACCAAGGGTGGAGATAGCTCGGTCAGGGTGGAGTGCCACTGGACCAAGGGTGGAGGTAGCTCGGTCAGGGCGGAGTGCCACTGGACCAAGGGTGGAGGTAGCTCGGTCTGGGTGGAGTGCCACTATACCAAGGGTGGAGGTAGTTTGGTCAGGGCAGAGTGCCACTAGACCAAGTTTGAGGTAGCTCGGTCAGGGCGGAGTGCCACAAGACCAAGGGTGGAGGTAGCTTGGTCAGGGCGGAGTGCCACTAGACCAAGTTTGAGGTAGCTCGGTCAGGGCGGAGTGCCACTAGACCAAGTGTGGAGGTAGTTTGGTCAGGGCGGAGTGCTACTAGACCAAGTTTGAGGTAGCTCGGTCAGGGTGGAGTGCCACTAGACCAAGTGTGGAGGTAAATCATTCGGGGAACGCCGGTTGGACCGTGTGATACTGCCGCAGGTGCTTCCCATTAAGGGGAGAGAACTGGATGACTCCTTTGTGATCCGCAAGGATATACGCACCCCCTTCATATATTCGGTAGACGACATACGGTCCGACCTAGTTTTGAACCAACTTCCCCTTGGGGTTGGAGGCCATCACTTCTCTTCTTTTAACCATTACAAGGTCACCATTCTTGAATTCTCGTCCTTTGACCAGCTTATCAAAAGCACGGACCATGCGAGCTTGATAGAGTTGGATATTTTGTTGCGCCCGGAGATGCTTTCCTTCGAGCTCGACGAGCTCCTCCAGTCTTCTTTCTATGTTGGTCTGCTCACTGCTTACCAATCCATGCTGGATGGCGATTCGTAACGAGGGGACTTCTAGCTCAATTGGCACCACAGCCTCTGACCCATACACGAGGGAGTAGGGTGAACAGCCGGTAGGGGTCTTGTAGACCGTACGGTAAGCCCACAGTGCCTCGTACATTCTTTCTTCCCAATCTCTTCTATTAGTCTTGACAATTTTTGCCAGCAGAGTGCACATCGTCTTGTTAAAGGCCTCTACAAGTCCGTTGGCCTGAGGGTAGTAGGGAGATGATGTTCTCTAATCAATCTTGTATTTTTCAGCTAGCCGATAAACCTACTGATTTCTGAAGTGGCTGCCGTTGTCGGAGATGATTCGGCTGGGAATCCCGAACCTAAATATTACATTCTGCCGGAAGAATCTCGCAACTAATTCTCCCGTGACTTCTTTTAGTGCTACTGCCTCTGCCCATCTGGAGAAGTAATCTGTAGCTGCTAAGATGTATTTGCACCCTGATGAAGATGCTGGTAGTGGCCCCACCACGTCCGTGCCCCACTGGGCAAACGGCCAGCTTGGTAAGGTAGGATGTAGAGGCACTGGAGGTCTTCTTGGCACATTGGCGTGCTCTTGACATTTCTGACAAGCCTTGGCGAACTTGCAGCAATCATCAAATATAGTGGGCCAATAATAACCCAATTTCTTTATTTCGATCTTCATTTTCGGACCGGCCTGGTGCGCCCCGGTTGATCCGGCATGGACTTCTTGCATTACCTGCCTGGCTTCCCCTGGAGATAAGCATCGAAGTAATACCTTCTTTTGGGCATCTACCATTATTCGGAACAATGTTCCATTCCTCATCTCATAAGAATCTTTGACTCTCAGGAGTCTTATTCTCTATTCTTTCATCTTCGGGAGCTGTTGGTGCTGGAACCAATGCAGGAGGTATTCCCACCAGTCGGGCTGCTGGACTGCTTCAGCAACTGCTACTTCATTAGCTTGCTCATCAGCTAAGTCTTCTGTCATACTGGGGACCTACTGCCGGTTGATGACTGCTATGTTCATGCTCGTATCAGGTGGGACCGCCAAGGAACTTGCCAGCTTTGCGAGGGCCTCAGCTTGAGCATTCTATCCTCGGTTGACGTGCTTAACGCTGACGAAGTAGAATCTTGTCTTAGGCGCAGGGCCGGATGGTAGTAAGGGACGAGCTCCTGCTTTCGCACCTCGAACTCCCCTTCCAATTATTTCATAACCAGCATGGAGTCCCCGAATGCTTCTAGCATTTGAATCCCCATGGACAGAGCAATCTGCAGCCCGATTATGAGGGCTTCATATTCTACTTCATTATTTGTGCAAGGCTTGTTTATTGAGCTGGACGTGTGTATGACTTCCCCTTCAAGAGACATCAAGACTATGCCTACTCCTGCGCGGACTCTGGCCGATCCCGTCGCTGAGGTGTCAATTCTGGAGGCACCATCAAAATACAGCTGCCATAGGGAGGGCCGCACCTGGCCGACCTCTAAAGTTTCATCTTCAGGAAGCTCTGGTTCCAGAGGGCAGTCTTCGGGTACTGGATGTTCAGCAAAGAAGTCTGCAATAGCTTGGCCCTTGACGGCCCTTTGCGGTACATAGGCGATGTCATACTCCATAAGAATCACCGCCCATTTGCCCAGGCGGCCTTTGAGGGCCGGTTGGGACATGATGTATGATCCTCCCTAGAAATCAGCTTAACTTCGTGCGACAGCATGTAGTGCCGCAGCTTCTTGACCGTGAAGACCAATGCCAAGAAAATCTGCTCGATGTAGGTGTACCTTTCCTCAGTTCTGACCATTCATCGACTGAGATAGTAGAGGGCTTGTGAAGAGGCGGAATCTCGCGCTGGGTCCTGAGCGGGCTGTGGATCACCAGAAGATGAATCTGCAAGAGAGGGAAACGTGTCAGAGGGCCCAGGGGATCTCCCTGGGGCAAACCCTCCGATGGCTAAGTCAGTAGAGCGATGGTGGAAGCGATAATGGGGGGAGGAGAGAGCTGATGCGCGAGAATCCTCTCCACCAAAGGGTGAAGCGAATCGTGCTCAGGAGCTTAGGGTATGTGAATGCCTAGTTCATCTTACCATCTTCCGGAGGGTATCCCTTGCTTAAATAGTGCGCCGCCTTCCGGAGTCCTGTAAGCTGAGGGGTTCCCGGCGGGAGTTACGTCTTTAACGAGGGCTTTCATGGCCTGATCGTGGGAACGTTATCCCCTTAGAGTCCGGCAGCTCCCTTGACTCTCCCGCTGGCGGAGGACTCTGAACGGCCGCACCTGCAGATAATCAACCGGTCTTACCGAGCCTCGGGGATGCTAGCTCACGTCCGAGCGATAGGCATGGCCCGGCGAGGGTGGGGTCGGATAGATCGGCTGGAGCCTATCTCTCTCGGATGGGGAGAGGGCTTTAGGCCGGACCTTCCTTGGGACCTAACCGTTGTCTCGGGCCCTCCGAGCCTAGAAGGCCGCCGGGGAGAGTTGGTTCCTCGAGTCTTATTTATTGGGCTTTTCTCCCGAAGTGGGCCCTGTGGGCTATCACTTGGGTGGGCTCGCCTGGTTGGACCTTGTAGGTCTTGTTGGGCTGCCTTTGTGGTGGGCTACGAAAATCCCCCTCTCCACTTGTCCCCCTCCTACTCCCGAGCCAAGGAGGCTCGGATGAGTAGTTTTTCGAGGCTTTGGACCGGCGTGGCTCAGGTGGGTGGAATTCCGTTGGCGTTGTGGAGCCGCTTATAGCGGTCGCCGAGGCCCGTAATGATGATCCTGACGGATTTGAAACGAAGGGGCCCCCCTTTTTCTCGGAGCACGGAACGGCGTGCCGCCACCCTCAGGGGTTTATAGGGGGCGCTGTTCATCGTTCTAGGCTTCCAGGGTTTTAGGCTTTCCTTGCTTCTTGATGCGCCGTGAGAGCACAGCGGAGACGCGAAGCCTTGCGGCGGCGTCCGAAGAGTTGGCGAGGATAACCGCGGAGGCGATCCGGCAGCTTCCTTCTCCCCCGGAGTCTTCAAGCTCGTGCGAGGGATCTTCTCTCGACTCGATGGCGGACCGGAGCCCGGAGCCTGTGCCGGTGAGGTGGGAACCCGTCCCCAACTGTAGCGAGTTGGGGGAGACGGAGGTGAGGAGGTTAGAGCACCGTTTCCGTCTGCCTCTCCGCTATAGCTTTGTTGCCGCCACTCCGTACGAGACGAGTTTGGATGATCGTGCTGGGCTTATTTGCACCTTCCTTCTGGCTTGGAAGAGCGGATTTCGGCTTCCTTTCGATCCTTACGTGCTGCAGCTTCTCAATTTTTTCCGATTGGCACCTATTCAATTGGTGGCCAACTCCTATCTTCTTCTTTCGGCCTTCGGGATTCTGTGTCGCCAGCGCGACATCTACCCTTCTCCGGACCTCTTCCACTTCTTCTTTGAGTTGAAAGCGCACCCGCAGGCGGGGAAAGGCTTCTACTTCATCCAGGCGCGGAGGAATAGGAGCTGCACCTCGCTTGCGGCGAAGGACTCCTCGCACAAGGGGTGGAAGACCCAATTCTTCTGGGTGAAGGCGGTGGCGACGGACGAGATCTGGAGATGCCGGACCTCGCCCAACTTTCACCCGAATCTGCCCCCTCGCCAGGAGGAGTTCCCTCCCCACGTGGAGCAGCAGGCTGCCCGTCTGCTAGAGAATCGCCAATCGACCGAGGAGCTGGTGACGCCGGAGAACATCGAACGGTGTCTTCTCTCGCGGTTGACGTCGTCAGGTACGGCTCTTGAGGCTCTTTTTCTGGGGTGGTAGCTCTTTTTTCTCCTCCTGACTGGGGCTTCTTCTTGCTGCAGACGTGAGGCGGGAGCCTCTGGAGGAGGCGGCCGAGGTCATCGATCTGGGAGATGACTCGGCAGCCGATGAGCCTGATGCCCCGGTGGGTCGCGTCAATGGCCGAGATAAGGGCAAGGGGGCGGCCTCCGAGGGGTCTTCTCGATCGACTGGTCTGAAGCGCAAGGATCCCTTGGTGGGGAAACTGCGGGAGGCCGCGAAGGCCAGGAAGAGGGCCAGGAAAGCCGGTCTTCCTACCGCCATCGGGGGCGATTCTGGCTCGGCGGCACTCCCCTCTTGGGGGCAGGATGGGGCCGATCCTTCCGGGCTGGCTGTCCCATCTGCCGAGCGAGAGGGGGCCGAGGAGACCAGGGGCCCCGCAGAGGGAGGTGATGGGTCGGCTCTCCCCTCTGTAGGGACAGAAGGGGCCGATGCCGGCGTGGCCGGCGCTGGGACCGAGGGTTCGGTCGGTGCGGATGGGGGTGCGCCCGCGGGGGCGTCGCAACCCCAAGTGCCGACAGCTTCTGGTGCGGTGGATCCCGCGGCGCCAGTCGAGGGTGGGGGTTCGCCCGGGGAGGCGTTGCAACCCCAACCGACCGTGGCGGGCGGGGCGGTTGGTTCCGCCGCCACAACAGGGCCTTCTGGCGGGGTGCCCAGGGTGGAGCAGTCCCCTTTGCCGGAACCTCTGGTCAGGCTCGGTGTCTCGGGTGACCTGTACCGGCTCTGCCGGTCGATCTCCGATAGGACGAGGGGGGGAGAAAAGCGCAGCACTCCTGCCGGGGTCCTTGACATCCTGATGGAGGGCGGCCTGGTCATAGCTCGGACAGCGGCAGTGATGGCAGAGGCGCACGCCCGGACGGAGGCGGAGCGGTCGAAGCTCGCCTGGACCCTTGGTGGATGCGAGGGGAAACTGGCCCGGCTCGAGGGGGAGCACGAGGGGCTCCGGCGGGAGTTCCTCGCATTCAGGGAGTTGGCGCGGTCGAGCCGACGGGAAGCCGAGGTGCTGGCCGAGCAGCTGACAAGGGCCCAAGAATCGCTCGAGAGGAAGAGCAAACGTCTAGAAGACGAGCGTCAATGTCACATCGAGCTGGATAGCCTCTGGGAGCTTGAGCGCGGCGAGCTGCAGGATCGGGCGGAGGACGCGGAGAGCCTTCGCGCTGAGGCTGAGGCGGACCGAGCCCGGGCGGAGGGTCGGATGATCGAAGCCGAGCGGAGGATGACCGAGCTGGAGGAGCGTCTGGCGAGGGCGGAAGAGCGTGCGGCCGAGGCGGAGCGGGCTCGGGACGGGCAGGTCGAGGCGGAGGCGATCGAGCGCTATAAAGGCTCGGAAGCTTACTCGGCCGACCTGATTGCAGCTGCCCTACCCTACTACGAGGTAGCGCTCCGCCGGGGTGCTCGAAAGGGGTTCAGGCAGGGCTATCGCCGGGCGATGAACTATGCCAATGAGCACCTTGCCTGGGGTGATTTTCCTTATGTCCAGAGTTATGACTCGGACGAGTCAGATTCCAGCTCCTCATCTTCGACCGGGGAAGAACCGGAGGAATCGCCTCCAGCGGGGTCACCAGCTCCGGAGGCCTCGGGAGGGCTCACGACCGGGACAGTTCTCGCACAGGCGAGGTCAGTGTCCGGGCCGGTCGTTGCCGAGGGTACCGGGGGTGACGCGTCCCCTACTGCTGTTCCCGAGCTTCAAAGTGGGCCCGAGGCCTGATGTAACTTTATTTTGCCCCTTCCCCCTTTTGTCTGTCTTTCCTTTTGTAAGAGGTTTTTATGGGAGGCAATAAATGACTTACTTTATTTGATCGCTATCTTCGCTGTGATTTGGTTGGCGTATCGGGGCAGTTGGAAAGTGCCGATATTTTTTGCGCCGTTTTCGCACGTCGATTCGGGAGACTTCTTGCGGGCGTCCTTCCGTATTACCATGCTTTGAAAGTCGAGGTGCTTCGTGAATCCCGCTAGAGTGGGGATCGAGGAATTTGAGGTGATCTTTCAGGGGAGGTCCTATAGCATGTTTTCGAGGGGGGAGTCATTTAAGGCGCGTGGCCTCCCTTGGCCTATAAAAAGGACCGAAGGGTGCTCCTTCCCTCTTAACACTTAGGACTCTCGCCGGCGGTCTGCTCTTATTCCCTCGTCTTCGCTCTGCGTTGCGCCGCCGCGATCGGAGCATGGAGGACCCTTCAGAAGGTGACGCTGCAGACGACGGGGAGCGACCGGTTCCAGCTGTCCTGGAATATCGATCGGGTCCCACGGTCGCTGCGCGTGCATGAGATGGGTCCGACGATCGCCGCGCGGATCTGGAGAGGGCTTCAACGTGCGGGGGCACGCCGTTTGCCTCCTCTTGGCTCCGGCGAGGCTTCCGGGCGGACGCCGAGATGGAGGGCGGATGGGGGAGTTAGGGATGCCGGCCGCCATTCCCCTCCGTGGGAGGGGAGGAGGCGGCTCCAGTCCCTTCCTCACCCCTGTCCGCAGCCTCTTTCTCTCTCTTTTGTTCTTCATTTCTTTCACTCTTCGGGGGCTGCTTGCTTTCTGTTCGCCTCCAAAGAGTTGGTAGTTTGGCAGAGAGGGGACCTTCACGGCGCTCCTTTTTCCAGGTTGTTGCCAACTTGGAAGGTAGCCTTCCTCGCATGAAAGGTGGCCTTCTCCTTGCTGTCCCTCTGTCACCTTTGTCACGGTCCACCCGAGCCAACTGGGTCGACCATCTCTTGTCCGAGCCAGTTTCTACGCGAGGCAGAGTCAGTGGCTGGATGCGAGAAGGTCAAGACCGGGTCGATCGGGCGATGGCCGTTTGCCGCGGTGCTAGATGGATTTTTACTTTTCACTATGTAACGTATTGGCAGTTGCCTTTCTGATGTACCAACAGTTATCTTGAATGAATGCGAAAGATAAGGGGGTTTATTTTACCCGATTTGTTGATACAGTATTCAGAAATAAAATCTGCGTAGTGTGGTTGCATTCCATGTCCGGGGAATGGGTTCCCCTTCCATTGTGGCTAACCTGTACGCACCTTTCCCGAGCGTCTCGATCACTCGGTAGGGGCCTTCCCAGTTGGGGGATAGCTTGCCCGCCGCCTCCAGTGGTCGAGATGCTTCGGTCTTCCTGAGAACGAAGTCCCCTGGTCGGAATTGTCTGCCTCGGACCTTGGCGTTGTAGTACCGAGTGAGGCGGCGCTGGTATTCCGTAGCTCGGACGTTCGCGATCTCTCGGAGTTCGTCTGCCAGGTCGAGGTTCTCGAGCAGCTTCTGCTCGTTTGCCTCGGGCAAAAAACTGATCACTCGGAGAGACGGATTGGCGATTTCTAACGGAACGACGGCTTCGGTGCCATATACCAGTTGAAAAGGGGTCTCACCGGTTGCCGTTCTGGGGGTCGTTCGGTGCGACCATAGTACGCTAGGCAGTTCCTCGAGCCAGCTACCCTTAGCCTTGCCGAGTCTGGTTTTTATGCCCTTCAAGATGGTCTTGTTGGCATTTTCAACCAGCCCGTTGGCCTGAGGGTGGGCGACCGAGGTGAAGTGGTTGCGGATATTTAGGTCGGCACATCTGTCTCGGAAGTATCGAGAGTCGAATTGCCGCCCGTTATCGCTCACTATCACTCGGGGGACGCCGAAGCGACAAATGATCGATTTCCATATGAAACCCCAGACGACTGTCTCGGTGATCCTCGCTGTTGCTTCAGCCTCGATCCACTTGGTGAAGTAGTCGATGGCGACGATGATGAACTTCTTCTGGGATTGAGCCGTTGGGAATGGCCCAAGGATGTTGATCCCCCACCGAGCGAAAGGGTAGGGCTCGGTAAGAGTGACAAGTTCCGTGGCCGGCTGGTGGACCAAATGGTCGAACCGCTGGCAACGGTCGCAATGTTGTACGTAAGCCGTGCAGTCGCGCTGTAGGGTCGGCCACCAGTATCCTTGCCTTAGCAAGATTCTGGCCAGCGACCGACCTCCTGAATGTGCTCCGCACAGGCCTCGATGAATCTCTTCAATAGCTTGGCTTGCTTCGTCGGGGCCGAGACACTTCAGAAGTGGCCCGGAGAACGATCTTCGATAGAGAGCGTTGTCGAGGATGACGAAGCGCCGAGCTTGGTACTTCATCTGGCGGGCTTCTCGAGGGTCGGAGGGTTCTTGGGAGTCTCGTAGCCAGGATAGGTAGGGGGAGCGCCAGTCGTCGGGAGTGGCCAAGTCAATGGCGAGGAGCTCCGAGTCTATGCTCGGGCGCTCTAGCTCTTCTAGGAGGACTGATCGTGTACCTTCTGGGTCTAGGGAGGAGGCCAGTCGGGAGAGGGCGTCCGCTCGAGAGTTTTGCTCCCGAGCTATTCAGACTACCTCGAACTCCTCGAACTGCTGGGCCAGGCTCCGGACCAACTGGAGGTATTTGATCATAGGTGCCTCCCGAGCTTCGTACTCGCCACTGACCTGGCTTGCAAATAGCTGGGAGTCGGTGTGGATCCTGACTCGCTCAGCCCCCAACCGTCGGGCCATGCGGGCCCCCGAGATAAGGGCCTCGTACTCGGAAGCATTGTTGGATGCCAAGAAGTTGAACTTTAGGGCGTATTGCAACTCTATTCCTTCGGGGGACCTTAGGAGGATCCCTGCGCCGCTGCCGACCGAGTTGGACGATCCATCGACGAACAGCTCCCAGGTTGGCCCGGTTGCTGTCGGAGGCCTGTCCTCGACCGGAATGGTGCTCTCGGCGATGAAGTCGGCGAGCGCTTGCCCTTTGATAGCTGATCGTGGCCGATACGAGATGTCATATGCCCCGAGCATGATGGCCCATTTGACAAGTCGCCCCGAGGCTTCGGGGTGGGCCAGAATCTTCTTCAGTGGCTCGCCGGTTAGCACTGTGATGCGATGCCCCTGGAAGTAGGGTCGGAGGCGCCTTGCGGAGGTAACCAACGCTAGCACGAGTTTCTCGGTTGCGGGGTACCTCCGCTCGGCCTCGCTGACCACCTTGCTGGTGTAGTAGACCGGCCTCTCGACTCCCGAGTCATTTCTGACTAGGACCGAGCTGACTGTTGACGGCGTCGCCGAGAGATAGAGCAACAAGACCTCGCCCGGGACAGGCTTGGAAAGCACCGGGGGCGAAGCCAGGAACTCTTTGAGCTCGGCGAACGCTGTCTGGCATTCCCCATCCCATGCGAACGTGGCAGATGCTACCTTGGGCCCCCTCATCAGCTTGAAGAAGGGCAAGCATCGTTCGGCCGCACGGGATAGGAAACGACTGAGAGCAGTGACACGCCCCGTTAGACGCTGGACGTCTTTAATACACGCGGGCGGGCGCATGTCCAGGATGGCCTGGACCTTATCGGGGTTGGCTTCGATCCCTCGCTGAGTGACCAGGAAACCCAGGAACTTCCCGGATCTTACTCCAAAGGTGCACTTGGCGGGGTTGAGCTTCATGCAGTACTTCAAGAGGGTGCCGAAAGTCTCGGCGAGGTCGGTGAAGTGGTCTTGGGCCCTCGGGGTCTTGACGAGCATGTCGTCGATGTAGGCCTCGATGTTCTGACCTAACTGTCCCTCGAACATATGGTTGACCAGTCGCTGGTATGTGGCTCCAGCATTCTTCAATCCGAAGGGCATCCGGGTGTAGCAGTACACGCCGTAGTCGGTGATGAAGGCGGTCTTCTCGACATCTTCAGGGTTCATTCGGATCTGATGATAACCCGAATAGGCATCCAGGAAACTGAGTATCTCGTTGCCCGAGGTTGAGTCAACCAGTTGGTCGATGCCCGGTAGCGGATAGCAGTCCTTGGGGGTGGCCTTGTTCAGATCGGTGAAGTCTACGTACATTCGCCACTTGCCGGTGGTCTTCGGCACTAGGACGACGTTGGCTAGCCACGTTGGGTACAGGACCGGTCTAAAAAGACCAGTCTCTTGTCCCTTGGTGACCTGCGCCTTGATGATCGCCTGTTTCTCGGGCGCATGCTTCCTCCTCCGCTGCTGTACGGGTCTCACGGTGGCATCGAGGTTAAGCTTGTGCATCACAGTTTCCTCTGGTATACCAGGGAGTTGATCATCGGACCAAGCGAAGACTTGGACGTACCCAGAAAGAAACTCCTTGTATTGCTGTTGTTCCTTCGGTGGTAGGTCGGCACCGATCCTTACTCCAAGGGCCGGGTCGTCGTTCAGGAATACCGTTAATAATTCGCCACCGGGCTCGGTGGTCACGGCTTTTCCTTCGACTCCCCTGGGGCCCTTATCCTTCCCGTCCGGCCTTGAGGCTTCCACCGAGATATTGTAGCACCTTCTAGCCGTGGCCTGGTTACCTCGGACTTCCCCCAACCTGTTTTTGGTGGGAAACTTCATTTTTTGGTGATAGGTAGATGGTACGGCCTTTATTCGGCTGAGAAATTTTTGGCCAAAAATGGCGTTGTACGCTATCATACCTTTAATCACTATGAAGTCCACTATGACCGTAACGGTTTTTGGTGGGGTGCCGATAGTGACCGGCAGGCTTAGGGCTCCCTCGGGGTAGGTGGCCAGGCCATTAAACCCGCTAAGGGGTGTTCGGATCGGGCGGAGCTTGGATGGGTCTTCCCCCATCTTGAGAAAACAGTCATAAGATAATACATCGGGGGCGCTCCCATTATCAACCAAAATCCTGTCTACATTACAGTGATTTATCGTGGCCGAGATAACGAGGGCATCGTCATACGGGGTGCTCAGCCCTTCCAGGTCTTGGTCGGAGAAGACTATGACCTGGGGCTCCATCGGCGGACCTCTGGGAGGCTCTAAGGCTTGGCTGGCCCGCTCGGCATGACGTTTCCTTCCTCGGCTGGTGTCGCCGCCCGATGCCGCCCCTCCGGAGATGACGTTGATGTGGACCCCTCGGGGAGCGTTGTCGATCTCCTCTGCGGCGTCTCGGTCTTCTTTGTGCCCGGTCGTGAACCGGGCTAGATGCCCCAGACGGATGAGGCGCTCGATCTCGTCCTGGAGCTGATGGCAATCTCCGGTGTGGTGCCCGTGGTCACCGTGGAACAGGCAATGCCTGTCCCGCTTGCAGTTCTTCGACCTCATTGGTTCGGGCTGGCGGAGAAGTCCCGAGTCTTTGATGTCTTCATAGATCTCGTAGACTGGTGCGGTCAAGGGGGTATACCGCTCGTACTTTCTCTTGCGCTCTCCTTCTCGATCGCGCTTCTTACTCGAGCCAGGGTTTGGCTCGGAGGTCCGCTTCCTGTCCCCCTCTCGACCCGAGCCGGTTGCGTCTCGGCAGGCGCTGAGTACTTCTTCGCACTCGGCGTGGCATAGTGCCAGAGTCACTAGCTCGGCAAGGGTCGAGGGAGGGTGGAGGACAAGCTCGCGGCGGAGATTCTCGTCCCGGGTGCCCCCGGTCAGTGCGGTTGTGGCTGAGGCCACATCCAGGCGGAGGATCCTAAGGGCTTCCGATTTAAATCGGTGGACGTAAGTCCGGAGCCTCTCCCCTTGAGCCTGTTTGAGAGCCAGGAGCCCCGCTACTGACCTTGGGGGGGCGCTACCAACGAAGCTCTCCTTGAAAATTCGCCCGAATTGCCTGAAGTCTCGAATGGACCCCGGGGCGAGGGCCCGGAACCAGGCCTGAGCGCCTTGGACCAGGGTGGCCGCGAAGGCTCGGCATTTGATGGGATCCGGCGTTCCATGCAGGGTCAGCAGGGCGTCGAAGCTATCGTAGTGGTCGACTGGGTCGCCCTGGCCGTCGTAGAGCTTGAAGGTTGGGATGGAGGCTCTAGGAGAGACCTCTGCCTTCAAGATGTACTCGGAGAAAGGGGATTTCTCCTCGTCCTCCGGGAAAGAGGTCTTCTGCAGGGCGCGGAGGGCGTGCTCTTGCTCTACGAACCGTCTTTCAAAATCTCGTAGCCGGAGAGACAGTTCCGGCTGTGACCGCGCCGTGGGGCTGGGGGGGGCGTCGTGGCGATCTCCCGGAGCACTGGTGCCCGAGCGCGGTGGTCTCGCTCCCTGCTTCCCTCTCCTCGGCGTGGAGGAAGCCTCTTGCTCCGCAGGCGGAGCTTGCGAGGGTCCTCCGACATCGTTGCGGAGGAGCTGTCGGCCGCGGAGGGTGAAGCGGCCTCCGGCGGTGTGCTGCGTTACACTCCTTCGAGGGGGACTTCCTGACGGGGCGCGGGACCTCGCGTCCTGGGCCGCCTGGGCCCTCATGAGCTCCACGAGGACGCCCATCTTTTCGTTGAGGGCCTGGAAGGCGTTGGCGCCACCGTCGAGGGGTGCCCCTATCTCCGCCGGGGGGGGTGGTGGCCCGTTGGTGGGGATGCTGGCGTTGGAGGGGGGGCTCTGTGAGACCCTAGAGGGGGCGCCTCCCACCGCCGCCACAGCGTTACCTGCCCCGCCGGTGGATCTCCTCCCTGAGCTTTTTCTTACCATCTTGACTCTTCGTGCGTTTCTCACAGACGGCGCCAGATGAAGAGGCGGAATCTCGCGCTGGGTCCTGAGCGGGCTGTGGATCACCAGAAGATGAATCTGCAAGAGAGGGAAACGTGTCAGAGGGCCCAGGGGATCTCCCTGGGGCAAACCCTCCGATGGCTAAGTCAGTAGAGCGATGGTGGAAGCGATAATGGGGGGAGGAGAGAGCTGATGCGCGAGAATCCTCTCCACCAAAGGGTGAAGCGAATCATGCTCAGGAGCTTAGGGTATGTGAATGCCTAGTTCATCTTACCATCTTCCGGAGGGTATCCCTTGCTTAAATAGTGCGCCGCCTTCCGGAGTCCTGTAAGCTGAGGGGTTCCCGGCGGGAGTTACGTCTTTAACGGGGGCTTTCATGGCCTGATCGTGGGAACGTTATCCCCTTGGAGTCCGGCAGCTCCCTTGACTCTCCCGCTGGCGGAGGACTCTGAACGGCCGCACCTGCAGATAATCAACCGGTCTTACCGAGCCTCGGGGATGCTAGCTCACGTCCGAGCGATAGGCATGGCCCGGCGAGGGTGGGGTCGGATAGATCGGCTGGAGCCTATCTCTCTCGGATGGGGAGAGGACTTTAGGCCGGACCTTCCTTGGGACCTAACCGTTGTCTCGGGCCCTCCGAGCCTAGAAGGCTGCCGGGGAGAGTTGGTTCCTCGAGTCTTATTTATTGGGCTTTTCTCCCGAAGTGGGCCCTGTGGGCTATCACTTGGGTGGGCTCGCCTGGTTGGACCTTGTAGGTCTTGTTGGGCTGCCTTTGTGGTGGGCTGCGGAAATCCCCCTCTCCAGCTTGTTCTTTCCCTTCTTCATTAATCTGGGCTAGCATTGCCCCCAGAGAATTATGTGTGGCTGCTATGTAGAGGATCAACGGCTGTCCTTTCACTGGCGCACCCAGCACTGGAGGGGTTTTCAGGTAATCCTTCAGTTTATCGAAGGCTATCTGGCATTCTTCGTCCCAGTAGAAGGGAACATCCTTCATCATTAGCTTGTGAAAGGGGTGGCATCGCCCCGACAAGTTGGATATAAATCGCCGGACTTATGCAAGGCGGCCCTGGAGAGATCTTAGCTCATAGAGATTCCTTGGCGAGGGTAACTCCTGAATTGACTTGATCTTGGCGGGGTCTATTTCAATTCCCCGATACCTGACAATGAAACCTTAGAACTTTCCGCTCGAGACTCCGAACGCACACTTTATAGGGTTCATCTTTAATTCATACTGCCTCAGCCTCTGGAAAATGACTCGGAGGTCTTACAGATGGTCTTCTTTCTTTTTGGTCTTGACTACCAGGTCGTCTATGTAGCACTCGACCTTATGGTAAAGTAGCTCATCAAATATTCTATTCATCGCCCACT